>CM035844.1:380223010-380671504 GCA_020510985.1 Pholidichthys leucotaenia | reverse complement strand
TTTCATTAAAATTCCGTTTTTATTTTCTTAAGATCGATCAAGGACTTTTCATATAATTAATAAACTTTCTCCATAAATTTGCGTTTTTTTTTAATAATCTGTTAACTCAAACTGATAGAAATTCATTTCTCAGTTTAACCCTGGTTCCGAAAATATTGACATTGTTAATCTATCATTTACAAGATTGATCTTGTGATTAAGGAAATTACTGCAATGTCTGTTAATCATTTCATTTAATAAATATTTAAAATGAGAGAAGTTGTTGGGAATTTATTTCATTCTGAGTCTGTTTCAAGCCCAGGTATCGAATTCACGGAAAATTTCTGAGACTGATTATTGATTAATTTATTGAGTGATCAAACAGGTATAAAGTGAAATTAAAGATCAAATTGCTTCTTAAAGATAGAAGCTGGTGCCCCTTACGAGTGTTATTAACTTTTCTGATGTATATGAAATGAGATTTGAGCTCAGACTCCAATACATCAGTATAAATTAAATAATTCATACCTGATCATATTTATTACTTATTAATATTTCTATTTTCCCTTACAGACAAGGACAGGTACAGTGCATCCGGAAAGTATTCACAGCGCTTCACTTTTTCCACATTTTGTTATGTTACAAAATTATTCTAAAATGGATTAAATTCATTTTTTCCTCAAAATTCTACACACAATACCATAATGACAATGTGAAAAAAAGTTTTTTTGAGATTTTTGCAAATTTATTAAAAACTAGTGCATACCCGTGCATGCCCGTAGAAACCCGTGCATGCCCGTAGAAGGGATGCATTGGAACAGAATTCTTGCCAGTTACAGAACACTTGGTATAGCAACACAGCACTAAGTGGCAATCACATGTGATGGCTTTTGTATGCAACAAAACATAAAAATCACACAAAATATGCCCTGCCATCTGGGGATGTTTGCCCCTGCTTTTTTGGGTGCATGCGCACACAGCGACCGGCAGCGGGTGTAAAAAGTTTTTTTTTTTTTTGTTGTTGTTACTTATTTGTACCCGTAGGTAGACTTGGTTTGCAGTCTGGTGACAAGCCACCGGCTGCTGGTCGCTGCGTGCGCGAGCGCCCTAAACCTACATGTTTTTGGTATGCGGGAGGAAACCGGAGAAATCCCGGAGTAAACCCACGCAACACGGGGAGAACATGCAAACTCCACACAGTTCACTGTTGGTCGGGGGCTGGGATCGAACCCACGACCTCATGATCCCCGCAATCCCCCGGCCGAGGGTAAAACTGTGCTGCCACAGTGCTAAACCACTACGCCACCGTGCACTTTAATGTGTTTTAACGTAATTCTCTGTGCCGTTTTTGTCCTTGAATGTTTGTGGACTATATAATGAAGAGCTCCCTGGTTCCATCAGTATGGATTTCCTTCTTGTTTTTGCACTGTCGTTTCTTTCTTACCGGCTCTTTGTCTTGGAGGTAAGCGCGATCGCGATCATGCTGGGAAGAACACAGTATTCCAGAGAAATGTTACTGCATTTAAACATGGATAATGCAGCATCTGTGTTTGAGTCTGTGCCGCAACTGCCGGACTTTATTTTAAGAGATTTTAATGGACACAGCGATGAAAAGAGAGACAAGAAGAGGAAACGCAGAAAGCGTGGCGGCGTAAGATTAAACCTGAGGAGGCGTCAGCTTAACCGCATTCCTCTTCCTTCCATTATTATGGGGAACGTACAATCCCTGAGAAATAAAGTGGATGAAATTCAAGGAAATGTACGATATCAGAAGGATTTCAAGAACTGCTGTGTCATGGCTTACATGGAGACGTGGCTTACGGCGCATGACCAGGATGCGGACCTGTGGATTGATGGCTTTGAAGCCCCACTTCGCTCGGATTGGCAGGAAGAGGTAACAGGGAAACGTCAGGGGGGCGGCGTATGTTTGTATATTAATAAACAGTACTGTACATCTGTCACGGTCAGAGAGTGCATCTGTACACCAGATGTGGAGCTTCTGTCCATGTCACTACGCCCCTTTTATCTGTCCCGCGAGTTCCCCCAACTTTTTATAACGACTGTGTACATTCACCCGAGGGCGGATGCTGCCTCCGCCTCCAGTACCGTCTTTAAAGAAGACACATAAAAACTTTTATCAGTATGTCTCCTGCCCAACCAGGCAGCAAAAGACATTGGACCTGTGCTACGGATCCATAGAAAGGGCCTTTAAATCTCTTCCCCTTCTTCCTTTAGGATCCTCAGATCACAACTGTGTACATTTGCTGCCCACATATAAAACTGCTCTCAGAAGAGGCAAGGCAAAGACCAGAGACATAAACATGTGGACAGAGGATTCAGTGCACTGCCTCCAGGAATGCTTTAACTGTACAGACTGGGAGGTGTTCACGCTTGCCTGCGGAGAAGATTTGGACCCTTTAGTGGACGTGACATGCTCATACATGGCTTTCTGCAGAGACATGATCGTTCCACATAAACGTGTCAAAATATATCCCAACAACAAGCCATGGGTTACAAAATCAGTTAAATCCTGCTTACAGAGGAAAGCACTTGCCTTTAAAACAGGGGGTTGTTTTTGAGCTACAGGTTGCCACAAAAAAGCTGAAGGCCGAAATTTTAAGAGCAAAACAGAATTATAAATCAGAGTTGGAAAGCAAGATGGCAACAAAGAAGTTTGGTTCAGCCTGGGCCAGTATGAAAACTATTGCAGGCCTTCAGAGCACAGAGCGCAGTAATTGTGTGTTTTTAGATGGTTTTAGTTCAGACACAGAGCTGGCTAATGCTCTTAATTGTTTTTATGGTCATTTTGATTGCTTTGATTTTAGCACAGAAACCCAAGATTTGAAACAGAAACTCAAAAACAATCAGCACTTTAATATTGAGGTGCAGGGTGTTAAAAGGGCGTTCTGTGCTGTAAAGGTGAACAAAAGTCAGGGCCCTGATAATATATATGGGTGCTTGGTAAAGTCCTGCACACATGAACTGAGTCCTGTATTTCATTATATTTTCAATAAGTCCTTACAGACACAACATGTGCTTAAGATCTGGAAAGATGACATGGTTGTCCCCGTTCCAAAATCCAGCTGTCCTAAAACAGTAAATGATTTTAGACCAGTTGCTTTGACCTCAATTTTAATGAAAATTTTTGAAAAACTGGTCAGATTTGAGGTCCTAAAGCAGACTGAGCATGCATTGGATCCTTTGCAGTTTGCCTATAGGCCTCACAGAGGAGTGGAGGATGCCACTGTCACTCTGTTTAACATGCTTTTTAATCATCTGGATTTTAATGGGACACACGCCAGGCTTTTATTTGTGGACTTTTCCTCCGCCTTTAATACAATCCAACCTCATATTTTAGTTGAAAGGCTCCTGCAACAATTTGATTTGAGTAATAATCTGGTGGGTTGGATTCTGGATTTTTTTAACCAACAGGACACAGAGAGTAAGGGTCAATGGTACATTGTCTGACCAAAAGTGTTCTTCTACTGGCTCCCCTCAGAGGTGTGTGTTGTCACCACTACTCTTCATCCTGTACACAAACATGTGTCGGAGCAGACATGACAACGGACACATTATAAAGTATGCTGATGATTCAGTTGTTGTCAGTCTCCTCCAGGATGGCGAGAGTGGCCACGGCCCAGTAGTTGATGATTTTGTTCACTGGTGTGAGGATTCCTACCTGCAGCTGAATACAACAACAACTAAAGATATGATTATTGACTTTAGGAGGAAAACTCCCAGGCACAAAGTCACTGTACTAAAAAGCCAGACCATTGAATGTGTGCAATCCTACAAATATCTTGGGACGATTATTGATAGTAATTTAAACTTTGAAGAGAACTGTGAAAGGATGTGCAAAAAGGGTCAGCAACATTTGCATTGTTTAAGGAAACTTGCACGCTTCCAAATTGACCGAACCATAATGACAATGTTTTATTGGGCTTTTATTGAATCTGTTTTATCCTTTTCTTTAGTGTCGTGGTTTGGTCAGACAAAACTGAAACAGAGGAAATCCTTGGATCAGGTAGTTAGATGGTCCAGTCGTTTGCTTGGTGAGTCACAGCTGAGCCTGACATCCCTGTACATCAAACAGGTACAGAGGATTGCTACCGCCATTTTAAATGATGACTCCCACCCTTTGCACTGCCACTTTCAGCTTCTTCCCTCCAGACGGAGGTTTGCTGTCCCAAAATGTAAAACCCAGCACTACAAAAACAGCTTTGTTCCTGCTGCTGTTAAATAGTTGAACAAGATGTAACAATATATTGCACATAATTTAGTTACCTATTTATTAATTTTATTTTATATTTACTTATTTTTGTAGGTTTTTTATTTGGGTTCTAAATCTTTTATTGGGTTTTAGACTTTTGAGTTTTTAACCTCTTTGACTAGTCTTTAACTTTTTAATATGACCCTTCTCTCTTATCTGTGTTTTTTCTCTTACCTCTTTGTCCTATGTCCTGATTGGTGGAGCCTTGAGTACTTTTATCATGTTTATAGTAAGCTTCATGTGTGCCTGTGTTTGTGTTCATGTTGAATGTAATTGTGGTTTGTAAATATGGAAAACAAATCTACCTACGGGTACAAATAAAGTAACCTGAACCTGAACCTTCTTGTTACTTCTTTTCCTGCCTGTCACTGTTCTGTGTTATGTTGCTTACCTGTGTCTATAAATATGTCTTGTAGGGAGTCATGTGCTCTATGTGCCGTCATATAGACATCATCTGATGAGTCTTCTTCTTCTTCGTTCAGACCACTGAAGGGTCTCCTCCTGTCTCAGACGGCTGTGTTGTTCACAGTCATGCCTGCGGTGTACGGGTGGAACCTGAGGTGTTTCATGTTCACGGCATCCTTTCTGACGTGCAGCAGTTCTCCTCATTCTATTGCTCTTCACCTGGTGGGTCTTCTTCTTCTTCATTCAGACCACTGGCTGAGAGATAGGTGCATCGTAATTCCAGTTCATGGGCACGATCCTGAAAAAGTGGCTTTTGACCCTGTTCAGGAAGGCCCGTGCATGCCCGTAGAAACCAAGAAACCGGAGCACCCGGAGAAAATCAGCACTTTGCCTGGCATTTTACACATTTGTAATGTAGACTGGCATTTGTCAAGGTTACACATTTGCCGTCATTTAGGCATGGCGAGTCGTCCTATGATGGCTGAGTTCATAGGACGCGCTATGATGATGAGGCAGAGATCATAGGCCATCCTATGATGTCCTAGAAACGTGCTTTAAAGTCTGTCGTACCCTATGCTGGTGAAGGGTGTCTTCCTGTCTCAAGACGGGTGTGATGTACTGCTGGAACCTCAGGTGTTTCATCTTCATGGCATCTTTTCTGACATGCAGCAGTTGTCATTCTATTGCTCTCCATCTGGTGGGTCTTCTTCTTCTTCTTCTTCTTTGTTGAGACCACTGGTTGAAGGATAGGTGCATCGTAATTCCAGTTCATGGACAGGATCATGAAAATAGATCTGAGCAAAAAAAGGCTTTCCGTCTTGGACTCACTGTATATGACATCATAAAGACATGAAGACAGCCTTGATATCATCGGACGTCCTATGATGTCCTATAAACGTGCTTTAAAGACACTAGTGCATACCCGTGCATGCCCGTAGAAACCAAGTATAAGCAAGCATTTCTGCATGCTTGTAAAAAGTTACTGTTACCATGCCATGGTGATCCCTGCCTTTGATCTTTGACATGGTTAAGCAAGTACTTCTGCATGCCCATAGAAAGCAAGTGTAAGCAAGTATTCCTGCATGCCTGTAAAGAGTGTTTTGACCTCACAGGGGCCTATGATGTCTGTATGACATCATAGAAGGAGCTGTTCAAAGGAGTTGTTCAGAACTCTTTATATGGTCATGTGACATCATAGGAACACAGTGTGCGCCTGTGATGTCATAGCTATGAATGCCCATAGCTCCCCTATGGATCCCCTATGTACATTCATTAAAGATTTCCCCTCCCAAACTTCCACATATACAGGGAGGCTGAAATTCGGGGATGTTGACATGGTACCCGTGCATACCCGTATAACTCCTGCTACATGCCTGCCTTTGATCTTTGACATGGTTACCATGGCAACACAAAGTCCTATGACCGTGACACACACACACACACACACTCAGACACACACGCAGACAGACAGACACACACACACACACACAGATTTCTGCATGCCCGTTGCTGAAGGGTGTCCTCCTGTCTCAGACGGCTGTGTTGTTCACAGTCATGCCTGCGGTGTACTGCTAGAACCTGAGGTGTTCCATGTTCACGGCATCTTTTCTGATGTGCAGCAGTTCTCCTTATTCTATTGCTCTCCATCTGGTGGGTCTTCTTCATTCAGACCACTGGTTGAAGGATAGGTGCGTCATAATTCCAGTTCATGGGCAGGATCATGAAAATAGATCTGAGCAAAAAGTGGCTTTCAACCCTGTTCAGGAAGGCCCGTGCATGCCCATACAAACCAAGAAACCGGAGCACCCAGAGAAAATCAGCGCTTTGCTTGGCATTTTACACATTCGTAGTGTAGACTGGCATTCTTCAAGGTTACACATTTTTACTGTGTCAGAACCTCTTTAAAAACGACATTGCTGAGAAAGGGACACTTTTGCTTAGTTTCTTCATCTTGAGTAACAATACAAAGACTGCTTGATCTGGCAACTCTGCTTGTGACAATGTAGAATTGGCCATGGCTGCAGAAATCTGTTGTGCAGAAAACACGAACGCGCTGTAAAGACTGGCCACTGGCTGTGACTTATTCACCTTGGCAATATTGAGCCATATGACATCATAAAGACACATTAGTCTAGGCATCAATGGTCTATATGACATCATGAAGACTCATTTGTCTATGAGCCATATGACATCATAAAAACACATTAGTCTAGGCATCGTGAGTGATGGTCTATATGATATCATAAAGACACATTTGTCTGTGTGCCGTTTATAAACATATCTTTATGATGGCATCATGAGTCCTATGATGCCTGAGTTCATAGGACATCCTATGATGGTCAGGCAGAGATCATAGGCCGTCCTATGATGTCCTATAAACGTGACAGACACACAGACACAGAGATTTCTTGCTTTAATAGCCTCCTGACTACCAGTAGTTCAAATTTGTCCTCTGTGGAGGACATTTGTAATCCTGAATATCTCCCACCCACTACATGCTACTGAATTAACTCATTTTGTAATCTAAAGAGGACATTTAGGGCTTTTCAATGATACCAGATGTGAAGGGGTGGGGCTTTGGTACCTTTTTTTTCTCAACAAGGAAGATGGCGTCCATTAGTGTGAGCACATTTTATGGAAAGAGGAAAAGTAAGTACATAATACTTTTTATTGGGCAAATTTTGTCTTGAAATGTTGTTGGCATATTTTATATAAATCTCTTAAGAACACAGTAAACTATTTTCTGAATTACTTTAACTGTATTTTACCATAATTTTCAAGTGTTTAAAAAATGTCCTCCATAGTGGACATTTGTAGTTATTTCCTCCATTTTGTTATGTGTTTTTTCAAATGTTGCACCAACTGGTCTAGTCTTAGACTTTGTGGTCTACCAAGGCAAGACTACCTTCAGAGTTACAGGAGGACAGGGCATTGGAGAACAAGCTGTTTGTCATTTGGTCGAGTCTGTTCCCCAAGGAACCCACCTGTTCTTTGACAGGTTCTTTACAACTGTCAAACTCCTCGACACCCTGATGACAAAAGGGCTGACAGGGACTGGAACCCTGATGAATAACAGGGTTCCAAAGGAGTGCAAGATCATAGGGGATAAGCCCTTGAAAAAGAAAGGAAGAGGGGCTTCGGAGATGGTAGTCAGACGAAGCCCTCCTGAACTTGCTGTCATAAAATGGTTGGACAACAAGCCAGTTGTCATGGCGTCCTCTGCCTATGGCATTGAACCTCAGGACACACGCAGAAGATGGTCTAAGAAAGACAAAAGGTTTGTCCAGGTCTCAAGGCCACTGGCAATTGCTGAGTACAACACCAACATGGGTGGCGTGGACTTGGTTGACCGAATGTTGAGCTTCTACAGGATGGCCTCTCGCACTCAGAAATGGACAGTGTGTGCAGTTTTTCACTTTTTTGATCTGGCAATCACCAACTCTTGGCTTCAGTATAAGGGTGACTGCCAGTTTCTGGGGAAGAAACCACTGAAGTTCCTTGACTTCAAACTGCTCCTTGGTGAAGAGTTGATTACTCAGGCCCAAGTAGGAATCGCAAGTGACAGCGAGGATGATTACACTCCCCCACGTCAAAAGTGGAAACCGCAGCCAAATGCAGCTCTGAGACAATATGGTGCAATCCATCTTCCAGAGATGGTGGATGAAACACATGCATCAAGGTGCCGCAGATCTGGTTGCAAAACCAAAACATATGTGATGTGCACGAAGTGCAAGGTATTCCTTTGTGTTTCAAAGAAGGGGAATTGCTTTTTGAAGTACCATACCAAATAAGCACAACAAAGCAGTAATGATGGAGTTTCATTATGCTTATGTTTACTTTTTTGTATGCTTATACACTACATAACAAGTATGTGAAAGTTAAATTCATTCTGATGTTGACTTTTTGGTATTTTCTTTGGGACTAACTGATTGCTGCCAAGGTTCAGTTTCACATGTATGGCGTTCCGATGTCCACTATAGTGGACACATGATATCTGTAAAATAAAAACTTTTTTTTCCAAAAAAATGTTTTCAGTGTTCTAATTACCTTACAAAGATTGGGGAAGTTAAAAAAAATTGAGATTGGACAATATTTTTTTTCCTGGTAGTCAGGAGGATAGAGCGATAAAAACTAAGAAACACGAAGAAATCACATGAACATAGGTACTCACAGCCTTTGCTCAATACTTTGTTGATACACCTAAGGCAGCAATTACAGCCTCAAGTTTTTTTGAATATGATGCCACAAGCATGCCACACCTATCTTTGGGCAGTTTGGCCTATTCCTCTTTGCAGCACCTCTCAAGCTCCATCAGGTTGGATGGGAAGCGTCGGTGCACAGCCATTTTCAGATCTCTCCAGAGATGTTCAATTGGATTCAAGTCTGGGCTCTAGCTGGGCCACTCAAGGACATTCACAGAGTTGTCCTAAAGCCACTCCTTTGATATCATGGCTGTGTGCTTAGGGTCGTTGTCCTGCTGAAAGATGAACCATCACCCCAGTCTGAGGTCAAAAGCACTCCGGAGCAGGTTTTCATCCAGGATGTCTCTGTACATTGCTACATTCATCTTTCCCTCTATCCTGACTTGTCTCCCAGTTCCTTCCACTGAAAAATATCCCCACAGCATGATGCTACTACCACCATTGGCATGGTTATGAGCAGTGCCTGGTTTCCTCCAAACATGACGCCTGGCATTCACACCAAAGAGTTCAATCTTTATTTCATCAGACCAGAGAATTTTGTTTCTCATGGTCTGAGAGTCCTTCAGGTGCCTTTTGACAAATTCCAAGTGGGCTGCCATGTGCTTTTTACTAAGGAGTGGCTTCCGTCTGGCCACTCTACTATACAGGCCTGATTGGTGGATTGCTGCAGAGATGGTTGTCCTTCTGGAAGGTTCTCCTCTCTCTACAGAGGAACACTGGAGCTCTGACAGAGTGACCATCAGGTTCTTGGTCACCTCCCTGACTAAGGCCCTTCTCCCCCGATTGCTCAATTTAGACAGCCGGCCAGTTCTCGGAAGAGTCCTGGTGGTTCCAAACTTCTTCCATTTACGGAAGATGGAGGCTACTGGAACCTTCAAAGCAGCAGAAATTTTTCTGGACCCTTCCCCAGATTTATGCCTCGAGACAATCCTGTCTCGGAGGTCTAAAGACAATTCCTTTGACTTCATGCTTGGTTTGTGCTCTGACATGCACTGTCAACTGTGGGACCTTATATAGACAGGTGTGTGCCTTTCCATATCATGTCCAATCAACTGAATTTACCACAGATGGACCCCAGTTAAGCTGTAGAAACATCTCAAGGATGATCAGCGGAAACAGGATGCACTTGAACTCAATTTTGAGCTTCATGGCAAAGGCTGTGAATATTTATAGTATGTACATGTAATTTCTTAGTTCATCTATCCATCCATCCATCCATCTTCTTCCGCTTAATCCTTTTCGGGTCGCGGGGGAGCTGGAGCCTATTCTTTATTTTTAATTTATTTCTTTAAATATAATTTTTGTAATTATATTTCTTTGAATTCAGAGTTAAGTTATTGTTCTGTTCTGGCTCTACAAAATTATGGCCAAAAGTTTAAATTGTATGAGGAAAAAAGTAAAAAAAAATTTTTTGCCACATTGTGTTTCAAGTTTATTGAAAAAACAGTAATTTTGTAATAATCTGCCTTTGTCCATCAGACAGGCCTCTTCACTGTCCAGTTTTAAAACTCCTCTTAAAACCCATTTTTATTCTCTGGCTTTTGACCCAGTTTGAGACATTGATTTTATTTGTTCTTATTGTCTCTATTGTATGACTATTGTTTGTTTGTGCTATTTTGTACTTTAGCTGTATTTTATTGTTTTTATATTTTATTTATCGTTGATGTACAGCACTTTGTGTCAAATGTTGTTTTTAAAGAGCTTTATAAATAAAGTTGGATTGGATTAAAAAAAGGTGAACATTAGCCATAAAATAATCCACAAATTTATAATAGTCTCAAATGTACAAGAAAAGTCATAATTTTACAAGAGAAAATTACAAATTTGAGGAAAGGTGTTGCAAATTTAGATAAATTTACAGACAAAAGTAGAAAACTGTAAAAAAAAAAATGTTTTAAATTTTTAAGAAAAACCTCAGACCTTTAAGACTGAAGTCAATACTCAAGGTTTTAAATAGGTGCTTTTTGTACCCTGAACTCAACTAGAACTTTTTGGTTGTCTACTTTTAATTTTTAATTTCATAGTACTGCTTTTACATAAGTAGAATTTCTGGCTACTATACCCTCCTCTGATCATATAATTAAGTATGCATGAGTAAATTACTATTATGAATGTTTTTTTCCCTTCCCTTTTCTACTGTTCGTCAATGGAAAAAAAGAAACACTGGAATAAAAATACAAAAAAAAAATACACATTTTGGTTGATGATGGATGATCTTCCGGAGGAAAGAGCCTCACTTCTTCACCACCGACACCCGCTCTCATCGAGCCCAATTACCTGAAGCCTCTTCCCAGACACACCGAAGGTGATTGGCGTGCTTCGCCGAGCCATCGTAGAACTTGAAGTATGCTGTGTCCAGCTTAGTCACTATGCGCAGACACCCGTGATGTTTAGCTGGTTGTTGTCTGGCCCATCTTTGCCGTGGACGTTCTTCACCCCGAACCCAAACCAAGTTCATAACCCTCAGTTGGGCCCAGTTCTGACATGTTTGGAAAACCCAGAAGTAGACTCTGACTCAAAATAAATACAATTATCCTTTATTGAAGGAGTGAGTGAATGTGTGCAAGCGTGATAGTGTGGATGTGAGCAGCGGGGCGAGCAGAGCACGGACCAAACTGGCAACCCTAGGAGAGACAGAGAGAGAATAGATGTATGAGTTCACTACAGGTTGGTTGAATAAACAAGTTAAGTACAGTCTTACTAGTCGAGTGAGGAGCTGAAGCGCAGAAGAACTCCCAAGTTGTTCCGTTCGCCCACCACTGTCCGTAATGAGTCCGTGCCACCGCCAAAGGTGTAGGTGAGGTTGTACAGGTGAGTATCCAGTGAGTATGCAGTGTGCAGATAAAGGTCCCAGTCCGCCGCCAGGAGGTGGAGGTCCACCCAGAGATCTCCGCCTGTGCACAGGGAAAAAGGAGAAGAGAAGAGAGGTTTGGAAACCTGATGGCTTACTTGACGTTGGGCAGAGCGAGCTCCCAGAGGGCCTGATGGAGCAGGTAATGATGCAGGAGGACTAACTTCCCAAATAGCAGAAGGAAGAGATTCCAGACATGGAGATGACTTCAGTCCGAAGGAGCGTTGATGTCTCTGTGCAGACCAAAGGACAGCACTGATTAAGAAGGCTGCTTGATGGGACTTCCGGTTATGGCTGCCACGTAGGACGGACGTGTCTCGCTCTGCTCTGCTCCTGGAGAAAAAAAATCGGCAAATAACTCTCTCATTTGGGACAGAACGTATCCCAGCATTTGGCCGAGGATATGTCGGCGAAGCCTAAGGCTGGAAAACCAGGAAAAGGAAAAAGCGAGCCGCCGAAACAGTCCAAATTAACGGACTTTCAGGTCTGTGACGCAGCAAACAAAACTCCATATATGGCGGAGGAGGCTGGCGGCGGTGCGATGTTTGCGGGGAATGGCGCAGATGCGCTGATGGCTGCCATGAGTTCAATGAGAGCGGACTTTTCCTCTAGATTTGATGGGATTATGACAGCGTTGGAAGGAATAAGAAAGGAATTGGGTGACTGTGTAGAACGAACGGCGCAGATGGAGCTCCGTCTCGCTAGTGCTGAAGATGACGTCACCCGTCTTCAATTAAAGGTGCGCACTTTGGAAAAAAAAAATAAATCTCTGGAAGATAATATTTTGGATTTGGAATCTCGGTCGAGACAGAATAATTTGAGGCTGGTGGGTCTTCCAGAGGAATCAGAAGGTCGGGACGTATGTTCCTTTCTGGAAAAGTGGATTCCGGAGGTGCTGGGCAGCGAGGAGTTGCAATCAGCAGTGGTTCTGGAAAAAGCACATCGTATTGGCCCACGGAGAGATAAGGGTCCGCCGAGGACCTTAATTATGAAGTTTCTTAGCAACAGAGACAGGATGAAGATCTTCAACGCTGCACGAGCTAAAAAAGGAGAGATTAAACACCAGGACCAGCAGGTGCGGTTCTACCCAGATTTGGCCACAGGAATCCAGCAATTGAGGAAGCAGTTTGATCCCGTACGTAAGGAGCTGCGCAACCTTGGGATTCGTCATGGTGTAATCTATCCTGCGAGACTGCTGACCACGTATGAGGGCAGAACCCACATCTTCAAGACCCCAGAGGAGGCGCAGGAGTTCATCAAGAAGATCAAAGAAGAAGAAGAGACTGGTGGGAGCTAAGCATGAACAAAATATAAGGTAGAATAATTAAGCATTTGCACAGGCATCTGACTGACTTGAAGTAAATAGTAAGTTTACAAAATATAGATTGTATTATATATTAAAAAAACAAAACAAAAACAAAACAAAACAAAAAAAAAAACTATGATGTACAAAGTTGTTAAAAATTTTGGAGTTAAGTTGGAAAACTACAGAGGAGAGTTAATGTTACGTCATTAAAAGCAGTAGAGTTAGGGTGATTGGGAGGATGAAGAAGGAGTGGCTTAGGCTGTTCCCCGTGGGTGTGGAACGGTCGATGGCTATATCGGGAGACAGAATTTTTCTTTTGATTTTGGGGGGTTTGCCACAAGTGTGGGAAGGGGAAATTTGTTTGTGTGTAGTTTGTAGGATGAATGTTCAACCACTCATGTTTTTGCTTCTCTGTATGAGCATGTTTACACTGCAAGGTAATCCTAAACTCTCTATTGATCATGGACCAAAGTGTTAATCTTAATTTAACTTCATGGAATTGCAGAGGTCTACAAAATTTAAAAAAACTTAAACAAGTTATGAATAAAATAAAGGACATGGGTTCAAGAATTGTGTTTTTACAAGAAACTCATCTGATAGAGGAGGATGTTAAAAGAATTAGGAGTAGATGGCAGGGAAGTGTATTCACCTCTTCATTTTCATCCCGAGCCAGGGGAGTTATGACTCTCATACATAAATCAGTTCCTTTTCAGGTGAAAAATGTAATTGGAGACAAATTTGGAAGATATGTAATCATTCAAGGTTCTTTGCTATTAGAAAATATAAATCTTGTGAACTTATATGGTCCCAATATAGATGATCAGAAGTTCTTTGCTAATTTATTTCTCATCTTATCATCACTTACAGGGCAACATATAATAGCAGGGGATTTTAATTGTACATTGAATCCAGGTGTGGATAGATCAACAGGACTGGATTGTACGCACATTGGATGTAGGATGACTATTAATCATTTTATGAAAGAATTGAGATTGTTAGATATATGGAGAGAAATGAAACCACAAGTTAAAGCCTATTCTTGTTATTCCAGTACCTACAAGACATTCTCACGTATTGATTATTTTTTGATTTCCACAGAATTAAGGTCCAAGATTCAAAACTGCTTTTATGATAACATCGTGATTTCTGATCATGCACCCTGTTGTCTAATATATGTAGATAAAAAATTGACAAAGGAATCAGGTAGATGGCAATTTCAGCATAAATGGCTTCAGGATGAGGAATTTGTCAAGTATATAGAAAAACAGATAGACGAGTTCTTTGACATCAATACTACACAAACATCAGCATGTGTAAAGTGGGAGGCTTTCAAAGCTTTTATTAGGGGACATATTATTAGTTATACAGGATCAAAATCTAAGAAGACTCGAGAGGAGAGAGCTAAATTGGAACATAAAATAAAAAGTCTTCAGGAAAAAGTGTATGCAGGAAGTGACCCAAGGTTGGAGAATGAATTACTGATTTTGAGAGCTGAATACGACAAAAAATCAGCGAATAGAGCTGCCTCGAGTCTTCTAAGATTGAAACAATCTTTTTATGAACAAGGTGAAAAATCAGGAAAATTATTAGCATGGCAGATTAAACAATTGGAAATTAAAACACCAATTACCAGTATTATAAGTAATGGACAGGTAGTTATAGATCCTTTAGAAATTAATAGAGCCTTTAGAGATTACTATGAAAAATTATATGATACCAAAAATGAACCTGATTTAACAAAACTAAATGGG
Organism: Pholidichthys leucotaenia; assembly: GCA_020510985.1. Lineage (NCBI taxonomy): Eukaryota > Metazoa > Chordata > Actinopteri > Cichliformes > Pholidichthyidae > Pholidichthys > Pholidichthys leucotaenia. The sequence goes on along the minus strand of CM035844.1, from coordinate 380,656,740 downwards.
TTTTTGAACGAACTATCTATACCGTGTATTCCAAATGAAAACAGGGAGATATTGGAGTCTAAAATTAGTCAAGAAGAAGTTGGGCTAGCCATTGATAATATGAAATCAGGAAAAAGTGCAGGACCAGATGGTCTTCCAGTTGACCTTTATAAAAAATTTAAGAATAAATTAATAAAACCTTTTTTGGAAATGGTTTTAGAAGCATTTCAAAATAATAATTTACCATCATACATAAATAATGCCTTAATTATACTGCTGCCAAAACCAGGTAAGCCCTCTAATAAATGTGAAAATATGAGACCAATAAGCCTATTAAACGCCGACCTTAAGATAATCTGTAAAATTTTAGCAAGACGAATACAAGAAATTTTACCAAATATTATTAATCGAGATCAGAATGGCTTTATAAAGGGTAGACAAGGCTTCCATAATGTAAGAAGACTATTTAATATTATTTATTTTAATAAAGAAGCACCGGATACAGCTCTCCTATCATTGGACGCCGAAAAGGCCTTTGATAGAGTTGAATGGCCCTTTCTTTTTGAAGTCCTACAAAGGTTTGGACTTGGAAATAATTTCATAAAATGGGTTCAAATAATATACAATAATGCTACAGCAGAAATCCTAACAAATAACAATATTTCAAAACCAATAAAAATCAATAGAGGATGTCGACAAGGCTGTCCACTTTCACCTTTACTGTTTACTATGGCAATTGAACCTTTAGCGATAGCGATACGTTTACATTCACAAATATATGGAATTAAAGTTGGACCAACAGAACATAAAATCTCCCTGTACGCCGATGATATAATTTTGTTTATGTCGAACCTAAAAAAATCAATTCCAACCTTGTTGAATTTAATAAAGAATTTTGGGGAAATATCAGGATATAAAATAAATAAAACTAAATCTTCAATATTAATGCTAAATGAGACCCAGAGAAATTACCCAGCCCCTGAGGTAAATCAATTCAATGTTGTAAATCAGTTTAAATATTTAGGAATCCAAATTATGCCTAAGCTAGAATCAGTCGCCAGTGTCAACTATGAAGCCTTAATGTCAGATATCAATGAGTTAACTCAGAGATGGATGTCACTACCAATGTCGATGATCGGGAGAATCAATATACTTAAAAGTAATATTTTACCTAAAATACTTTATTTATTTCAATACATTCCCTTATCACCACCTTTAGATCTATTCTCAAGAATAAAAAAAAAGTTAGTGGAATTTATATGGAACAACAGGAGGGCTAGATTACGTTTGTCTTTATTATATTTACCATTTGATCGTGGAGGTCTGAAATGTCCAAATTTTATGTTGTATTATTGGTCGGCACAACTGAGGTCTATGACATATTATTTTTCATCAAATGATCTCCCTCACTGGACTGAAATGGAATCATACAATTTACCTTTACCTCTTCCCATATTCATATACTCAGATTCGGCAAAAAAATTACAAAAACAAGTTAAAAATCCATTTGTAAAGCATATGATCAAAATATGGTGTGAAGCTAAAAACTATTTAAAAGAACCACAGTTATTGTCACAATTTAGTCCAATATGGGGTAATCAATATTTTAAACCAGGGAGAGCGGACGCTGTATTTAAAGTATGGAATTTAAAAGGGATACAAAAGATTCAGGATTTATATTTGCCATGTGCAGACAACATAATGTCTTTTGAAGAGCTGAGGATCAAATTTAATCTCAATAGAACACATTTTTTTAAATATCTTCAACTTAGAAACTTTATTCGATCAAATCAAAATAAAGCTCTCACTCGACCTATTTATTCATCCTTGGAAAAAATGATGATGAAAGATAGTAAAAGAAAGGGTATTATTTCAGAGTTTTATAACTCATTGACACTATCTTCAAGTGAAAATTCACTGAAAAGATTAAACTACTGGAAAGAAGATCTGCAAATTGAAATTTCAGAGGAACAATGGGAATTGGCTTGTACAGAAGCTCAAACCAAATCAATAAATGCACGCCTTAAATTGATACATTTCAAATGGTTAATGCAGATGTATGTTACACCGGAGGAGTTAAATAGATATAACAAAAATATACCAGATACATGCACAAAATGCATGGAAAGTAAAGGAACCCTATTTCATTGTTTATGGGAATGTAGATTAATAAGAATGTTTTGGGAGGAGGTGAGGGTAACAATTGAAAAAATAATCTCAAAACAAATCATATTGAATCCTAAACTGTTTTTGTTGGGTCTGTACCCAGAAAAGCATAATTTCAATAAAAGTGAAAGAACATTCATAGACCTCAGTTTGCTTAATGCCAAAAAATGTATTGCACTATTATGGAAAAAGACTCATAGACCAGATGTGACTCAGTGGTTAAGACAGATGTTAACAAACCTTCCATTAGAAAGAATAACATATATACTGAAATCAAAGGAAATTGTGTTTGAGAATATATGGAGACCTTTTATTGATTATGTAAAAAATTTAAACATAACTCTTGAAGAAGAAGGTGAATGATGTGTGTGGACCTTGTAAATTCCAAACTGGTGAACATAATATGTATACTAATGTATTGGATTGTCTAGACTAAACAGAGGAGCATTGTTGAAGACTTGATTTTGTTGGTGGTTGTTGGTGTTTTTAGGGTATTTTTTTTTTTTGTAGTACTTTAGTGTTAGTGTTTGATTGTATCATGTTTGTTAAAAAAAAAAAAAAGGTTCAATAAAGATATTGTGGAAAAAAAAAAAGAAGGCTGCTTGATGAGTGGGTCAGGTGTGCACACAGCTGTGGAGGCAATTAGGACAGCAGGCACGCAGAGCAGATCACCACAGTACTCCCCCACTACGGGACGCCTCTCAGCAGCCGATCCAATCTACCCGGGTGCATCCAGTGGAACTCCCAGATGAACTGAGGATCCATCGTGAAGGACGGATGCACCCAGGTACTGTAGGCCACGACCCCTGTGCTGGACATCCAGGATACGATTGACCTTCCAAGCAGGGTCACCATCGATCATCACTGGTGGAGGCGGAGACCTGGGAGGGGGACACAGAGGACTGGAAATGAACGGTTTCACCTGGGAGACGTGAAAAGTGGGACAGATGCGGAGGGAGGGAGGAAGAGCCAGGCGCACAGCGACAGGGTTGACAATATGTGTGATGGCAAAAGGACCAATAAAACGCTGAGACAACTTCCTGGACTTGGTCTTTAAATTGATGTTCTTAGTGGACAACCATACCTGCTGCCCGACCTGGTAGGATGGAGCTGGGGTCCTGTGGCGACTGGCGATGTCCGAGTTGCGATCCACCGTGCATCACAGCGCAGCCCAGGTAGCCTTCCACAGCCGGTGGCAGTGCTTCATATGGGCCTGCACGGAGGGAACAGCAATCTCCTCCTCCTCCTCCTGGAACAGTGGGGGATTGTACCCCAATGAGGCCTCAAAAAGAGAAAGACCTGAAGCAGAGGAAACCATGGGGTTATGAGCATCCTCAATCCAAGGGAGATAGGAGCTCCAGGACACCAGATTAGAGGCCGTAACACACTGCAGTGCCACCTCTAGCTCCTGGTTGGTGCGCTCGCACTGGCCGTTGCTTTGAGGATGGTACCCTGAGGACAGGCTCACTGTGGCCCCGATGGCCTTACAGAGTGCCCGCCAAACCCGCGAGACAAACTGGGGCCCACGGTCTGACACAATGTCCACAGGGATCCCATGGAGCCGCACCACATGCAGAACAAGCAGGTCCGTCATCTGCTTGGCCGTAGGAAGCCCCTGTAGGGGAATGAAGTGGGCTGCCTTGGAGAACCTATCCACGATCGTGAGAACCGCGGTGTTGCCTGCAGAGGGGGGAAGGCCGATGACAAAATCGAGAGCCACGTGGGACCAGGGTCTGCTGGGAATGGGGAGGAGATGTAGCAAGCCCGACAGTGGAGAGGAGGATGACTTAACAGGTGGCACACTGGGGACAAGCTTGGATATATTCCTCAACATCCCTCCGCAACGAAGGCCACCAGAACATCCTTTGCACCTGAGCCACCTTAGGCACCATCCCCGGGTGACACAGCAGCTTGAAGGAGTGTGCCCAATTGATGACCTCACCTCCGACCATAGAGGGCACATACATCCGACCCGCTGGCCACCCGCCCGGGTCAGTCTCGGTCTCCTGCGCTCTCCTCACCCTCTCCTTGATGGTCCACGAGAGGGTGCCAATGATGCATGAAGAAGGCACAATGGGATGTGGCGGTACTTCAGGTTCATCAGGGGAAAATTGTCTGGAGAGCGCATCAGGTTTGATGTCCTTTGACCCAGGGCGATATGTGATGGTAAAGTTGAATCTGCCGAAGAATAGGGACCAGCGGGATTTCCGGGAATTGAGCCGTTTGGCCGTCCTGAGATACTCCAAATTCTTATGATTGGTCCAAATGACAAAAAGCTGGGAGGCCCCCTCCAGCCAATGGCGCCACTCCTCCAAGGCCAACTTGACCGCCAGCAGCTCCCTGTCCCCGATGTCATAATTACCTCCGCCAAGGAGGTTATGTTTTCATCGGCGTTGGTTTGTCTGTCTGTTTGTTTGTCTGTCTGTCTGTTTGTTTGTTAGCAAGATAACTCAAAAAGTTATGGACGGATTTTCATGAAATTGTCACAGATTGTCAGAAATGGGGTATCCTACAGATGATTAGATTTTGGTGGCGATCCGGCTCACCGTCCAGAAGAAAACTGCTATTACGGAAAATGCCATTTTCGTCAATAACTACTGAACCACTAATCCTATCATTGTGAATCCAATTGCTAGTCATATGTTTTCATGGTCAAGGAATCTGAAAACGTACACACAAACACTGTATGGGGGGAACTGTGGCGCTTGGCGGAGGTCTGCGCTCTCCGAGTGGATAGGCAGGGGGAGAAGAAGGCGCAGGGGCGGATCTTGTCGTCGGTGGGAGAGCGCTGAGACAAAACAGCCCCCACCCTGGAGTCAGAAGCGTCCACCTCCACCAGACACTGCAGCGCGGGATCCACCTGAGCCAAGATAGGAGGAGAGGAGAACACAGACTTTAATTTGGCAAAGGCCGCCCCCGCATCCCCTGTCCACTGTAAATGCACCTTGGTGGTGGTGAGGTGAGTGAGGTGTAGGGCAATGATGCTGTAGTCCCTGACAAAACGATGATAGAAGTTGGCGAAACCCAAAAACTGCTACAATTGTTTCCGGGATGATGGAACCGGCCACTCTACCACCGCCTTTGCCTTGTCAGGATCTGCAATGATTTTATTATGGGAGATGGCGAACCCCAGGAATGTGGTGGATGAGGTATGAAACTCACACTTTTCAGTCTTGACGTACAACTTGTTCTCCAATAGGCACTGCAGAACCCGCCTAACGTGCACCCAGTGTTCTTCGAGGGACTGGGAAAAAATCAAGATGTCGTCAAGATAAACACAAAAGAGTCCAGAAAATCTCTCAACACATCATTAATAAGTCTTTGAAAAACTGCTGGAGCATTAGTTAAAACGAAAGGCATTACCAGATACTCGAAATGCCCACTGGGGGTGCGGAATCCCGTCTTCCACTCATCCCCCTGTTTAATCCGATCCAGGTGATAAGCATTGCACAGGTCCAACTTGGTGAACACTGAGGCCCCCTGGAGGCAATCAAAGGCCGTGTTCATCAACGGGAGAGTGTATTTTTCCTTGACCGTGATGTTATTTAACTTCCCTGAAATCAATACAAGGCCTAAGCGAACCGTCCTTCTTTCCCACAAAAAAAAAAAAAAAATCCGACCCCCACCGCTGAAGATGACGGCCTGATGATGCCAGAACTCAAGGACTCCTTGATATACCTATCCATCGTCTCCCGCTCCGGGGCAGAGAGGCTGTAAATCCGACTGGATGGCAATGGAGCCCCAGGCAGGAGATTAATGGCAGAATCATAGGGGCAGTGTGTGTGGGGGGGGAAGCGACAGTGCTTTAGCCTTGCTGAAGACGGAGCCCAGGTCTTGATACTCGGGGGGCACGAATGACAGGTCAGGTGGGGGAGGGGGATGCGTCAGGAGGACAGAGGGGAACAGAGGGAGCGCAAGCCACGGACTGCAGACAGGCACTCAGGCAGAATGAACTCCAGGAGATGATGCTTCCTGATTGCTAATCGATCACCGGGTTATGCAGCCGAAGCCAAGGGTAGCCGAGAGTAACAGAGGAAGCAGAAACAGGAAGCACAAAAAAGCTGATCTGCTCCCGATGATTGCCTGACACCAACACTGAAACGGGGGCAGTCTGTTTAGCTAGCGGAACTTTAGACAGTGCAATCAGCTTAATTGGAGTCTTCAGCCGGTAACAAGGAAGCCCCAGCCGGGTTGCCAGATTCTCTGAAATGAAACTCTGCTCGGTCCTGGAATCAACAAGTGCGTGAGTGGATATTTCAGATTTCAGTGAGGTTGTGTTGAAAGTGAATGGGAAGCAGGAACCTCGGCGGCATTGTTTTTCAGCCGGGGGGAGCTTAGATTTACCCATCACCATGGGCTCCTCAGCCTCCCAAGAAATCAGAGGGGGGAAGGGCTAACAAGGGAGGCTGCGGGGAGCGGCGAAACTGTGAGCCCAGATGACTGGAGGATTGACGCTCACTAGCTCGCTCCCTTAGCCAGTTATCTATGCTAATAGTAAGGGAGATTAGCTCATTCAACTTAGTAGATCGCTCAATTCGGGCTAATTCATCCCATAGACTCGGGCTAAGACTGCGAATAAATATACTGCAGAGAGAGGCATCCTCCCACCCCACCTCCGCTGCCACCACCCGGAAGTCTACTGAATAATCAGTGACCGATTTGACCCCTTGTTTGGGATTAAGCAACAGGGTGGTGAGCACACTGTCCTGGTCAGAGTGGTCAAAAACCTTGTTAAATTCAGCCACAAACTGATTGTATGTAATATTAGCATAGTCAGGCTGAGCCATGACGGCGTAAACCCAAGCTAAGGCCTGCCCTTCCAAAAGATTGACAACATATCCTATACAGCTGTGACCCGTGGGAAAAGCCCCCAGCACCCGCTGAAAGACAATACTACATTGTAGCAAAAATCCCCGTGCCTCACCAAGGTTACCACTGAATCATGTGGGAGTAGGGACTGGAGTTAGCCGAGATTGCTGGAGGGGATGAGGGGTGGGCATAGCTGCCCGCCCCCCTCCCTGGGAGCAGGTGGAGTGGTCCATGTATAAGAGAGGAGATCGAGATGGGTGTTAATCTGCATCAGCTGTGACAGTGTGACTTGCTGCTGATAGGATAATTGATCTAAACGAGCCTCGATGGTGTTTAGTTTCTGTGCGAGAGCACTGTCTGCTGGGTTTGTCTGACGAAGACGTACTGACATGTTTGGAAAACCCAGAAGCAGACTCTGACTCAGAATATCGAAAGAGTGAGTGAATGTGTGCAAGCGTGGCAGTGTGGATGTGAGCAGCGGGGTGAGCAGAGCATGGACCAAACTGGCAACCCTAGGAGAGAAAGAGAGAATAGATGTATGAGTTCACTGCAGGCTGGTTGAATAAACAAGTTATGTACAGTCTTACTAGTCAGGTGAGGAGCTGATGAGCAGAAGAACTCCCAGGTTGTTCCGTTTGCCCACCACTGTCCGTAATGAGTCCATGCTGCCACTGAAGGTGCAGGTGAGGTTGTACAGGTGAGTATCCGGTGATTATGCAGTGTGCAGGTGGAGGTCCCAGTCCGCCGCCAGGAGGTGGAGGTCCGCCCAGAGATCTCCGCCTGTGCACAGGGGAAAAGGAGAGGAGAAGAGAGGTTTGGAAACCTGATGGCTTACTTGACGTTGGGGACAGCAAGCTCCCAGAGAGCCTGACGGAGCAGGTAATGATGCAGGAGGAGGAACTCGCAAATAGCAAAAGGAAGAGATTCCAGGCGTGGAGATGACTTCAGTCCGAAGGAGCGTTGATGTCTCTGTGCAGACCAAAGGACAGCACTGCTTAAGAAGGCTGCTTGATGAGTGAGTCAGGTGTGCGCGCAGCTGTGGAGGCAATTAGGACAGCAGGCACGCAGAGGAGATCACCACAGGCTCGGCCTGAAATGGTGCTGCTGGGCATGCGGTTCCTCCATGCTCATCGGTCTGGCCCCGACCTCTTCTAAGACCATCATAGTATTCACCATTGTAGCTGCAGACCTTCCATCCCCTTGCGGCCAAGCTCCGGAGGCATCTGGGGCTAGCACATCGGTGTCACTCGCTGGCGCAGGCACCTCACTGCCACACTTGGTACCCCCCCCCTACCGTTTTCCAAGCGCCAGCACTGAGACCCTCTTGCCCCAAGCCTGAGTGAAGCTGTTCCTGCTTGACCGCCATGGTGTCCGTTAGCTCTTACTCCCAAACAACGTCCATCAATCAATCAATCAATCAGCTTTACTTATAAAGCACTTTAAAAGCAACACTCGCTACACAAAGTGCTGTACAACAAGAGAACATAAAAGCAGGGCACTAACACAAGAACCACAGTAAAAAAAAAAATAAATAAATTCATAAATAAAATAAAAAGTAAAATAAATAAAAATCCATTTCATTCAATAAAATCAATGTCTCATACTGTGTCGAAGGCCAGGGAGTAAAAATGTGTTTTAAGACATGTTTTAAAAATGGACAGTGAAGGTGCTTGCCTAATGTCCAGGGGTAAATCATTCCATAACCTGGGGGCCATGATCGAAAAGGCTCTGTCCCCTCTGAGCTTGCGCCTAGCCTTTGGTACCTCCAAAAGCAGCTGTTCAGCTGACCTAAGGGACCGGGTGGGAGCGTAGGGATGCAGAAGCTCAGCGAGGTAAGGTGGAGCAAGACCATTCAAGAATTTAAAAACAAATAAAAGAATTTTAAAATGAACTCTAAAATACACGGGCAGCCAGTGGAGTGAAGCTAAGATGGGTGTGATGTGATCTCTTCCACGTGTACCTGTTAAAGGACGAGCAGCAGTGTTTTGAACCAGCTGCAGACAGGAAAGAGATGACTGGCTGACACCGGTGTAAAGTGCGTTACAGTAATCCAGCCGAGATGAAATAAAAGCATGGATTACTGTTTCCAAGTGTGGTCTAGAGAGAATGGGTTTTACTTTTGCTAAATGCCTTAGATGAAAGAAGCTGGATTTTACCACAGAACAAATCTGTGTGTCTAATTTAAAATCATTATCCATAATAAAACCAAGGTTCCTAGCTGTGGATTTAACATAAGGAGTAAGAGGGCCCAAGTATACAGGAAGGGACTCACAGGGTCGACTAGGTCCAAACACCCACTGGTTGTGGCCAGTGGAACATCCTCATCGACCACTGGAACCAGACGGTTCCACTGGCCACAACTAACTAACTAACTACTAACTAACCTGCACTTATATAGCGCTTTTCTAGTCACAAAGACCACTCAAAGCGCTTTCACTAATACTAACCCTCTATTCTAAGGGCCTATAGGAAACAAATATCTAGGGACAATTTAGAACAGCCAATTAACCTAACATGCATGTTTTTTGGCATGTGGGAGGAAACCGGAGAAATCCCGGAGTAAACCCACGCAACACGGGGAGAACATGCAAACTCCACACAGATCACTGTTGGTCGGGGGCTGGGATCGAACCCACGATCCCACGATCCCCCGGCCAAGGGTAAACTGTGCTGCCGCAGTGCTAACCACTGCGCCACCGTGCAGCCCAACAACCCAACCATTCGTTCCCAGCGTCATCATTTATGGCGAAACCCAGTCCGTAAAACAAATCACAGCCCATGATATTATCGCCTTGGGCTGTCACCTGGAATGTGAAGTCAACCATCGTTGCAGACTTGTACCGAACCGTTAATTCCAAAGTCCCAACCATGTACAGCCTGCCAACTCCATAACCATACAGCGGCACTGGGTTACCTGGAATCCTGTAGTGGGGGAAAAACTTCCTCACTGTGGCCCAATTGAGCAACGACCCCAACGCCCCCATATCAAACAACAGCGGCACCTCCACACCGTCCAGTTCCACTGCGCAAAATGTGTACCCGTTGGTGCTGGGGGACACCGGGCGGATGGTTGTCGGGGGCGGGCGGAGTAATTCCTTACATGGGCTCTCCGGTTCAGATATACGGCACATTCTAGCATAATGGTTCAAGCGTCCACATCTGCTACAACGCGCTCCCTTCCCAGGCAGTCCTTAGCCTTATTGCAGTGCGTCGCGGACCCATAACCCTTGCACAGGGGTTTTCCCGGATCAGACCTTTGGCTGGCAACGTTGGCTTCCGTAGTATCGTCATCCAAGCTATCCTCGCTATCTGAGTCTGCAACATTTGCCGCGGCAGGAGACTCCAGCGGCCGCTGTGACGCCAGTTTAGCTCTGAAGCTAGCTTGTCTGTGGCCTCCAGCTGGAGAGCTAGTTCAACAGCTCTGGCTAATGTTAAGTCATTGGGCACCGTGAGTAGCCTAGCCCGCAATGCGGCACTACACGTGTGCTCCGCAAGCTGGTCACGTACCATTTCATCTTCCAACAGCCTAAAGCAACACTTGCTAGCTAGCTGCCTCAAGTTGGCAACAAACTTATGAATAGGCTCACCTACTCGCTGATGTCGCTGGCGAAAGCGAATCCTCCAGACAATCACACCATCCGGGGTATGAAAATGGTTGGCTAGCAGCTCCACAACGTCTTCAAACGAGTCCAAAGCTCCGAGTGTGCACAGGACTAGCTGGCCCTCAATACCCAGGTTGTGAACAAGTAGCGCACATGCTCTTAGCTTGTCGAGCTTACCCAGATCGAGCGCAGTGATGTACGTTTGGAAAGCTTCAAACCACATCGGCCAAGGCACCCGTGGCTCGCCCGGGAGCTCAAGGAAGGGGTGAAGTGGTGTGATACACGCCTCCATGAGTTAATCCTTGATTGCCAAATGCTATGTATGGTAAAATACCTTGAGTGAAGAATGAGACAAGATGACTGGACAAACACAGCTTTATTGAAGTTGTTGAACAGCGGTTACACGGTAAGCACCTGACAGAGGGCACCGGTCAAAGAGACCGTAATATGGATGCCCTCCGCTATATATAGGGCAGTGCAGTAACGTAACAGGAAGTGCACATCACTACACCACACTTCACAATAATGTGCCGGAACACAACATCACAGTATAGTCTTAAGGAAAGGAATGTGGAAGAACAGATGGTTGTGGATTTTGCTAAAAGGATGGAAATGGCTGTGGTGAACATATACTTTAAGAAGAGAGAGGAACATACTGTAAGGTGACTTACAACAGTGGAGGAAGGTGCACACAGGTGAGCTACATCTTATGCATAAGGAGAAATCTGAAAGAGAGAGGAGGCTGCAAGGTGGTGGCAGGGGAGAATGTAGCTAGACAGCATCAGATGGTAGTCTGTAGGATGACTTTGGAAAGCAAGAAGAGGAAGAGAATGAAGGCAGAGCCAAAGATTAAGTGGGGGGAGTTACAGAAGGAAGAAGGTTTCACAAAGTTCAGGAAGGAATTGATACAGGCTCTGGGTTTTAGGAAAGAATTACCACAGGACTGGGAAAGTACAGCAGAAGTATTGAGGGAAACAGGTAAAAAAGGTATGTGGTGCATCCTCTGGACAGAGGAAGGAAGACAAGGAGACTTGGTGGTGGAATGAGGAGGTACAGGAAAGTATTCAAAGGAAGAGCTTAGCAAAGAAATAGTGGGATAGTCAGGGAGATGAAGAAAGTAGACAGGAGTATTTGGAATGTAGGTGCATGGAAAAGACAAGAGGTGGCAAAGGCAAAGAAAAGGCATATAGTGAGTTGTATGAGAGGCTAAACACTAAGGAAGATGAAAAGGAGTTGTATCTGTTATGGTTTGAGCGCCAATCTCGTCCGCGCTCGAGCCATGCACTATTTTCAACCATCTGACGGCTGTGTGCCCCTTTTGGTCCTCCAAGCTTTTATTGTGACAGCGCTCGGAGGGGCTTCCGGCTGTCAGAGCTGTCAGCTGAGCTGCATTTCGTCTCATCAGCTGCTCCCTACTTAAGAGGGCAGCTGGGAACGAAATATGCGGCAGTCTCGTCAAAAACTTCCCCTTGTTTGACGTTAGCGAGCATTCCTCTGTTCGGATGTTGACCATTATTCTTCTATGATCGTAAGTGTGCCTCTTTATGTAACCGTTCCTCCCTGTCATGGACTGTATTTTGTTGTAGTGAGTTTTAGCCCCCCGTGGCTTGTTATTTTGTGTCCTTTTCTGTTCCTTTAATAAACTGTGCAAACTCACTGGTGATTTGTTGCGTCTTATGATGGCTCGTGAGGGCCATCCATGACAGTAGACTGCTGCCAGACTGAGACGCCCATCGCCGTGAGTTTTGCCAAAATTGGACTTGTTCTTCCCTGTCTGGGTAACTGCGTGCTGGGAGAATGTCACAGCTCAGGGGCCACGCTCGGAGCCTGGGCTACGAGCTGGTGGAGGCCCTCGACTACATAGATGGAACACTTTTCACCTCAGGCCTCTATGACACTCCCAGCGATGTACGCCGGCACCTGGACCTCACTGAGGACATTATTCAGCGCCTTCCCCGCTACTCCAACCACCCGGAAGTCACGGCAAGGAAGGCAGACATCGCTGCACACCGTGAGAGACTCCGTGGGCTGGAGGGAAACTCCGGCAGGATGCCGAAGGGAAGGCACCCTCGCTCCTCGCTTCGGGATCCCGTTCCTGTCCCCGATCTGGTCCAGGAATTCGCACCACCCAGGGGTCATCCCCGAATGAGCGTGACGTCAGTCGGGATTCCCCCAGAGAGGTTGCAGCTGACAGCAATCTCCATCCGGGACCGAGTGGCTGTAGCTCGCTCCACTGGCCACCCTTCACAAATCATGAAGCACGTGACGGCAGCGGTCAGGCTGGTAGAGAGGAATCCAGAGCTGAGTGATTATCCGGAATACGCTGACCTGCTCGCCTCCGTTTCCGCACAGGAACGGCGTTTTCCGAACCTCACCTTCGCCTCGCCATCAGCCAGTGAAAGTCGTCGCCACACTCCAAACAAGCCTCAGCGAGAACCCCGTCCAGATCCTGTTCCGGGTCTTTGCAAGGACTCAACCTCTCTGACAGCTGCCGCCCCTGCGTCTCGTCAGGAGGGAATTCCCGCAGCCTCTCCCTTCGGGTCATCTTTCCCTGCTGTCCCGTCAGCTCATCGTGCCCGGATCATCTCGGCTGTCGTCCCCTCCTCCTCGACGTCTTCTCCGGCTGCTGTGAGTGTTTTGAGTCCTGCTCCAGCGAAGCCCATTATTGGACCATCATGAGCGGCTCCTCCTCGTCCTCCCAGGGGGCCCTCTGTCACCAGCTAGCGGGGAAAGGGAGGAACAATGTCCGCTACAGCAGGCACCATCCATCCTCCGGGAAACAGGCAAGTGCAAGTTCATGTTTCTCCCCGTAGTTGTGATTTGCCTTGTCTGACTCCTGGGGGTGGAGTTCATGGTTCGCAGTCCCCCGAGCTCCCACCACCTGCTGTAGCTTCTGTCATTAAACCTGCTGCCTCTGTGTCTCCCTCCGCTGAGAGGTCCACAACGCCAGGCCTACGTCGCCAGACGAGGAGGGGGCCTGCGGTTCTGGAGAGCCTGGTTCCAGCCCCGCAGCCACGTCATGGGCAGAGGAGGAGAGCGGACTGCAGCGTGGAGCCTGCGCCGACGATGAAGCGTCCCCGGGTCCCCACAGATGAGTGGTTCGATCCAGTGGGTCGAGGGTCCCCTGCCACCACGCCGTGTGGGTCGTCGGCATGGACGTCAGTGCCAGAGGGTCCTCAGGCTGCGGAAACCATCATGCCGGCTGCGGAGCCAGATGACGACCTTCTTCGTCCTGAGCCCGGATCATCAAAGTCCTGGATGGCGACAGAACTCGAGTGCAGGCAAGTGCTCTACCTTGTTTTCCTTTTTTTCCATTTTAGAGCATTTTTGCCTGTCTCTCGGGGAGGCGAGCCAGGGGCAGCCGTCCGCTGCACCTGAGCTTGTCTCGCTGGGCTCTGTCGCTACCGGTGATTCTGATCCCGGTTCTTTTCCTTCTCCTGAGCCTTCTCCCAGGGTCACTGGTGCAGAGCCAATTCCGGTCACTGTGCTGGAGGTTCTGGGTTCGGGGTTGGAGGTCGTTACTGGTGCTGCACCGACCCAGTCGGGGTCCATCGCGGGTGCAGCCAAGACCCAGTCGGGGTCCATCGCGGGTGCAGCCGAGACCCAGTCAGAGTCCCTCGTGGGTGCAGCACTGGTGTGGTTCAAGGTCGGTGAAGGAGCTGCAGACCCTCTGCCGCCTGACACTGGACTGGCTCATCATCATCATCATCCCCTTCGTCATCATCATCGTCATCGTCACCATCCCAGCTCATCGCCACCGGGGGCCGTTGGGATTCTCTACGTTCCGCCCGGCTCTCCCTCGTCTTTCCCCTCTCCAGGAAGGCCGTCTTCAATTTTTTTCTCGCGGTCCTGGTGGCTGAGTTATGCGGGTCGGCTGCCTGATGAGCTTTTTCGCCGGTTCGGCGTTCTGGGTCGGCCACCCGACGTACTGTGCTTCCTGCTGGGTGACCTGGTTCGGCCGCCGGAGGTTCCATCTCTCCTGGCCTGGGACTGGGGTAGGCTGCCCGAATGCTCCCTTTTCCCCTCATTGACCGTTTGGACATTGGACGCAGGGAGACCCCCAGAACTGTTCCGGTCTCATTGGACTCTGCCTGCCGTCATCCCCGTGTGTCTCTTATTTTCATTAAATATTAAGGTCACTCGGGTGAATTGTCTTTTGCTCTATGTTGATCTGAGTATTCACCGCTGTTTAGCGTGCTTTTTTTTTTCCCTCCCCTCTCCTGTCTGAGGGATGATATATATCTGTCTCTTTATGTTGTATAGGCCTGTGTGTTCAGTTTTAGGTCTCCGACTATTATTTGCATTTTTTTGCCCTGTTTTATGTATCACCTGTGCGTTATGGAGTATTGTGTTTTCCTTTTTAACCATACTCTGTAATTGCCTCAGTTGTTCCCTGTCATCGTCATGGTTGGTTTTTTTGCCCTGTGCTATGTCTCATCTGCGCGTTATGGAGTGTTGTGTTTTTCCTTTTAACCATACTCTATAATTGCCTCATTTGTTCCCTGTATCCGTCATGGGTTTTTTTTTTCCTCTCTTGCTGGTTCTGGCCCTCCGGGCCTTTTCCCCCATCTACCCACCCTGGGGGGGATGGGGGGGGGGCTTAGGTGTCATACGGTGCTCGTAGTTCGCCGCCTCGGGGGGGGGGAGATACTGTTATGGTTTGAGCGCCGTTCTCGTCCGCACTCGAGCCATGCACTATTTTTGGCCATCTGACGGCTGTGTGCCCCTTTTGGTCCCCCGAGCTTTTATTGTGACAGCGCTCGGAGGGGCTTCCGGCTGTCAGAGCTGTCAGCTGAGCCGCATTTCATCTCATCAGCTGCTCCTTACTTAAGAGGGCAGCTGGGAACGAAATATGCGGTAGTCTCGTCAAAAACTTCCCCTTGTTTGACGTTAGCGAGCATTCCTCTGTTCGGACGTTGACCATTATTCTTCTATGATCGTAAGTGTGCCTCTTTATGTATCCGTTCCTCCCTGTCATAGACTGTATTTCATTGTAGTGAGTTTTAGCCCCCCGTGGCTTGTTATTTTGTGTCCTTTTCTGTTCCTTTAATGAACTGTGCAAACTCACTGGTGATTTGTGGCGTCTTATGATGGCTCATGAGGGCCATCCATGACAGTATCAATTGACTAGAAAGAGAGATCGAGCTGGAAAGGATGTGCAGCAGGTTAAGCTGATTAAAGACAGAAATGGTAATGTACTAACAAGTGATGAGAGTGTGCTGAGAAAGTGGAAGGAATACTCTGAGGAGATGATGAATGAGAGAAATGAGAATGCGAGAAATGAGAAAACGGAGGATGGATGAAGGAAAGATAGTAAATAAGGACGTCCCGGGGATTAGCAAGGCAGAAGGGATGGCAGCTTTGAAGAGGATGAAGAATGGAAAGGCAGTTGGTCCAGATGACCTGTGGTGTTATGGAGATGTTTAGGAGAAATGGCAGTGGACTTTTTAACTAGATTGTTTAACACAATCTTGGTGAGTGAGAGGATGCCCAAGGAGTGAAGAAGAAGTGTTTTGCCACCAATTTTCAAGGACAAAGGTGATGCTCAGAGCTGTATTAACAACAGAGGCACAAAGCTGATCAGCCAAAACTATGAAGATATTGGAAAGAGTTGTTGAATGCCAGTTTAAGAAGAGAGGTGACAATCAGTGAGCAGCAGTACGGTTTTATTCCAAGAAAGAGTACTACAGATTAGGGCTGTACGATATGACCAAAATTTCTTATCATGATATAAGGAATCTTATTTTACAATAACGATATGATATAACTATATACATTTTCTTTAAATTCTGTAGTTTATATATAAAAACCAATAAAAAGAACCATCTCTTTCTCTCCATTTTAAATTACATAGTGAAAAAATCAATTGTACAAATTCATCTGTCATTAATTTTATGCACCCCTTTTCCCATCTTAATTTTGCAGTGTTGTTATAAAATTGTTTTTTTTTATGTGCATTTGAGATTGCTTCAACTATTCATTATCATTACTTGACTAATTAAAAATTATTAGAAATCAAGTTACATTAGGAGCCAGTTTGTTCCTCTGACACATTTTAATTTATTCCCTTTGCCAAGGGAGGAGGTAATATTTTTGCCGGTGTTGGCTGGTTGGTTTGTTGGTTTGTCAGTTTGTTTGTTTGTCTGTCTGTTAGCAATATTACTCCAAAAGTTATGAATGGATTTTGATGAAATTTTCAGGGAAGGTGTGTAATGGCATGGGGAACAGATTATTAGATTTTGGTGGTGATCTGGATCACAATCTGGATCCATGAATTTTTTTGAAAATGATTTTATATATTAATATTGCACATTTCGTGTACTTCCCCTTTAAGACGTGTCTGCTGAGTTAGTGTGGAGTTACGTGCGTGGCCACGCACCTCCATAACTCAGAAGCAGTGTACTCTTACCACCAAACACTGCAGAAAAAGTAAAACGGCTTGGAACGAAAAGGAATGTGGTCTCCATCCACATAGTATGTGATGATTGGTATTATTTCATCTGAAGACGCAAAGAAAAAGCAAGCAAAGTGTGTGGTTTAAGACAGGGTTTGGAGCACCTGCACACGTAACTCCGGCCAGCAGACAGACAACGATGCACATGGTATGTAAACACAGTAAACTTCAGCACTGGATAATGTTTAATTTTTTTGTTTGTGAAATCACAATAGGCCTGTTCTATTATGCTCGTTTACTATGCACTGCAGTGATATGATACCGCACTGTTGTGTAATATTGCTTAATTGTCAATAAAGGGAGAAGAGAGGAGGAAAAAAAAAAACGAAAACTGACCTGAAAGATTCAATAAACCCTGATGCTGATTTAAAATTGAATTGCCCAGCCCCAGTGTACTGTATGGTCATTACAATTATGACAGTCTTGTCATTATAATGTAGTCATATAATGTTGTTATATTGTTTTTGCTGCCGTTTCTCTGTTTGTTAGCAGGATCACATAAAAACTCTTAGATGGATTTGGATGATATTTTCACCAGAGGTGGCTCTTGGCCCAAAGGTGAACTCATTAGATGTTGGAGGTGATCCGTGAGTGCATTCCTCCACCAAGGCCCTATCTCGCAATGTACAGATGGATGGTGATATGGACGGACACAGGGACGGAGCCTTGGCAGAGGTATGCGGTCTCTGAGTGCCCTCTTGTTTATTATTTATTTAGTGTGTGTAGCTGCTGTCATGCACTTTTGCAGCTTTAGTAATATTTTTTCAGGCAAAATTAAACTCTGCAATAGTTTAAACCAAAGAAACAATGGTCTGATGCATTATGTTTCCTATTAGTGGCAAGTTAGCATCATTGTTTATTTGTTGTTTTATGAGAGAGATGGTGTTAAGGTTGCTTACCTCCAATTAAAACGAGGTTAGAGGACTATCCTCTGTGATGCAGCATGGTGGGAAAAAGTCCCACATCCCTGGTAAACAGAAGTAGCAACATGACCAAAACATTTGCTTGCAGTTAGCTGCTAACCATCAGAACCCACTATTGCATACACCTGGCACACTGTGGCGGAGAGGTGGGCGGTGACAAGTAGAAACATCCATCCATCCATCCATCCATCTTCTACCACTTTTCCGGAGGTCCGGGTCACGGAGGCAGTAGTTCAAGCAGAGAAGCCCAGACCTCCCTTTCCCCAGCCACCTGCTCCAGCTCTTCAGAGGGGATACCCAGGCGTTCCCAGACCAGCTGGAAGACATAGTCTCTCCAGCGAGTCCTGGGTCTACCCCGGGGTCTCCTCCCAGTGGGACATGCCTGAAACACCTCAAGTGGGAGGCGTCCAGGAGGCATCCTAATCAGATGCCCATACCACCTCAACTGACTCCTTTCAATGTGGAGGAGCAGCGGTTCTACTCTGAGCCCCTCCCGGATGACTGAGCTCCTCACCCTATCTCTGAGGGTGAGTCCAGCAATCCTACGGAGAAAGCTCATTTCAGCCGCTTGTATCCGCGATCTTGTTCCTTCGGTCATTACCCAAAGCTCGTGACCATAGGTGAGAGTAGGAACGTAGATTGACTGGTAAATCGACAGCTTTGCCTTAGAACTCAGCTCCCTCTTCACCACAACAGACTGGTACAACATCCGCGTCACTGCAGATGCTGCTCCAATCCGTCTGTCAATCTCTCGCTCCATTTTTCCCTCACTCGTGAGCAAGACCCCAAGATACTTAAACTCCTCCACTTGGGGCAGGAGCCTGTCCCCAACCCAGAGAGAACAATCCACCTTTTTCCAGCTGAGGACCATGGACTCGGACTTGGAGGTGCTGATTCTCATCCCAGCCGCTTCACACTCAGCAGCAAACCATCCCAGCAAGAGCTGTAGGTCATTGCTGGATGAAGCCAACAGGACAACATCATCTACAAACAACAGAGATGAGCTCCTGTGGTCACCAAGCATGACACCCTTCATTCCCTGGCTGCACCTAGAAATCCTGTCCATAAAAATTATGAACAGGATCGGTGACAAAGGGCAGCCCTGGCGGAGTCCAACTCTCACTGGGAAAGACTCCGACCAAGTGTTGGCAACACGAACCAAACTTTCACAACGGTCGTACAGAGACCGAATAGCTCGTAACAACAAGCCCGATACCCCATACTCCTGAAGCACTCCCCACAAAAAACCATGAGGGATGCGGTCAAATGCCTTCTCCAAGTCCACAAAACAATGTAAACTGGTTGGGCAAACTCACACGAACCCTAGAGAATTCTCGAGAGGGTAAAGAGCTGGTCCGATGTGCCACGGCCAGGATGAAAACCACATTGCTCCTCCTGAATCTGAGGTTTGACCAACGGCCGGACTCTCCTCTCCAGTACCTTGGCATAGACCTTCCCAGGGAGGCTGAGTCCCCTTTTTTGAAGAGAGGAACCACCACCCCGGTTTGCCATGCCAAAGGCACTGCCCCCGACCTCCACGCAATGTTGCAGAGGCGTGTCAACCATGACAGCACAACAACATTCAGGGCCTTGAGGTACTCAGGGCAAATCTCGTCCACCTCCGGGGCCCGGCCACCAAGGAGATTTTTACCCACCTTGGCGACCTCAGCCCCTGTGATAGGCAAGTCATCCCCCTCATCCCCAAACCCTGTTTCCTCTGTGGAAGGTGTATCAGTGGGATTGAGGAGATCCTCGAAGTATTCCTTCCACTGCCTGACGATATCCCCAGTCGAAGTCAACAGTGCCCCACCAGCACCATACACAGTGTAGACAGGGAGCTGCTTTCCCCTCCTGAGCCGCCAGACAGTTTGCCAGAATCTCTTCGAGGCCGACCGAAAGTCTTGTTCCATGGCCTCACCAAACTCCTCCCATACCCCGGTTTTTGCTTCAGCAACCACCCGAGCTGCACTCCACTTGGCCTGCCGGTACACCTCAGCTGCTTCGGGAGTCCCACAAGTCAACCAAGCTTGATAGGACTCCTTCTTCAGCTTAATGGCCCCCCTCATCACTGGTGTCCACCACTTGGTTTAGGGGTTGCCACCATGAGATGCACCGACCACCTTGCAGCCGCAGCTCTGGGCCGCCGCTTCAACAACAGAGGTGGAGAACATGGCCCATTCAGACTCCATGTCTCCAGACTCCCTCGGAATGTGGTTGAAGTTCTTCCGGAGGTGGGAGTTGAAGACCTCCCGGACAGGGGCCTCAGCCAGACATTCCCAGCACACCCTCACTATACATTTGGTCTACCAGGTCTGAATGGCTTCCTCCCCTGCCATCGGATCCAACTCACCACAAGTAGAAACAGGGTGTGTCTTTTTGAATCCCAATATAAACGATACAGGTTAATATGAAACGATAGATGTTTTTTTATCGTGTCACCAATATATATCATTATATCGTACAGCCCTACTACAGAGGCAATGTTTGCTTTAAGAGTGTTGATGGAGAAGTATAGAAAATGTCAGAAGGAGCTGCACTGTGTTTTTGTGGATCTAGCGAAAGCATATGATAGGGTGTCAAAACAGGAAGTGTGGTACTGTATGAGAAAGTCAGAAGAGGCAGAGAAGTATGTGAGGGTGATGCAGGACAGGTATGATGACAGCAAGACTGCAGCGACGTGTGCTGTAGGAGTGACATGGATTCAAAGTGGGGGTGGGGTTACATTAGGGATCAGCTCTGAGCTCTGAGCCCCTTCTTGTTTGCCATGGTGATGGACAGGCTGACAGACAAGGTCAGACAAGCGTCTCCGTGGACCATGATGCTTGCAGATGACATTGTAATCTGTAGTGAGAGTAGGGAGCAGGTGGAAGAGAACCTGGAGAGGTGGAGGTATTCTCTGGAGAGAAGAGGAATGAAAGTCAGTAGAAGCAAGACAGAATATATGTGTGTGAATGAGAGGGAGGCAGGTGCAACAGTAAAGAGGCAAGGAGTAGCGGTAGTGACGGTACATGAGCTTAAATACCTGGGGTCAGCCATCCAAAGCAATGGAAAATGCACAACAGGGATGAAAAAGAGAGTGCAGGCATGGTGGAGTGGATGGAAACAAGTGTCAGAGGTGATTTGTGACAAAAAGATAGCAGCTAGGAGTGAAAGGAAAGATTTGCAAGACAGTAGTGAGACCTGCTGTGATGTATGGTTTGGAGATAGTGGCAATGACAAAAAGACAGGATGTGGAGCTGGAGGCAGCAGAGTTGAAGGTGCTAAGATTCTCTTTGGGAGAGACTTGGAAGGACAGGATCAGAAATGAGTATATCAGAGGGACAGCTCAGTTTGAACGGTTTGGAGACAAAGCTAAAGAGGCAAGGCTGAGATGGTTTGGACATGTGCAGAGGAAGGCTAGTGGATATATTGGACAAAGGATGTTGAAGATGGAGCTGCCAGGCAGGAGGAAAGCCAAGGAGCAGCCGAAAGAAGAAGAAGACACTTGACTTATTGACTTATGATTATCTTACATTATTTTACATATGAAAAATAAAGCTGAAGGGAACTAGTAGTAGTAAATCTGAGTCATATGTTAAATACTAAACAAACTTTATTTAACCACATTTATGCTTTGTATGATCAGTTTGTTTTTTGGAACAAAATCAAAGACATTTCCACAATTCCTTCTCATCTTGTGAACACATTTGATAAAGGTAAGGCAGACAATAAGGGATATTTTTGAAATTACTGCATTATTAGAGGACGTCACTGGTTGGCTTTAATCCTTGTTTTGTCAAGTGCGAGCAAGTCTCAACAGTGAGGTTTGCGTTCCACGGCAGGAAAGTGCAGTTTAGTGATTCTCTTATTCTTCACACTTGAGATGTTTTCTCTTTGTTTTCTTTATTTTGCCTTTTTGAAGACTGATGATCAATGTTCTGTTTAAATGAATATCAAAGACACACTAGAAGAGCCCACATGTAGAAATTATGCTGCTTCTCTTTTTAACTTCACCACACTAAAGTCCTTGGGGGAACTACCATAACAGTCACTTACTTCAGCTGTTCTGAATAAAATGCTGCCATGACAGTTGATCGTTTTTCTCTGCCGGATGTTTGTAATATTACAGTAAGCGTGCAAGGCTCACCCTTATCTTTTACATATTTACCAACTTGTACACTTTCAGTTATGACTCTTCCCACACGTGGGTGTTTGTGCCACATCTGCACATACTGTAGCCTGTGTGTGTTGTTTCGATAAGTCTGATCTGAAAGTGACTGGGATAAATGCACATGAGAACTTGTGCATATAGTGCAAAAATAAAAATGTTTGTGCGATTCCAGGTTAAAAACACTGCTATGAAACTTGCAAAAAACCCTTCCAATATGTGAATTTTCCATTCTGATATCCAAAAATTCATTATTTTGTTTTCTGATCTGAGGGTAGACAAGAACTCTGTTCATGTACTTAAATACCACCTGGAAAATTGGCTTCATCGGTTAAAAAAAAAAAAAAACAGCCATTGCGGGAGCTCTTCTACCCAACAACAGTCTTCATTTCAATGGCACTTCATGTTCCTGGCATTGGACAGATGTCAAGTAGAACACACACCAAGCGCAAAACCTATTTTCCTTTCCTCCATCTCAGTGCATCTCTGTTTTTATTGCCTCCTTTTGCCTTTCAGATGTGATCTCTGTGGTTTGCTCAAGTTGCAGTAGCCAGATTACCAATATGAGCAAACCTCATTCCTTTGTTGTATTGAGGTTAGCAATTATGTGTCCCAGTATGACACTTGAGTGTGTCATTGCTTTCTGTTAAACACAATAACGATTATCTATTTTGACCCTGGATTCGTTGTGCGTATCAACTGTCATACAGCATTCGTCCTCCCTCTTGTTGCAAGGTGCCTCATTACATAGAAATTAAACTTTTGCTCTTTTCTCTCCCTTGATTACATTTTCTTTCTGTCATGTGCCCAGAACGCCTCATTTTTCATCGTTTTTCAGTTTGTCTTGGCAGTGCAACTCTGGTGTAATCTTTTTGTTGTTGTTGTTCCTAGAGTTGAACCTATACTTTCAACTTACATACTGATAGGTTTTATAAGTTTAAATCGTTGCAGTATAATTTTTTTATGTGTTCTTGATTTTCTGTTGTGATCAGGAGTGATGGCTGTCCTAGAAAAGACATCCCACCTCAGCTACTACAGACATGCTGACTGGAGTTGAACAAAAGGGGATAGAGCAGCCAGAAATTGTATACAAGCTTTATCTTATAAATACTTAAATAAATGTACACTACTCACAAAAAGTCAGGGGTATTTGGCTTTTGGGTGAAATTTATGGAAAATGTAAAAAGTTCACGCTACAGTGATATTATATCATGAAAGTAGGGTGTGACTGAGATCATCCTGCGCAGTTCGCCCACTCGGGACACGAACCCGCGACCTACCAGTCAACTACACAGTTCGAGCATGGGAGACACAGCACGATCGCGCTGAGCTAAAGGTCCGACCGATAGCTCAGCGCTACCGATACTGTATGAGGCTTTTCGGGAGGGAGGTTTTACTAACGTTCTACGCCGAACAGTGCTAGTTGGCATCCGTTACACTCTCCCCCTTAAACCTCACTCCCATCCCGGGTTCACGGCACCATTGTGACTGAGATCATCCTGCGCAGTTCGCCCACTCGGGACACGAACCCGCGACCTACCAGTCAACTACACAGTTCGAGCATGGGAGACACAGCACGATCGCACTGAGCTAAAGGTCCGACCGATAGCTCAGCGCTACCGATACTGTATGAGGCTTTTCGGGAGGGAGGTTTTACTAACGTTCTACGCCGAACAGTGCTAGTTGGCATCCGTTACAAGGGCATTTAAGTAGAAGCATGCAGTGGTGATTTCCTCATCTCAAACAATTTATTGAAACAAAAGCCAACAGCAGTGGTGGGTATACCACGACAAAAAAATGTCAGATTCTCAATAACTTGTCATGTGCCTTTGAGTATCAATTACAGCTTGGCAACGACGTCTCATGCTGTTCACAAGTTGACTTAGTGCCTGCTGAGGCATGGCATTCCACTCTTCTTGAAGGGCCCACCTCAGGTCATTGAGGTTGTGGGGTGCAGAGTTATGAGCCTCTACATAGTGACTCAGCTGATCCCATCGGTTTTCTATGGGATTCAGGTCTGGAGAAAGTGCAGGCCACTCCACTGGAGGTACCCCAGCCTCCAGCAGCCATTCCCTAATGATGTGACCTCAATGAGCTGGATCATTGTTGGCCATGAAGATGAAATTGGGCCTGTGTTGTTCATGCAGGGGCACAATGACTGGATTAATGATGTTATTCAGGTAGTATTGGCTTGTCACTGTACCATTCACAAGGTGTAGGGCAGTTCTGTATTGACTAGACACACCTGCCCAGACTAACGTGGTGACAACAGTGGCTGATGCATAGTGCTCTCATTGACATCTTCAACATCATTGGCAGCTATCGTTTCTGCTCAACATGAATCGACATTCATCAGAGAACAGCACTGAGGCCCACTGGTCCCTTGTCTATCGTAAATGCTTTCTGGCCCATGCAGACAATGACGTCTGTGCCTGATGGTGTGGCCAGGTACCCTTGCGGGTTGTCTATCATGCAGACCACGCAGATGTGAAAAGTTTCGACTGGTCTGACATGATACTTGGGTGCCTCTCGCCTTCCTTAAATGTGCCTGGATTTGAGTGACAATCATCCAGTTCCACAGGTCACTGTTCACAATGAAGCGGTCATCAGCGTGGGATGTGGCCATAAGACGTCCACTTCTATGCCTTTCTGTGACTCTTCCAGTCTCTCTGTATCTCTGTTGCAACCTGCTGATGACACTCTAAGCTCAGCAGCCACTTCCCTCTGAGAACATCCTGTTTGAAGCCTCACAATGGTGAGGTACTGTTGATCAATTGTTAGCTGTCGTCTTGGACTCATGATGTCAAAATGTGAACAGCATGATGAAGAGGACTGTTTAAATACCGATTCTAATTGAACTAGAAAATGTATTGGTCGATTCATGGAGCAAACACCTGTTGTGAATTTTGCCATTAAGCACCTTGTTAGAGAACAGTAAGGTATGCAAAAAGCATTGAAATATTGAACAGTTGGAAATGTGCATTCAAAAGGTTAGAGAAGGTCAAATTAAGTTCACCCGTAAAGTTTATAGTGCATTTTAGATGCATCCTGAAATTTCACTCGAAAGCCGAATATCCCTAACTTTTTGTGAGTAGTGTAAGAGTAGCCACCTAAAAATTACTTAAGCATCACCTAAAAAACTGTTACTTGAGTAGTGAGCATATCTTTATTCTTGCTGAATTGTGAGGTTCTCTTCTAAAATTTGTAACTATATTTTTCTTAATAATTAACAATTTTATATAAACTTTGGGTTAATTTGTCATGGTGGCCCTCGCGAGCCACCTATAAGACGCACACAAGTCCACCAGTGAGTTTTAAGTGAGTTTTATTACGGTGAAAGGGTGTTTACACAAGCTGCTGAGCAGATGACAGAGTCCTTGCAGAACAGGAAGCATAGGCAATACAGCACACTACAGGTCCAGGGCAGGAAACAGTCACACACAGACAAGCTAGGTAATAATTGCACCTGGACTGCTAAAGCAGGGACTTACAGCACCAGTTACACCGGAGGGAATAAGGCTATACAGCTCACTTACTATGCCGGTGAAAAGACAGTCAAGCCCTTAGGCAGCCGAGGTGAAGATAGTCCAGGCATCCGTGACGATGGGTGAACAAAATAACGATCAGTAACGTGACCATTAGTGATCAGTTTAACGATCCATGTGATCAGACACTGCTGCGTCGTAATGACACTAGCACACAGCTTAAATAACCAGGGACTGATGACAGATGGCACACAGCTGACCGACCATTGACAGGCGGAAACCCCTCCGAGCACTTTCACAATAAGAGCCCGGAGAGGCCAAAATACCACCCGCAGCTGTCAAGGCCGGCAGCGAGACATAACTTTAACCCGAGCGCGATCAGAACCGACGCTCGGGTCATAACAGTACCCTCCCTCCACGGGCGGACTCCGGACGCCCCAAGGGACCACCCTGCCCCCCCCCGCCCCCCCAGGGTGGGAGGTAGGGGGACAGGTACGGAGGGAGAGAAACCAACCAACAAAAACAAGACAAGACCAAAACAAGAAATACATACAAACACATGACTCAGGAAAAAAAAACAAGACTAAGACCAGACCAAAAAAAACACAGGAAATACATGACTCTGGGGAAAAACAAGACTAAGACCAGACAAAAAAAATACAGGAAATACATGACTCTGGGGAAAAACAAGACTAAGACCAGACAAGAAATACATACAACTACATGATTCTGGGGAAAAAAAAACAAAGACAAAAGAAAACACATGACTAAACAAGGCTATGACAAGACTGAGACAAGGGAAAAAAAAAACGAGACAAAAAAAAATGCTCTAACTAGACAATGGCAAAGACTCACAAGGTAACAAGAGGCAAACACAAATTGCTCAGACTAGACAAAGACAATGATTTACAAGGTAACAAAAATGCTCGAACTTGACTAAGACAATGGCATACAAGGAAACAAGGGGTAAACAAAAATTGCTCGGACTAAACCATGATCAAGACTATGACTTTGGCTACAACAAAAAACAAGAGGCAATCAAAATTGCACAGACCTGACTAAGACAAACAAAGAAACACAAGACAATTAAAAAAAATTGCTCGAACTTGACCTGACTAAGACTATGACTCTGGAAACAAGAAAAAAACAAGAGGCAATCTAAGATTGCTCAGACCTGACTAAGACAATGACAAACAAAGAAACACGAGACAATTAAAAAAAATTGCTCGCACTTGACCTGACTAAGACTGACTTAGAAAACACGAGAAAAAAAAATTACAAGATATACATGACGAGAATTGGCACCATATGGGCCCACAGAAAATCTCACAGTACATGAAACAGTCAGGTGGCCTGCCCCAGTCCCATGCCCCCAGGAATACGTCCTCTGGTGGCCGAACCAGGTCACCCCGTAACCCACACAGTATATTGGGTGGCCAACCCAAGATGCCGAACGCTCCAAGCAGTTCCTCGGGTGGCCGACCCGCATACCACAACCAGCAGGACCGTGGAGGGATTGCGTGCAGCCGCTCACCTGAAAACAAAACAGGAGAGCGCTGATCTGTCAAACAAAACCCACTAATGGCCCCCAGCTGGTGACTCCTGAGAGGGGGACAACCAAAACCCTGGGCCCCCTTGAATCCTGATTGGGTCACAGCCGCACCTGCACTGGACCCCCACTGGACCTCGTCGGACCCAGATTGGGTCACAGCCGCACCTGCGCTGGACCCCCACTGGACCTCGTCGGACCCCGATTGGGTCAGGACGGACCCAGATTGGGTCACCACTGCACCCACGTCGGACCCCGACCGGGTCTCCTCGGCCCACACGTCGGACCCCGACCGGGTCAGGACTGCTCCGGCGACGACCTCCATCTCCGAACCTGGAACCCCCGGTCCCGTGACCCTGACTGGCTCCGGACCGGCAACGCTGTGGAGGTGCTCAGAACACAAGGGAGAACCGGGATCAGTTCCACCGGCAGCGCCAGAGCCCAGCGAGACGAGCTCGGGTGCAGCGGCCGGCTGCCCCTCACTCGCCTCCTCATGAGGCAGGCAAAAATGCTCTAACACACCATACAGGAAAACAAGAAAGAGCACTTGCCTGCACTCGGGCTCTGGAGCCGTCCAGGACTTCGCCGATCCAGGTTCATGAAGAAACTCGTCGTCGGGCTCCCACTCGGCTGTGTCGGGTTCCACAACCGGCCTGATGGTCTCTGCAGCTGGATCCTCATGTGCAGACGTCCATGCCAATAACCCTTATGGCGTGGAGGCAGAGGACCCTGAACCTGCTGACTCGGGCTGCATCCCTGAAGAACCTTGGGGACGCTCTCTCGTCGGCTCTGGCTCCTCATCGCAGTCCGTTCTCTTCCTCTGTCCAACACAAGGCTGCAAGACCGGGATGTCTCCCAGAGCTGCAGGCCTCCCCCTCGTTCGCCGGCGTGGGACTGACGCCGAGGACCGCTCCGCAGGAGGAGACACAGAGGCAGCCGGTTTAATATAACTAGCTACAGCTGGGGAAAGAAACTCAGGGAGCTGCGGACCCTGAGCTTCACCCCCAGGAGTCAGACAAGACAGATCACTATTATTACTAGAAAAGTGAACTTGGACTTGCCTGTCTCCCGGGGGGAGGATGTTATCAGCTGTAGCGAACGTTGCTCCTTCCCTCGCTCGCTGAACGCTGAAAAACCCAAGAACGGAGCCCACCGGCGCAGGACTCAGCTCACACTCAGCAGCTGGCTGGTTGAGGGGGTCATCCCAGCGGCCCGGAACTGGATCTGGAGCTGGAGCTTGCCGAAGATGCGCCCGGCCGTGACGCCGACGCCTTCGCCGGCCCCCAGATGGTGCAAACTCCCGAAAAGGTTCCCTAGGCGAAAAGCAGGTGTGCCTCTTCACCTGCTCCATGCCGCGTTCCTCCTCCATTATCAGGAATAGTTCACGTTGGGCGGCGATGTCCTCCCTCCTAGCGTCGACTTCCGGGTGGTTGGCGAAGCAGGGAGAGAGATTACGGAGCACATCTTCGGCGGCGTCCAGGTACCAATGTATGCCGGAGTCGTAGTCCAACATGGAAGCGGAGATGAGTAACTCATCTACCGCTTCCAAAACACACGTCAGCACGTGACTCTTCGGTGACGGCATTCCTCACATACACCGGTCCCAGACAGGGAAAACAACGTCCAAAACTCAACTGACTGGTGAAAAAAGCGTCTCTAAATGGCGTCACCGTAAAACGCTGTTTAGGCAGCAGTGTACTGTCATGGTGGCCCTCGCGAGCCACCTATAAGACGCACACAAGTCCACCAGTGAGTTTTAAGTGAGTTTTATTACAGTGAAAGGGTGTTTACACAAGCTGCTGAGCAGATGACAGAGTCCTTGCAGAACAGGAAGCATAGGCAATACAGCACACTACAGGTCCAGGGCAGGAAACAGTCACACACAGACAAGCTAGGTAATAATTGCACCTGGACTGCTAAAGCAGGGACTTACAGCACCAGTTACACCGGAGGGAATAAGGCTATACAGCTCACTTACTATGCCGGTGAAAAGACAGTCAAGCCCTTAGGCAGCCGAGGTGAAGATAGTCCAGGCATCCGTGACGATGGGTGAACAAAATAACGATCAGTAACGTGATCAGTTTAACGATCCATGCGATCAGACACTGCTGCGTCGTAATGACACTAGCACACAGCTTAAATAACCAGGGACTGATGACAGATGACACACAGCTGACCGACCATTGACAGGCGGAAACCCCTCCGAGCACTTTCACAATAAGAGCCCGGAGAGGCCAAAATACCGCCCGCAGCTGTCAAGGCCGGCAGCGAGACATAACTTTAACCCGAGCGTGATCAGAACCGACGCTCGGGTCATAACATAATTTGCATAATTAGTTCACTCTGGCAAAGCTGATGGGAGCTAATACTATGATGGTGCTGTGATAATGATAACTGAAAAAAACTATAATGCTACTCATTATTACACGCTAGACCCGGGTCAACAACCTCTACTACACAAAGAGCCATTTTGAGAGATTTTTGACCAGCAAAATCCCTGCCTCTTGCCCAAAGATGCTAGGATAGGTTCCAGCACCACCACCCCCCCCTCGCGACCCGAAAAGGATTAAATGGAAGAAGATGGATGGATGGATGAAAAATCCACAAGGAGCCACAAAAATATCTGAGCCTGAATACGATGGTGAAACACAAACATTACCAATACAAACTGGCCTGACACAATCAATTTTGAGTTTTTTTTCCTCATAAAATTACAATTTTATCCCAAAATTTCTGAGATCTTTGGCATCAATTTTATGTTTTTTTTCTTTAAATAAATTTGTCACATTTTTCTTTGAAAATTTGTTGCTTTTTAAGGTAGAATTGCAGCCTCTTTTCACATGCATTGGTCTTTTTTCTAAAAAAAAAAAAAAAAATTCTAGTAAGTTTTTGCTTTTTTTCCAGAATTTTTATATTTTTTTCTCTTTTGAGACTGCAATTTTCCTCCTAAATTAATCATATTTCTCACAGAAATTTTCTGCTTTTCTAACAAATTTATGTCTATTCTCCCTTGTAAATTTGTTGCTTTTTTAGGAAAACTTACACCACTTTTCACATAAATTTGCAACATTATTCTTAAAAAATTTCAGCTGTAATCCTGGAATTTTGCCATTGTGGGACTAATAAAGGCTTATCTTAAAAATTGCAAATTTTTCAGTAAAACTGTTTTTTTTTCACAGACATTTTGTGACTGTTTCTTGCAAATTTATTGTGAGAATTTTTGAGCTTTTCTTATAGTTATTCTTCTCGTAATTTTTTTCCTCACAAATGTGCTTCCTCTTTTTTTTTTCTTTGAAAGTTCTGAATTTCTTGTTAAGACATTAATGAGCCACTGGCTAAGAGCAAAGGAGCCACAGGTTGTAGACCCTTGTGCTGGGCAAAGTGTGAGATGTTTCGAAGGGTGCCAAATGAAGATAATAAGATAAAATACAAGTCTTCTTGTTGTATTTAACGAGATTGAATTGCCTAATATCTCTTTTACTGGAAACTTAACTCCAGTTGGTGAAATCTGTCAATCTGGATTATGTCCTGAACCCTGTGTTCTGCCAGTTTATACAACCTATTGAGCTAGGCTGCCTAGCAGCTGTGTAACCTGTAAACACATGCATATTTTGCAGTTTCACTTGTAATGTAATTACTGAAATATTGGATAGTAGAGCACAGCATAGCATACACTCACTTGCATGTGAGTGCTTTTTAAACATTACCCTTAGTTGGCTGATTAATGTTTTGAAATTATGCTTTTACTGTATCTATTGATCCATACAAGCATACATATATTTGCATTGGCCTATACTCTTTAGTTCCATTAAATGGGGTGATCTGAACTTGATTTGAGCTACTGTCCCTTATTATTTCAACAAAGCAATTCATCTCAGTAGAACACCGACGGTTCCTTAGCATAAAGTCATTGTATTTCAGTAAATCAAACTCATAACAAGGCAGTGCTTTGGCCTGATAATTCTTGTGAAGAAATGCTGAAGAAAGGAGGGCATTTGAAACTGAAACATTAGACTCTAAAGGGGTCATTGATTGCACTTTTTCAACATTATAACAGCTCACACATGTCTTAATGAAATGTTTGTGACAAATTTTGTTCAGTTTTTCTGTAATTATTTATTGCAGCATTTTTTTACAGCCTTTCTGAAAACACTTCGCTCTAATCTGGTCACTTTAAGAAAATCACTGACTGCATTCAACTCCGCCTTCCCTCTTACACTACCGTTCAAAAGTTTGGGGTCACCCAGATAATTATTTTGTGTTTTCCATGAAAAGTCACACTTATTTACCGCCATGAGTTGTAAAATGAATAGAAAATATAGTCAAGACATTGACAAGGTTAGAAATAATGATTTGTATTTGAAATAATAATTTTTTCCAGATACTCAACCTGCTCAAAGGAAGGTCAGTTTTATAGCTTCTCTAACCAGTGAAACTGTTTTCAGCTGTGCTAACATGATTGCACAAGGGTTTTCTAATCATCCATTAGCCTTTTTTTTTTTTTTTTTATTGTTTTACCCATGGAAGACCCAACAGGATGGGGAAAGGAAGTGTGTGAAGGGGGGAAAGAAAAGGGAGGGGAACAGACAAAAAAAAAAAAAAAGACAACTAAAACAAACAAAAGACAAACTGCTTCTTCCACCGGAGATGTCTCAACACGAGTCTGGTTTCTGCACCTGTTAAAGGAGAGACACTTGTACATGTATGTCTGTGTGCCTATATATGAGAACGCGCGCAAAATAAGTGTGTGCATGTGAGTGGTTTGTCAGGAAACATGCGAGCGGAGGGCCAGTCGCAGCAGCCCTCCCCCCGAGGACCCTGAGCAGGCAAGGCAGCGCCACCAACCCCCAGCCCCGAGGTCAGCAAGCCCCAGGAAAGCCAAGCATCCACCCCCAGAGAGACGATCAAGGGAGGGCAGGCCGCCCGGCGGCCGGCGCGGTGAGCCCACACCCCTGGACCCGCCTGACCCCCACCCCCCAGCGGGGCCAACATCCGCCCCCGGGCCCCAGGCACCAGGAGGCCAGCGACCCCACCCCCCCAGGACAGAGACCAGCCAGTGCCCCCCCGGCGCGAGCCCCCCCAGGTACCCCCACAGCGGCCCCGCCCCAGCGCCTCGGCCACACACCCCGGGGACCCCCACGTCCAAAGAAGTCCCCTCGCCCAGGTGAGCCCACATTGCCGAGAGGCACTACCCCCCTAATCCAGCCCCTCCCGGCTCGCAGGCACACCCCTCCCCATACCTTCACACCCACATGTTCCCATGCACACCCCTCTCACTCAGCCAGACCGACCCATTCTCTCTCACTCCAGTACCCACTTAAATTCACTCCTCATTCACCTTTATTTCAAAAGCCGACTGCGAAGCAGATGCAGTGAGCCTGAACATGCACCAGTGCCCGGCAGTGACCAGGGAGGCCACCGGCGCAGGCCACAGAAGCAGACCCCCAACCCCCGGCGCCCATCTGAGTGAACAATCAGCAGACCACCGCAGGCGCCCCAAGATGCCACCCGGCATGCAAAGCGCCGCACAAAACCGACCCACCATCACCACCTCCATTCATCACCCTCTCACTCACACTTAAACTCATATTCAGCCCCCCGTCACTTCCTTGGTTGTATCTATATATTAGTAGCATCCAGGGATTTTTACAACATGATAGGTCCCAGGCTCCCCACCAGGCCCCCACGCCCCCAGCAAGACAGGGCAATCCATTAGCCTTCTGACGCAATGAGCAAACACATTGTACCATTAGAACACTGGAGTGATAGTTGCTGGAAATGGGCCTCTATACACCTATGTAGATATTGCACCAAAAACCAGACATTTGCAGCTAGAACAGTCATTTACCACATTAGCAATGTATATTAGATGTTAGAGTGTATTTCTGATTAGTTTAAAGTTATCTTCACTGAAAAAAACAGTGCTTTTCTTTGAAAAATAAGGAAATTTCTAAGTGACCCCAAACTTTTGAACGGTAGTGTGTATCACTAAGCTATTAGCTAGCCTTTAGCGCGGATGTTTCATAGAGCCAAATACAAGTCAAGTCGACCCCCGAAGTCGGCCCTGGGGTTTTTAAGGGTAAAATCTCATGAAGCGACGACTAGAGGCAAATGGCACCGCCGCCCCACGGACCCCAACGAAGCCCCTGAAATCATAACACTCACCAGCATTTGCTGCTCCTCGCTGCTCCGTGAAATACAGGGATAATGGCACAAGCTGAACATTTATGTAAAACTGTTAAAAAACAGACTTTTCTTGGTCACCAACAAATGTAAGGAATGTTTGGTGGCTTGAGCCACCAAAGATCTCAGAGCCAACCCGAGGAGCTGACTGCGCCACTGGCTTACCCAATCGGTTACTCCTGAGCCTGAAATAATGCATCACGGCTGACAGAGTTTTGTGGTTTTAGTGGTTGATAGGATATGACCATTACCAGGAGTACAATAAGAACAGAAACATACGTGAATGAGTGGCTAAACTGTTAGCTTCTGCTAGCAACCTCGGATTGAGAATATAAACTTAAGCTAAAATATCATCAAAGAATGAAATATTTTGTCAAGCACTGTTTGATGAACAAGGATTCCAGTGGGGGCGAATAGAATTTATAGAAACTAGCGATGAAAATTGGCCAAGTCAGCAGTTAAGCTAATGCCAGATGGCATGTCAGTTACCTCCCTACCAATGCGAACTGCATCCAGTTACAGTGATTGATTCCGACTGCGAAGCACACTAATGCTAATGGTTCAATATAGCATCAAGGCAAAAATATTATGAAATAAGCCTGAACGACCTGACATATATTATTGACTGTGGATTAGTGAACCATGTGGAAACAGGAATGTCGATAGGGTGATGGTAATCTGAAGAAAATGACAATATAAACCGTGCTTGGTGCGAGCTTCCTAGGCTAGTACCGCTGTTAGCTCAAGAGCTAATACCTTTAGCTCCCTGTCCATCTGCATGACAGACAGCTATGCTGGCCAATAATAGAGCAGTGGGTGAGTCTCAAGGATGGTGCTGGGCTGGGTTTACCATTTCCTGATATACAAAAAAATCCCCAAAAGAGTCAAAACCGCTCTTTGGAGAGAAAAACGAGATAAAGGCTGATGTTTTTTTCAATAATCACATGATCAATAGACACATTTCAGATGGTTAAAACCCACAAACACACCATTTTTCAGTCAGTAAGCCATTAAATGTTACTATATTATTTGCATTACCTTCGCAGATTAACTACATACAATACGTACACTACAAAACCAGGAGTAACACACGATTCCATGAATTCCCAGTTCCACATGCATGCATATGGATCATTGCACATCCAATCTTCTGCTATTCACTGGTAAATAGGGTCACCCATTGTTACCCGGCATTAAAAACTAACTGTGTTCCCTGCTATGTTTTGAGAACAGCATGGTTTTCTCAGGCTCTGGGGAGCTCTGGCCTGTCTCCCGCAACACCGCTGTTAATGAGACCTCCGCATTCACAAGACACACTCCGTTCCTTCTAATCAAATGAACAGCATGGAGGGCCATGTTTGCTACTTCACCCTACCCATCATCTTCCCCTGCCCCTTTAACTTTTTTCTTTTGGTTGTTAGTTTGAATTGTCCACTCTATTCAAAGGATGTCTGCACCTGTCTGCCAGACTGAGGCTGGACCTCCTTTCTCTCCTTTCTTACAGAGATCTATGCATACATAAATTAAAATTCAAAAGTATACAGCTCTGGAAAAAAATTAAACAAACAAAGAGACCACTGAAAAATTATCACTTTGTCTGCTTTTATTATTTATACAGTATGTATGTGTTTAAGTAAAATGAACAATTTTGTTTTATTCTCTAACCCACTGAAAACAACTCACCCAAATTCCAAGTCAAAATATCGTCATTCAGAGCATTTATTTACAGAAAATGACAACTGCCCAAAACAAGAAAAAAGATGTTGCTTTTAGATGTGCTTTTTGATCAAATAATGGAAAGAAAACAAGTTCATGTTCATTCCTAAACACTACAAAAGTTAATTAACTTAGGAAGAGTTCAGAAATCTGTATTTGTGCAATAACTGATTTTTATTCACAGCTTTCATGTGTCTTACCACGCTTAGATGCTCACCTAATCAGTAGTACCTCCGTAAGTAGACTAAGGTGTCCTTGTGTTGGAATTCAACAGACACTCAATTTGAATGGCTGCCATACATGTAGAGATGCTAATTTAGGAAAGATTTTGCACTGGGCTCTTATTTTTTTTTTTTTTAGAGCTGTATATTTGAAGATTGGAAAAGCATATATCCTGGAAAAACCTGAGATAAAACTTACAGTGGTGTGAAAAAGTGTTTTCCCCCTTCCTGATAACTCATTTTTTTGTATGTTTGTCACACTTAAATGTTTCAGATTATCAAACAAATTTAAATATTAGACAAAGTAAACACAAAATGCATTTTTTAAATGAAGGTGTTTATTATTAAGGGTAAAAAAAATCCAAATCTATATGGCCCTGTGTAAAAAAGTGGTTGCCCCCCTGTTAAAACAAATTAACTGTGATTTATTACATCATTGGAAAGCTGAGTTCAATTTCTCTAGCCACACCCAAGCCTGATTACTGCCACATCTGTTCTCAATCAAGAAATCACTTAAACAGGACCTGCCTAAAAAAAGTGAAGTAGACCAAAAGATCCTCAAAAGCTAGACATCATGCTGCAATCCAAAGAAATTCAGGAACAAATGGGAAACAAAGTAATTGAGATTTATCAGTCTGGAAAAGGCTATAAAGCCATTTCTAAAGCTTTGGGACTCCAGTGAACCACAGTGAGAGCCATTATCTACAAATGGTGAAAATATGGAACAGTGGTGAACCTTCCCAGGAGTGGCTGGCCAACCAAAATTACCCCAAGAGTGTAGCAATGACTCATCCAAGAGGTCACAAAAGACCCCTCAACAACATCCAAAGAACTGCAGGCCTCACTTGCCTCAGTTAAGGTCAGTGTTCATGACTCCACTATAAGAAAGAGACTGGGCAAAAATGGCCTCCATGGCAGAATTCCAAGACGAAGACCACTGCTGAGCAAAAAGAACATAAAGGCTTGTCTCAGTTTTGCCAGAAAACATCTTGATGATCCCCAAGACTTTTGGGAAAATACTCTGTGGACTGGTGGGACAAAAGTTGAACTTTTTGGAAGGTGTGTGTCCCATTACATCTGGCATAAAAGTAACACAGCGTTTCAAAAAAGGAACATTATACCAACAGTAAAATATGGTGGTGGTAATGTGATGGTCTGGGGTTGTTTTGCTACTTCAGGACCTGGAAGACTTGCTGTGGTAAATGGAGCCATGAATTCTGCTGTCTACCAAAGAATCCTGAAGGAGAATGTCTGGTCATCTGTTCGTGACCTCAAGCTGAAGCGCACTTGGGTTCTGCAGCAGGACAATGATCCAAAACACACCAGCAAGTCCACCTCTGAATAGCTTCAGAAAAACAAAATGAAGACTTTGAAGTGGCCTAGTCAAAGTCCTGACCTAAATCCGATTGAGATGCTGTGGCCTGACCTTAAAAAGGCAGGTCATGCTCAAAAACCCTCCAATGTGGCTGAATTACAACAATTCTGCAAAGATGAGTGGGCCAAAATTCCTCCCCAGCACTGTAAAAGACTCATTGCCAGTTATCGCAAATGCTTGATTGCAGTTGTTGCTGCTAAGGGTGGCCCAACCAGTTATTAGGTTTAGGGGGCAATCACTTTTTCATGCAGGGCCATGTAGGTTAGGCCATGAGATGTTATTCCCCGCACGTCAGAATTGAGAGTGACCCGGCGCCGCTTTGTGATTGTGGAGGAGGATGGCTAGCCACGGTGGAAACGTTGGAACTGACGGCTCAGTGGGAATCGGCTGAGATGTGGGACCATTCGATCCTGGGCATGGTAGACAGTGCATTGTGGGATGAGGAACTGCTTGGCACCCTGGAGAGTGAGCAAGACCAATATCGCTCAGGGTCATCACAGGAGGGTCCCTGTGCCAGAGCTCAAGTTGCCCTGGATGAGGGTACTGGGTGGTACAGCGGGACGCCTGTGACAACAGGCAGCGTCAAGAGGCTATCTCCATCTGCTCCCGGATTTCGTCTGGAAGGTACCAGTGAACAAGGGGTCACAACGGTGATGGCGGCGGTGAAGTTAAAAGAAGTTGGGGCAGGACCGGCTGGCACAGTAGAACGACGTGTCAAGCAGAAACACTGCAAGCCGAACAAAACCCCTCTGGAAGCCGCGGACTGGATTCGGGCTTGGGGGGTGGTGTAACCATGGCAGTTACGGGCCAAATGGCAGGTGGAGGAGCATCAAGAATGGCTGCGTGTCGTGGCCAGATAGGAGGACGCTTCTCCCCAACTGTCGGAGGTTCGAGGGGCACCCGAACGAGCTGTGGCGTGCCCAGGAGGAGACTATGAGTGGTGGGCCTGGACGAGTGAAATATTTGATGGTGAGGAAGAGGAGGCACACTGGTGCCGAGACGACTTGCTGCGGCCCGGGAGGCAGGCCGGTCCCAGGGACGGACTGATGAAAGGACAGTCCAGGTGGGCCCGCGGGCTTATCTGTCCTCCAGCCGTTTTGTATATAGGTTGTCTGTTGCATCTTCATTTAAATTGGTTATGTGTGTTATATTCAGATGGTTGGTTTCTGATTTGATATGTATATACGTATGTTCATGGGGATTAATTTGATGCTATGTTTAGTTTTAGTTATTTTAGTGTGACTATGCTAGGTCATTGCTTAGTTAATTTTAGTGTGTGACTCGGGTCCAAATTGTGTGTGTGAGTTTTGGCTTTTGTGAAGTGGGGGGGATGTTGTGTGTAGTTTAGACTTTTATTTGTGAGGTACGGGTGGCGGCTCCACCTTCTGGTTCCACCACCACCCGTGGCTATAAGAGGGCAGTGGGCAGGAGGGGCGGTCTCTTTGCCACTTCTTCTGCCCGATGGCTGCATCTGTGTGGTATAGTGCCTCATCAATAAACGTGTTCAGCTCGACACTTGGCCTCGTCCTTGGCTCCATATACAGACGTAACACTAAGATAGATAGATGTACTTTATTGATCCCAAAATGGGAAACTACAGATTTATTACCCAGCCTTGATAAGAAAGAACACACTAGAGACAGAACACACTCAATAAAGACACAAAGTTAGGAAAAACGTTTACAAGAGCTGCTGTTACTGGCATGTTTTTCAATGGGGTTGTCTCTTGCCTTCTGGTAGAAGATAGAGAGTACAAGAATGCAGTTTAAACTGTTTTAAAAACTCTTTTGTACCTGCTTCTATAAGGCTCCTAAAATGCTCCTAGGATTGTACAGCAGCATGGTGATCTTAACCTGTATTACCTGTTCTGTTTGTTTATGTTTTAGACTGTTTTTTTAATATGTGTAATGGGGGTAGTGTGCAATATATGTGAGTAGATGTCATCTTGTGATGTGATGCCATGTGATTCGATGGGAAGCAGGTTTGTGTCAGCAGTGAGTCCACAGCAAATTTCCACAAGGGGACAATAAAGTGTATTCTATTCTATTCTATTCTAATTCAATAGCCTGCTCACAGCCCCATATGATTACTTTACTGTTTTCCTTTATTCAGACAGGGATAAGAAGGAGATGTTTATTTTAACCTTGACATTTTTCAACTGACGTCTGCAGTCGTCCTCAGAAGCATCAACTAATCGCTGTGATTTGTGACCAGCCGGGTGGGTCAGCTGGCCGAATAAATGAAAACAGTAATAAAAAGAAGACAATATGAACCTATTTTAGTGGGTAGCCACGGTCACCTGTCAGTTGAAAGCAGGTCATATTAGACTCAACAAGTACATGAATTTTATGTCCAAATTGCAAATCTCATCCTA
This sequence comes from Pholidichthys leucotaenia, assembly GCA_020510985.1. Classification (NCBI taxonomy): domain Eukaryota; kingdom Metazoa; phylum Chordata; class Actinopteri; order Cichliformes; family Pholidichthyidae; genus Pholidichthys; species Pholidichthys leucotaenia. The sequence goes on along the minus strand of CM035844.1, from coordinate 380,617,757 downwards.
TGTCTGTCTCATGTCCATTCACACATCCCTGTCTCAGGGATGTGTGAATGGATGGGGGGTGGGGGTGGGGGGTGAAGCTATGTGTGAGAGTGTCTTAAATCATGCTGCTTCTATTTATATGGATGTCGAGAGAAACGCAATTTCATCTTGCCTGCACTACAGTTGTATGTACAGCAATATGACAATAAAATTTGATTTGATATATAGTTATATACAACTTATATGGATAACACACACTACTAAATGAATGAAGTGTGCCGGGGAAAGGGTGAGACTGTGGAGAAAGGAGGCAGGCGAGGGAATGAGCTGGACTACACAAACTTTATTCCTTCTCCAACATAATTTACAGCAAAACAAGAATCCCGGGTCTCTGTGCATTCCTCTTTTATCTCTTTATTTCCATGCATCGAGACCCAGAACGTCCAACCATAACACATTGTTATTTACACAAAGAACTGTGTGGCACATTAACATGACATAACTCCGGCGCTGCTATCACACCCTTCTTCTCCCAGCAGCTCTGGCATTTACTCCTCTCTCCGGGGAGTGCATAGTTCTTACTGTCCCATCTGATACCCCCCGGTGACACCTCCTCTTTCGGTCTCTTGTTCTCTGGGTGGAGGAGTCCAACACCATGCCCCCACACAGCTCCCCCGAACACCCAGAAAGGGCACTAACCCCCCCCCCCCCCCCCATCCTTTGGGCTTGATCTGGCGCCCATAGCGGCTGTAGCAGGGGGTCGCCGATCCAGACGAACCGCCCTGCTGGCAGGATGTACAGGAGGGCACATCAGTCTGTAGAGGGAAAAAGGGAGAGGGAGAAAACATATCAGCTTCGCGAGTGAGAGATCACCACTTTGCGGAGCCACCAACGGTGGGCGTCCACACTGGGGATTGGGCCAACACCACCTGCTCGTCTGCCAACACAAAAGCGGGCTTCAGCCTGTCGATGCAGACGGTCTCCCTATGCTCCCCCCCCACCCCCAAGTCTAACACAAAATGCTTCTCCCCAGGTTCCAATACCCTGAACGGTCCGTCGTATGGTGTGCGCAGCAGGGTCCGGTGTGCATCGTGCCTGACAAAAACAAAACTGGCGTTCTGCAAGTTTTTTGGATGAATGTGCGGGGAAAACAATGGTGGGCCAGGCCCGGTATGCTCACAGCCTCCGTACTATGTAAAAATTGCACGGGCGGATCAGCCTCGGGTGTGGGCTTTTCCGGTAAAAACTCTCCGGGGATCCGCAGCGGCTAAGCAAAAAAAGACTTCTGCCGGGGAGGCTGTCAAATCCTCCTTAGGCACGGAGCGCAACCCTAAAAGAACCCAGGGCAGGCGGTCAACCCAATTTGTGTCTATGAGCGAAGCTCTGAGCGCTGCTTTAAGCGACCTATGAAAACGCTTGCATAACCCATTAGCCTGAGGGTTGTACACAGTAGTGCGGTGAATTTTGACCTCCAGGCTCTGGGCCACAGCGGACCAGAGTTCTGAAACAAATTGTGGACCCCTGTCAGACATGATGTCCAATAGAGCTCCGAAACATGCAACCCAAGCTGACAAAAAGGTGCAAGCCATTTCTGCTGACGTGGTAGAAGCCAGCGGGACAACTTCAGGGCAGCATGTGGTGCAGTCCACGATTGTTAAGAGGTGCGTAAAACCTTGCGACGGCGGGAGGGGTCCCACCAAATCCATGTGGACATGGTCGAACCTCCTGGTCAGGATTTGGAACGGCTCGAGAGGGGCTCTGGTGTGCTTGTACACTTTGGCCTGCTGGCACGCAACGCAAGCTGCAGCCCACTCTTTCACGTCTTTGCACAAGTGCGGCCAGACGAATTTCGCCCCCACTAGCTTCACCGAAGTGTGCACTCCCAGATGCGAAAGGGAGTGGACCGACTCGAAACTGGGACGGCACCAAGAGCTTGGAACCACCAAGCGTGGGCGGGCAGTGGAGACGTCACAGAGCAAGGGAGGGCACCCTTCTTGCACCACCCTGTTCTCCAGCCTTAACCCAGTTGGCGAAGACTGGAGTGTGCAAATGTCCACGTCCCCGGCTTGTTCCACGGCCATGGCAGGGAAATCTATTCCCATGTAGACCGGGGTGACTGTGTGACAGGAAATCGGCCACAATGTTGAATTTACAGGCAACGTATTGAATGTCGGTAGTAAACTCTGAAATTGCGGCCAAATGCCATTGCTGCCAGGCCGACAACAGTTTCGAGGTCTTGGACATCACGTGCGTCAGCAGCTTATGGTCCACGAATGCAGTGAACTCGCGACCCTCGAGCCAGAACTGGAAATGGCGCGTTGCCAGGTGGAGATCCAGCAATTCTCTATCGAATGTGCTGTACTTGCGGTCGTTGTCGTGCAAAGTCCGGCTAAAAAATGTGAGCAGCTGCCACGAACCTGAGATGCACTGCTTCACCACTGCCCGTATGGCAAAATCAGATGCATCCGTCGTGACCGCTATCCATGCAGACGGATCCGGGTGGCCTAACAATGCAGCATCCACAAGCGCTGTTTTGGTGTAAGTAAAAGCCTGGACTCACTCGGGAGTCCAGTCGATGGCTTCCGTGAGCTTCTTCCTTTTAAGCACGGCATAAACGGCTGCAATCGCTGGGCTGCTCGGTGAAGGAAACGGTTGTAAAAATTAACCATTCCTAAAAACTTCTGTACTGCCCTCACAGTCTGCAGACACGGAAAATCCGACACCACGTGCACCTTGTCCAGTTACGGGATTGCGCCCTCCAGCAAAATGTGGTGGCCCAACAAGTCAATCACTGGCACACCAAACTGGCCCTTTGCCAGGTTAACTATTAACCCGTGTGCTTCCAACCTCTGGAAAACTGTCTCCTCAGATGTGCTGGCTACCAGAATATTGTCAAAGTAGACAAACAAGAAAGGCAAGTCGCGAAGCATTGCATCCATCATCCTCTGGAAGGTCTGCGCCACACCTTTTGATCCGAACAGCATGCGTACAAACTCGAAAAGGCCAAAAGGAGTTATTACCACTGTTTTTGGAATGTCTTCCGAGTGCACTGGGACCTGGTGTTAACCGTGGACCAGATCCACTTTGGAAAAAATGCACGCTCTGGCCAGGTGCACAGAAAGATCCTGGATCCAGGATCGTGTTCTGTAGCATTGTTGAAGCGCCGGAAATCGCTACATGATCGCCACGACCCATCGGCTTTAGGTACCATGTGTTCGGGGACGCTCACAGGCTGTTGGAGCGCCTGACGATGCCCAACTGCTCTAAGTTGGCAAACTTTTCTCTCGCGCTGGCCAGTTTAGCTGCGTCCAAACGTCATGGATGCGTGAACACCGGTGGACCTTTTGTCGTTATAAAGTGCTCGACCCCGTGTTTCGTGACCATAGCCAAAAAAGTCGGGACCATGAGTGCTGGGAACTGTGTGAGCAAATGTTGGTACTTACCCCCTGGAGCTATAACGTGAGCCAGTGTTGTCGACCCAGCTCCCCGAGCTGTGCAGGGCAGTGAGGTAAAAGAGACAGTGTCCACTAATCTTCTATTAACAACATCAACTAACAACCCATAAGCACATAAAAAATCTGCACCTAAAATAGGGCCGGAACATGCAGCTATCACAAAGTACCACTGAAAGTTGCGTCCGTGTAAGCATATCGTCAGTGTCTGTTCGCCAAATGTCCTGATGGTGGATCCATTGGTGGCTGTGAGCTCGGGACCACTGCGTCCTGCCACCCTTTCTGCGTTGACCAGCAGGATGAGGCTCTTCTGGGAGCTGGAGTCCACCAAAAACCATCTCCCCAAACGTGTGTCCGTGACATAAAGCAGTCTGGTCCTGTCGCCATCAGTTGCAGCTGCCATCGAATTCCGAACGTGCCGTCTTCCCACATTCTTGAATTGGCATGGTGACAGGCAGCGTTGGGCATTCCAGCCAAAACGGCGATGATAAAAACAGATCGCCCTGTTCCTTCATCTTCTGGTGTCCGTCCCGGCTATCACGAACGGCTCCTAGACCTTGCTAGAGTCCTCCATGGATGCTGGTGCCACTCTCTGCACGCTGGGAGCTCTGGTCACCAAGATGATGCGGTCTGCTTCCTGCACCAGGGTGAGATAGTCCTTAGCAACCAGCCACGGCGAGTTGGCCAGGATTGCCCTCGCTGTAGCCGGTAGGTTCCTGAGGAACAAGTGGGCGAACAGGAAAGATTCGTCATCCTTCCCCCTCAGCACCAACATGCTCTCCATAAGCTCCACAGCTGACTTGTCCCCTAATTCCGAACACGTTTGGAGCATCTCTGCCCCCTCACTGTCAGAAAGGGTATAGCGCTGGAGAAGCATCCTCTTGAGCGCTTCATATTTTCCATGGGCCAGTGGCTGCTGGAGCAGGCTCGTCACCTGTTGCATGGTGCGCACATCCAGCGCAGCGACCACATAGTAATATCTGGTATCACCCATTGTTATTCCATGGAGTGCAAACTGGGCTTCAATGTGCAAGAACCATGCAGTTGGGTTGTGAAGCCAGAAGTCTGGGAGCTTGACTGAGACCACGCACATCACGCTAGTGCTCTCTTTGTGGTTCCCCTGTGTGCCGAGTGTGCATGTGCTCCTGCCCGGCCAGGGGCAGAGATTCCAGCTCTGTGGTAAGCTTAACTATTTTGCCAAAATTAGCCTAGTAGGAACCAGACGGTTCTCTATGAGTCCAAAGTCCTCCCAGCATTCACCTTCCAGGTAGCAATGCATAGTGATAACATCCTTGGGTGCGACCTTTTTTACGAATTGGGTTTCACCATACACAACCACGAGGGACTTGTCCGACTGCTGCTGACTGGAGCACGTGTCACCCAGACGTGGGTACAGCCGCTCCGAGCTTGACACCGCAATCCTGACTCGTCTCTGATCCTTGCCCGGCATAAGCCTCGTGGAGCCGCCATACAGCTGTGGGAGAGAGAGTCCGTGGCCAAGAAGGACCCCCGGTGAATGACGACAACCCAGAGTGCATCCTGTTGCCGATAAGAACGACATGCCGCAGAAACCACAACCATCATCAGAGGAGAGAGGATGTAATCCGGACTCATCTCAGATCCTCGCTCGGCATAAGCCTCATGGAGCTGCTGTACAGCTGCAGGAGAGAGAGTCCGTGGCCGAGCAGGACCTTGCAGAACCCAGAGAGCGTACTGCCACTGACGAGAACCTCATGCCGCCACAACAGCAACCAGCCTATCACAAATTTGGCAAATTTCCTAAGGATGTTGTGATACATTGTTCTTAATGGTATTATATATTTTGTTCACAGAATAAACCTGAAAATGTATGTGATAATGATGATGATTGATGTGATAATATCTTAGGTAATGAATCAAGGCTTATAAATGTATTATGCTCTATAATTTTGCACTTGTCTGGTTGTTTTTTCAACAATCAATTCATGGTTTTTTTGTAAGCTAGTTAAATAAGCGACTTTCGCATCTCGGCTCATACAAAGCATCATGGGAACGTGGCTACCAAACATGGTCTATCGATAAATTTAATTTATGGGAAGTTCCTTATCTATTGTATGCGTAGGCATCTTCCCGGTTGTACCCGCAAGCGCAAGGATGAACTAGTCGCACGTATTCGCGGCTACATTGCAGAAATTGGCCAAAATGGTCCCCCTGTATGTACGCTGACATAGCAGATTTTTTGTTGTCAAAGGACCAAGCACCCTTACTTGCGAGACTCCATAATGACTACAAAGAAGGTAAGCGAGTGGTTTGACAGCTCAACTTTGGTTTTGTCATTCTGAGTAAATTTCACTACAAGGCATAGCCTGCTTACTTAGATCTATAGGTCGATACTACTATAGTTTAAGTACCACAGGTTTTCAATGATTTGCAATTTTATTTTATACTAGCCTACTTATCAATGGCCTTAATTACATGTGTGTGTAGATCAAGCTTCATTACCAATATACAAAGAACTGTATCCTAGATCCAGGCCTGCCTGTCCGTACCTACTACTTCAGGGTTTAGACTCGTGTCAATTAGGCTAGAACTTGAACAATACACAACACTATTTAATTATGTTATAATATACTTACTGCTTTAATCCAACAATTATGTCCATCTGAATCCTTCAGCTCTGTGGGGAATGTATATAACGTGAATGGCGGCGGACATGTGCACATGCTGCTGGTCCCGAAGTTACACACATGTATGCTGCAAGTTTGCTTTTCCACCGCTCTAGATGATACATGCTGTTCCCACACTTCACTATGGCACAATGTGCACCTTGCATAACGGCGATTTAAAGCTTAAAGCAGACTTTAAACGGCAATTGTTCAGGTGTCACAGTACTATGTCTATACAAAAGCAAGGCGGCTTCCGTAATGTTTGGTTGTTGTGAACTTTGAACTCACAAAGTCCGCACATGCGCACTCGTAATGCGAAAGTCGCTTATTCTTGAAAATTAATATTCACGTCACATTTTTTTGCTGCATTTTTTTTTTTTTTTTTACCCTGGAGGTGCGGGGGGGGGGGGTCCTGATTAAGTCGAACGTGATTGGTGTATGTGGTCACCTACCGCAGCCTCATTGGTTCGTTCTGAGAGATGCTGGAGAGGACTGATGATAAAAATGTAAATTTATTTTAAAAAAAAAATGCCGGCAGACCAAGGCTGACAACCAATTTTCTCAGATTTACCAAAAATAGAGAAGACTATATTTAAAAAATGGCGTGCTCTTCTGATGCGGATCAATCAATGACAAGAGAAACGCACTTGGCCCACCACCTACCAGTGGTAGCTTAGTAAAGGAATTTTTTTAAATTAAAAACTCCAAGTCCTGGCCCCCCATAATGGTACTTGCTGTTGTTGCTAACAATGACCACTGGCCTCCCGCCAACACTGATGTTAATGACCCCCTATGATTTGTCTGATGTGGGCTCGGAAAACGTATGCTGGCTGGTTTTTGCACAGAACTGACTAATCTCACCCTAGGAGTGGCGTGCCTATGGCCTCATTTGATTGGTTAATTTTTGTAGTTTTAATTTTTTTCCACAGAACTAAGCAACTTCGTCCTTGCTGGCTCTCAAATCCTCCCCTAGTGGTGCAATACCATATATTTCCGTACATGGAACGAAGGCGCTGTTTCCCCCATTCTAATCTGAGAAATGAGAAGGGAGCGACAAGAAGCCAGTGGCAATCAAAACCGTTAAATACCATAAATAGAGAGATCGTCACTGATCAAAAGATAATTTCACTCTTGTCATTCACATCCATGGAGAATTTTTCTTATTTAAGATCCCAAATGGGGAAGTAGAGGGGGCGTGGCTTGGCTGGCAGTTGCAGCTTGATTTTTAGTGACTTCAGGCAAGATTTCCTGTGTTGTGCAGGAAAGCAATATCTAATACATTTCACTTGACTTTGAATTAGAAAGAAATCTGAGTTTTGCAGATAAAGCAAAAAACTCTTAAGAAATTGTGGCAGCCTTTTATTCCATGTCTGAATGGGCTTCACATTTTGTTGAACTCTGAGCTGGGATCGCGGCAGCAGTAGCCCATAACGCATGCTTTCATGGTGGGCACAGCTGATTTCCTCCTTTCTGCTCATGACGTGAAACTCCAAAAGGTTTACTGGAATTTGTGTTAGCCACGATGGGTTTGGTGTCTGAACAGCTTCGGGGGTACATAAGTGTCGATCTGTCTGCGCCTTCGTCCTCTCCCTAGCAAAGACACATTTTAACAGATTTAGTGCAAGTGGCTGAAGGGGCGTTCACCACTGTCAAACTAACACAGTCAATTTAGCATAGACTAGCAGCGGGAGAAAGGAAGACGCACGCTTAAAATGAGCAAAAAAAAAAACAAAAATCAAAACAAAAGGTCAATCAACATTGAAATTAACATAAAAAGGGTCAGATGCACCAAAATGGAATTAAATATGCATCAGTAAATAATGCATTAAATGGAACACTAATTATTTACAATAAGGAAAAAAGTTATTTAACTAATTATGTGTCTTTTTAAAAAAAAAACAGTAACTAATTATATAAACTGTAAATTAATTGATCAATCAATTAAATAAATAAATAATTACCATATGCATCCTTTGCACTGAGGCATAATTAAATATATCATTAAATAAATAGTCATCAATTAGGTGGAATTCCAAATCATTTGTTTAAAGGCCTATAAATATATCATGGTTTCTGGAGGAAAAAAGTAGAAGTCAGTGAGGAAGCAGTCACAAACGGCCTAGAAGTAAAAATGTGTAAAATTGTGAAAAAGACACAAAGTTAAAGTGCGGAGTCAAGCCTTTATGAGAAAAAGAATAATGTTAATATTTATGGCAATAAAAAACGAAGTCATGACAGAAAAGTAACAAGTTTACCAGAAAAAGGGTCACAAATGTATATATAAAATAAGGTCATAAATAAATGACAAAAAAATCTAATCTATAGCAAGCCAGCTTTATTAAAAATCGAATTTATGAGTAAAACAAGCACACATTTATGAGAAAAGTCAAACAATCACAACTTTATGGGGGGAAATATTTTAACAACAGTCCTATTCATGACGTCGACCGTTTTATTTTCATCTTACGGTTCAGATGTTTTGCGGCTCTCGTGCACACGTCTTGGCCCAAAAAATTCTCGGAAATGACTCTTTCCACTAACGAAGTTTCCCTCCCCGTTTAGACCAGAAGAGCGGCGACAAAAGGAAAACACGCTTTTATTTTGAAAGGTGCCAGCGGAAGCGCTGTCGTCGCTCCGTCTAGCTTGGCGTAATTTCACCAACCGCTCGCCCTACCCAGTGTCTGAGTTTGCAGTTGAATGCGCCAGGGATCCTGGCTGAATCATAAAACTTTGGTCCACTCTCAGCTTGACTGGCGCAAAAGCGGAACATTTCGCCGCGTGTGTGTTGGGCGACTTTTGGATTTATTGTGACCAGATGCCCCACCGGCCACTTTTTTTCCCTGCTGGGGGCGATGAGCGTTAAAAGTTCCCGACAGTTGAACGCTTGTGCGGCGGAGGCGCACACGCAGGACCTCACCAGCCACGGTTTAAGTCCGTAAGAAAAAAGATTGCGGAGAATGTTGTGGTGCTGTGCGGAGGCAGCGCCAGCACGGACTGACAGATATCCACAGAAGATCACAGGAGGAGGTTTTATTTGACTCTCATTTTGTGGACATTGCGCTATTTCCTCCCGTTTTTACCCAACTTGGAGAGACTGGAAATGACCTAAGCCGCAGACTTCCATTTTTTTTTTTCCGCACCACAGGTATGGCCTGCTTTCACATGCAACTACTTATATTCGTTTTATATATTGCTGTGTTAGAAATGCTGACTGGTTGTTATAACGACTAGGCCGAGGATTGCGCCCCCCCCGGTGCGCAGTTGTGAGCTCGCCGTCACCGTGCGCCCTGGCGCTTTGACATTTCACCAGGAACGAATTGGGGGGGGGAAACCGTGGTGTCTTGTTTACGCTGGAAATTTGGTTGCACAAACTTCGAAGGGGCGCCTGTTTATCTGGCTCCCCCGGCCGTAGGCGTGTGCGCTGTGCTGTTTGGCTCTGCAGCCAACAGGTTGCACTGTTCCATGACCGTCGTTCAAGTGCGAGAAAAGGGGGGGGGGGGGGAAAGTGCAGCGTGAAAGTCGGGAAACTTCAAATAGCACTATTCTGCATCTTGAGAAGTTTCCCGCAAAGGTGTTTCTTTCCGCTGTCAAAAGTCAGGTTTTCTGACATCAAATGATAAACACCCTCCAATCCATCAAAGAATCCCCGCAGGGCAGCTGGAGGTGCTGCAGAATGCATGCAGCGCCCCGCTGCATATAACGCACCTGCATACGTGCTGTATGGAGCAATCTTGGAGGGAGAATGTCACCGTCCACAAAGCTAATTGCCAAAAAAACAGATCTTATCAGGCGTGTATCGATCCAGTCGTTCCTACAAATGTTTAACAGATTTCATGGAGCCCCGTGTCGGTGGAGTTCAGTTTTCCGTCTAGAAAACACACGTGCGTATGTTTTCAGTTGAATGGAAGGGTCGTCATGACCGTCATTTATCTTCCTTTCGTTTTGTCTCACTGTGGCTGGTTTGTGTCTCCGCCACATGTTTCCAGTGTGGGTGTTAAATGAGGAGATGGTCTGTTTGATATGCTGTCCTCACTTAGCGATACAAACGCTATGAAGACAGTGTGTAGTCTGAAGCCCAGCATTAGATAGGACTTTTTGTGTCCGAATGTGTATAAACTTATCCATCATTAATTCTGTGTGGCCCTTGTGTCTTCTTTGACTGACTCTGACTGTCCCTACTGTTGCCCTCAGGATAAAGACATGGATCAGGGTGGACTGAAGAGCAACAGTAGCCAAGATGACAGCCTGATATTCGAGGAGTTCGGTGCCGGAGCAGGGAGAGATGCAGATGGTGTACCCGGTTCGCTGCTGCAGTCTGTAATGCCTCTGTCTGGCCCCGAGTGTCTGCCCCAGCCCATGGCGTCCCCAAATGAACAGGGTGAAACCAGTGGCCAGAGTCAGCTTGGAGGCTTCTTTGAGTCCCCTCAGCATCAAGTCCTGTGTGAGGGGTCAGAAGTGATGGAGGGTAAAATGATCCAAATGCAGAGGCAACAGCCAGATACTGGTATATTTGGCGTGGGGGACAACTTGCAGTTGTTAAACCAGAGCATTTCTGATCTGGACCAGATGTCCACCTCTGTCATCAACACGTCTGATTCCTCTGTTCTGGTCAACCTGCCTTTGCCCAACCTTTTCCCGCCGCACGTCAAGCCAGAGGGGACCTTCCCTCAAGACAAGGATTTAGGACCTTACAGTGGGTGCACAGGACCGGGTTCGTATGATTTGGATAGAAACACCCCTCACCTAATCGAGGAAGCAGAGATTTGGCAGGATTTCGACCTCCCTGGCTCTCTGCCTGAAATCAGTCCTTTCGAGCTGGTTTCAGAAGTGGATCGCTTGGATAACATTCTACAAGAGAGCGGCGGTGGTGGCTTTCTGGTCAGTGACCAACCAAAGGAAGCAAAATCATTCATGGGGAATGGAGAAAGCTGTACGAACATGAAGGGGACACAGCAGCAGCAACATCCCATACACCATCAGCAGCCTTCTGCACTTCTCTCCAGCGTCACCGTCAAAGAGGAGGACCTCGACGACTCGTTCGTGCACATCCGTACTCCTGGTGCTGTCAAACAAGAAAAGAAGGATAGCGCTCCATTCTGCCAGTCCCACTGTTTCCAGGGCAGCACAGCCTCACACCATGGAGGCGGTGGAGGCCCCATGTCTTCTCCCGTAGGTGCGGGCGCCACACCTGGTTACCACTACAGGGCGACTCCACCGTCCACTGTAGGGCTACAAGATACAAAGCAGTTTAATATGTACTCAAACCTGCCTCAGGTGGGCGAGAGCTGGTTGAGGGGAAAAGGGTACATGGAGTCGTCCGGAATGCAGGGCGGAGATGACAGGCTGCCGTCAGGAGCTGCTGCTTTGGCTCCTTACTCAGTAGGATACTCCAGGTAGGTGTCTGTTTGTGTTTGCCTTTGTTGGCAGCATATTTGGTGTTTAACTTGAGTTGCTTGAATGGTTGGGAGGTGTTGAGGTTTTGATTATATTCGTTTGGGTACTTGTCTTACTTGGTGTTACTGAAACCCTCTAAGCTTTCTTCGGGTGTTAAATAGTGCCCGCCGGTCTTGTTGTTGTATGTTTGCCCATGAGATGGTTTTGTGTAGAAAGTGTTAAAGCTCTGGAGACAGACTGCATCTGTTGCTTCTCACCTCTATCAGGCCGACACAGCAGGACAGAGCTGACTCCAGACTACTCACAACAGCCTGAAATGATTTGAATCTGTTACAGATATTAAATGGATGGGATTGAGAAACAGTCGTGTCTTCCCCACTGTTATTCTAGTACTTTTCCACAGTAGTCCTGCAACTCCGTCTGTCATAAAGATATGAACAGTTGTGAAAATACGTTTATCTTCCCACCGGAAATGATTCATAGGCAAATTATGTTCAGTTTGTTCATAAGGATGCAGCACACTTGTGTCAGATGAGTCCCGAGAGAGTTTTTTTTTTTTTTGTGTGTGTGTGTGTGTGTGTGTGTGTGTGTGTGTGTGTGTGTGTGTGTGCGTGCACGCACGCGTGTGTACGTGCCTCACTGCAGCAGGGGAGGGCTATCTGATAACTGAATTGGCTCAGAGGGTGATGTTTAAAGCAAGGTTCATTTTTACCAGCCCCATTCCTAGAAAGGGCAGATCACAAGATAGTGTTTGATTAATGTGAGGGTTTTAGCTGATTTAGTGCTGAAATCAGATAGAATAATTATTGTAGGGGATTTTAATATGCATGTTGATGTACAGTAGCTAGTGACTGTCTTAATAGAGCATTCAATTCATTATTGGACTCAATGGGGTTTTTCCAGAAAGTAGAAAATTCTACCCATTATCTCCACCACACATTGGACCTTGTTCTGACTTATGGTATAGAAATAGAAAATCTGGTAGTGTCTCCTCATAATCCTGTACTGTCAGACCATTGTCTGTTAACCTTTGATTTGACTATTTCTGATTATTTGGCTCCTAAAGAAAAATACTACTACAGCAGATGTCTTTCAGATGATGTTGTTACCAAATTTTTGCTGATTGTCTCCTCTATACCATGTGTCTACACAACAAAAATAAAAGATGGAGAGCTTGCTCCTTCTGTAATTGATAGCATGGTAGATTGTGTTACAGCTTCTCTGCATCAGACTCTAGACTTGGTGGCCCCTTTAAAAAAGAAAAAGTCTAATCAGAGATTTCTAACCCCTTGGTTTAACACAGAAACTCGTAGCTTAAAGCAGAAGACTTGTCAATTAGAAAGAAATGGCGTTCCACTAATTTAGATGAAATCTATTTAGCGTGGAGAAATCATCTCCTAATTTATAAAAAATCTCTTAGAAAAGCTAGAACAAGTTATTACTCTGCATTAATAGAAGATAATAAGAATAATCCTAGGTTTCTTTTCAACACTGTAGCCAGGTTGACAGTCAGGACTCTGTCAATCCTCGCATCTCCCTAGAGCTTACTAGTCAAGACTTTTTGAACTTTTTCAATCATAAAATTTTATCTATTAGAGATAAAATCAATCACATTCTTCCCACCGTAAACTTAAGTACAACAACTACTACAGCTCCTTCAATTGATATCTGTTTGGATAAGTTTACTCCAATTGACCTTTTAGAGTTAGATAAAATAATTTCCTCATCCAAGCCTTCAACTTGTCTTTTAGACCCTATTCCTACCAGGTTATTTAAAAAAGTCTTCCCATTTATTGGTAGCCGTATTCTTCAAATAATCAATTCTTCTTTAACTTTAAGTCATGTACCGCAGGCTTTTAAAATTGCTGTAATTAAACCCTTACTCAAAAAGCCAACGCTCGATCCAGGAGTTTTAGCTTACTATCGACCAATCTCTAATCTGCCTTTCATTTCAGAAATCTTAGAAAGAGTTGTTGCTATGCAATTATTGGATCACTTGCACGGAAATGGTTTATTTGAAGAGTTTCAATCTGGGTTCAGAATTCATCATAGTACTGAAACAGCCTTAGTGAAGGTCACTAATGACCTCCTTATCGCATCTGATAATGGACTCGTTTCTGTACTTGTCCTTTTAGATCTTAGTGCAGCCTTTGATACCATCGACCATGATATTCTGTTTGATTGATCAGAACACTGTGTTGGACTAAATGGAAATTTGCTGCAGTGGTTTAGATCTTATTTGTCCGATAGACTTCAGTTTGTTCATATCAATAATGAGTTTTCTTCCAACTCTAAGCTCAGTCATGGAGTTCCACAGGGATCTGTGTAAGGCCCTACTCTTTTTAGTTTATATATGCTTCCGTTAGGCAACATCATTAGAAAGCACACGTGGACAAAATTGTTGGTACCCCTCTGTTAATGAAAGAAAAACCCACAATGGTCACAGAAATAACTTGAATCTGACAAAAGTGGTAATAAATAAAAATTCTATGAAAATTAACCAATGAAAATCAGACAGTGCTTTTGAATTGTGGTTCAACAGAATTATTTTAAAAAACAAACTCATGAAACAGGCCTGCACAAAAATGATGGTACCCTTAACTTAATATTTTGTTGCGCACCCTTTTGAGGCAATCACTGCAATCAAACAATTTCTGTAACTGTCAATGAGACTTCTGCACCTCTCAGCAGGTATTTTGGCCCACTCCTCAGGAGCAAACTGCTCCAGTTGTCTCAGGTTTGAAGGGTGCCTTCTCCAGACGGCATGTTTCAGCTCCTTCCACAAATGTTCAATAGGATTTAGATCAGGGCTCATAGAAGGTCACTTTAGAATAGTCCAATGTTTCGCTCTTAGCCATTCTTGGGTGTTTTTAGCTGTGTGTTTTGGGTCATTATCCTGTTGCAAGACCCATGACCTGCGACTGAGACCAAGCTGTCTGACACTGGGCAGCACATTTCTCTCTAGAATACCTTGATAGTCTTGAGATTTCATTGTACCCTGCACAGATTGAAGACACCCTGTGCCAGATGCAGCAAAGCAGCCCCAGAACATAGCAGAATCTCCTCCATGTTTCACAGTAGGGACAGTGTTCTTTATGCTTCATTTTTGCGTCTGTGAACATAGAGCTGATGTGCCTTGCCAAAAAGTTCCAGTTTTGTCTTGTCTGTCCATAAAACATTCTCCCAGAAGCTTTGTGGCTTGTCAACATGCAGTTTGGCAAATTCCAGTCTTGCTTTTTTATGATTTGTTTCCAACAGTGGTGTCCTCCTTGGTCGTCTCCCATGAAGTCCACTTTGGTTCAAACAACAACGGATGGTGCAATCTGACACTGATGTACCTTGACCTTGGAGTTCACCATGAATGTGTTTAGAGGTTGTTCTGGGCTCTTTTGTTACCATTCGTATTATCCATCTCCTCCTGCGGCCACGTCCAGGGAGGTTGGCTACAGTCCCGTGGATCTTAAATTTCTGAATAATATGTGCAACTGTAGTCACAGGACCATCAAGCTGCTTGGAGATGGTCTTATAGCCTTTACCTTTAACATGCTTGTCTATAATTTTCTTTCTAATCTCCTGAGACAACTCTCTCCTTTGCTTCCTCTGGTCCATGTTTAGTGTGGTACACACCATGTCAACAAACAGCACAGTGACTACTTGTCACCCTTTAAATAGGCCGACTGACTGATTACAAGTTTGTAGACACCTGTGATGTGAATTAGAGGACACATCTTGGTTGAACATGTCCCTGTGGTCACATTATTTTCAATCTTTTCAAGGGGTACCATCATTTTTGTCCAGGCCTGTTTCATGAGTTTGTTTTTTAAAGTAATTCTGTTGAACCACAATTCAAAAGCATTGTCTGATTTTCATTGGTTAATTTTCATAGAATTTTTGTTTATTACCACGTTTGTCAGATTCAAGTTATTTCTGTGACCACTGTGGGTTTTTCTTTCATTAACAGAGGGGTACCAACAATTTTGTCCAACGCTAATGACGCACAATTATACCTGTCAATGAAGCCTGATGATAGCACTCAATTAGCCAAGTTAGATGCCTGTCTTAAGGAAATCAAAGCTTGAATGACTTGTAATTTTCTGCTATTAAACACAAATAAGACTGAAGTCATTCTTGTTGGTCCAAAAAACCTTAGAAAAACCTTTCCAAATCAAACTCTTAATTTGGTTGCGGCTACTCTTTCTCTGAACAGTTCTGTGAGGAACCTTGGAGTTATTTTTGATCAAGATCTGTTGTTTAATTCACATATTTAATTTGTTTCTAAGACTGCCTTCTATCATCTGCGTAATATTGCCAAGATTAGGAGCATCTTGTCTTTGAATGATGCTGAGAAACTGATCCACGTTTTTGTTAGCTCTAGATTAGATTATTGCAACTCGTTATTATCAGGTTGTCCTAAAATATCTTTAAAAAGTCTTCAGTTGATCCAAAATGCTGCTGCAAGAGTTTTAACAGGTACTAGAAAGAGAGATCATATCTCTCCAGTTCTGGCCTCCCTTCATTGGCTTCCCATAGAGTTTAGAATTAAGTTTAAAATCCTTCTCATCACTTACAAAGCTCTTAATAATCAGGCCCCCTTTTATATAAAAGATCTGATATTACCCTATCATCCTAACAGAGCACTACACTCCCAAAATGCTGAATTATTTGTAATACCTAGAATCTCCAAAAGTACAATGGGAGGCAGAGCCTTCAGCTATCAAGCTCCTTTCCTGTGGAACCAGTTACCAATCTGGGTTCGGGAGTCAGACTCGATATCTGTTTTTAAGAATAGGGTAAAAACCTTCCTCTTCAATATAGCCTATGATTAGGGAGGGATCTTGTGTCTCTTAACCCTCCCTTTATTTTGCTGTTAATAGATTTGGACTGCCGGGTGACCTCCAATAATGTACTGGGCTTCTCTCCTTTAACGTTTGCTCTCTTTATGTCCGTTCTTTTCATCTTCTCTATCCCCTCACCCCCCAGCCAGTCGCAGCAGATGACTGCTCCTCCCTGAGCCTGGCTCTGCTGGAGGTTTCTTCCTGTTAAAAGGGAGTTTTTCCTCTCCACCGTCGCCAAGTGCTTGCTCACAGGGGATTGCCAGATTGCTGGGGTCTTTCTGCAATTGTGGGGTTTCCGCTACATTTGAAACTGCTATGAGATGACTGTTGTTGTGATATGGTGCTATATAAATAAAGCTGAATTGAATTGAATTAGTAATGCGAGCTGGTGCTGGTCTTCCTAAAGAGCCACTGACATTTTTATTTATTTATTTAATTTTAAATCAGCCTGGGTTGTAAAGAATGGATGAACATGGGTTTCCTGCTAAGCTTGCCTTTTAGTCGTGGTTGAAGCACTGTATGCCGCTCTCAGCTTTTGCTTTTCTGTACTTATAATAGTGGAATTTCTTGCTAAACACAACCCACAGTGCTGTTGTGACAAACTTCCTGCCACGCTGATCCTTGCTGCACCAGCATGGTGTATGATTTCATACTTTCTTCGCTTTGATACATGGCACTGATGCACCACAAGACTTTATCAGTGCAATGTAAAAACACAATGTAGCACTGACAGATGATTTTTTTTTTTTTTGGCGGGGGGGGGCGCTGTTGGTTGACCAAGAAACAAGCATAGCTAGGAAACATTTATGTCATTGTTTATTGTTCTCTTAAACTTATCATAATCTTAAAAGACCATTATCAAATTAAACATTTTTGGGATAACATCATTATATGCCTTTGCATTATATTATACCCTCTTTACACATTGGGGGGGGGGGTCACTGAGAGATCGCTGAGTGATAACAAAATGGCCAGACCTCCATACAGTCTTGCAGTGATCTCTTATTGATCTCTTAGCTAGGGTCGTGCAATATGACCACAGTTTCATATCACGATATACGTAATCTTATTTGACTATAACAATATACTGTATATCACAATATACATTTCATGTACATTCTGTAGTTTATATATAATAACCAATAAAAAGGACCATCTCTTTTTCTACATTTTAAATTACATACTGAAAAAAATCAATTGTACAAATTTATCTATCATTAATTTTATGCACCTTTTTCCCCTCTGAATTTTGCAGTGTTATAAATTGTTTTTTAATGTGCATTTGAGATTACTTCAACTTTATTCATTATCACTGCTTGACTAATTAAAAATGATTAGAAATCAAGTTACATTAAGAGCCAGTTTGTTCCTCCAACATGTTTTAATTCATTTATTATTTATTTAGTGTGTATGTGGCCACTGTCACACACTTTTGCAGCTTTTGTAATATTTTTTCAGACAAAATTAAGAAACTCAGCAGTGATTTAAACCAAAGAAACGATGGTCTGATACACTATAACGTTTCCTATTAGCGACAAGTTAGCATCGTCATTTAGCATTTGCCATTTTATAATAAGAGAGAGATGGTGTTAATGTTACTTACCTCCAATTAAGACGAGGTTAGAGGACTATCCTCTCTGACGCAGCACGGTGGGAAAAAGTCCAACATCCCTGACAAACAGAAGTCGCTGCCAGTGTTGGGGGTAGTTACTCAAAAAAGTAATCCATTACCAATTACTAGTTACTTTTTAAAAATGTCATCCCTTACTTTACTTAATTGCTCATTGTCAAAAGTAATCTATTACAGATTACTTCTGAATTACTTTCAGATAGCGTCAGTGAAATGTACCATATTTCCACATAAGTTAAACTGTATGTGTCCAAACTACACATTTTTATAGCCTATACTAACAAATAAGACAAAGAAAAGCTTTTTTACTCTTCTGTCTATAATGTAAAATTAAAATATCCCTGATGGCGCGTAAGAGAAATGTAAAAGAGTACTGGGAGTATGCAAATTTCACAAAATAAAAGCTTTTTTTTTTTTTTTTTTTTTTTTTTTGTTACTTATTTGTACCCGTAGGTAGATTTGGTTTGCAGTCTGGTGACAAGCCACCGGCTGCTGGTCGCTGCGTGCGCGAGCGCCCTAAACCTACATGTTTTTGGTATGCGGGAGGAAACCGGAGAAATCCCGGAGTAAACCCGCGCAACACGGGGAGAACATGCAAACTCCACACAGCTCACTGTTGGACGGGGGCTGGGATCGAACCCACAATCTCATGATCCCCGCGATCCCCCGGCCGAGGGTAAACTGTGCTGCCACAGTGCTAAACCACTGCGCCACCGTGCAGCTTGAAAACGTTGCACAAAGCTATATTCTTTTTATATATTGTGGCCAAGTGCAAACTTCATTTTTCAACATTTTAAGAATTAAACCTTTAAAAAATGGGCAGTTCCTGCCATCCAGTGTAAACATAAATTACTGTTTGAAATAAAAATAAAACACTACCCTTGAGTGTCAAGTTATGATGAAAGTTTTAAGGAAAACAACATGGCTTATTGAATATACTTTTAAACTAAGTTACCAGGGTCACTTAGTTTAAAAGTTTGCCCAGACAAAGTTTGCACATTACCGTCATGTTCTTGTCCTTTCGCTCAACATATTCGAAGTAATGAGCATATCTCCAGCCACCAAACACCGATTTACTCAACTCTTCCATTTGCATGATTCCCCTCGGCCGCTGCAAGTGCCGTTTGTGTTATGTCTGGAATTACCGTATAATGACGAGGCCAGCTGCACAGTTGAATTTAGCTTTTTTGCAGGAATTGGCAACAAACAAGATACAGCCACCAAGCAGGAGCATCGGATTCGGCAAAGAGGCCGGACATACATGCCCGTTGATAGTTATAGGAGCGTAGTGGTGGAAACGGAAGTGGGCACCACTACTGCTTCTTCTTCTACTGTTTATCGGCAGTGCAGTTGTTTTTTTGTAAATCGTTAAAAAGAAACGCTAGGAATGCGATCTTTTCGGATTAGTAACTGTAACAGGATTACTACATTTATCAGACTAACTCATTATATTACTGCGTTACACCGAACAGTAATCGGATTACCGTAACTGCATTACTTTGTAACGCATTGCTCCCAACACTGGTCGTGGCTATATGCCCAAAACATTAGCTTGCAGTTAGCTGCTGTGCTAACCACCAGACCCCACTATTGCACACACCTGACGCACTGCGGGGGAGCGGCAGTGCAGTGACAAGTAGAAACGGGGTCTGTGCCTTTTAAATCCCGATATAAATGATAGTTTTATATCAAATGGTATAGATTTTTTATTGCGTTACAGATATACAGTATATCATCATATCGCACAGCCCTGCTCTCAACCATCTCTACCTTTGGATTGGAAAAATTTGGCATTCATTGAAAGATGGCTGAGCGTTGAGTGCTTCTTAAGCTCTCCTTGACTGGGCAACAATCTCATTGATCTCCAATGATTTCTCAGTGATCTTTCAATGAATGTCAAATTTTTCCTCCCCAAAGGTAGAGATGGCTGAGAGATCAGTAATGGATTGCTGAGAATTTGATGAAAGAACAACAGAGTCCATTGAAAGATTACTGAGAGATCACTGGGAGGCCGATGAGATCATTGAGCACCCATTGAGAGTTCATTGAAAGTTTGTTGCGAGATCACTTTCCTTTGGTGATTCAATTGTGGCAACCGTGGAGGCCACTGGAAGATCCCTGAGAGATCTTAGGGATTGCTGAGAGATCATTGAAACATCATTGAGAGATCTGGCCATTTTTCATCTTTCAGTGATCTCTCAATGATCTCCACCCCTGTGTAAAGGGTGTAGAAGAGCACTAGAAACCACTTAAATACGTTGTAGACCAGGAGAGATTGCTGAGCAATCACTGAGGGATCATTGAAAGTTTGTTGGGCAACCCAGTGATCTCTTGGGTTGCCCATCAAACTCTCAATGACCCCTCAGCAATCTCTCAATAATCTCTCCTGGTCACTTAAGATAAGCCTTTATAAGATAAGCCTTTATTAGTCCCACAATGGGGAAATTCCAGGATTGCAACAGCACAGGGATAGCAACACTCAGAGCAACAATCAGAAGGCAAGAAAAAACAAGAGCAGCTAGTATACATATGTACATATTAATATATATATATATATATATATATATATATATATATATATATATATATATATATATACTGTATATATATACTGTATATATATATATATATATATATATATAGCGCAGAGCATTGTGGTTGGTGGATGTGCAGCAGAAAGTCTAAAGTCTCTCTCCGCAGATGCGGCGGGCCAGCTGGATGTCTTTGGGCATGATGGTGACCCTCTTGGCATGGATGGCGCACAGGTTGGTGTCCTCGAAGAGACCCACCAGGTAGGCCTCGCTGGCCTCCTGCAGAGCCATGACAGCAGAGCTCTGGAAGTGCAGGTCGGTCTTGAAGTCCTGAGCGATCTCCCTCACCAGGCGCTGGAAGGGCAGCTTACGGATGAGCAGCTCCGTGGATTTCTGGTAGCGACAGATCTCTCTCAGAGCCACGGTACCGGGCCTGTAACGGTGAGGCTTCTTCACTCCGCCGGTGGCCGGAGCGCTTTTCCGAGCAGCCTTGGTGGCCAGCTGCTTCCTGGGGGGCTTTTCCTCCAGTAGATTTACGGGCGGTCTGCTTGGTTCTTGCCATCACTCTGTATTATTCTGTCTTATATTTCTTGCATGCCGCCTGAACTCCAGCCCGGCACCCGCGTCGTTTTCGCTTCAGTTCTCCCGGTATGTCGAGTTTCTCCGTTAGCACCGGGTGGCGGTTGAGTGCTAGCTAGCTCTTCCCTGCTGTATCGTCTCCTGCTGTAAACAGAGGCTCCGTCCGCCGACTTGGGAGACCTTTGGGGCGATCTGTGTGTCCGTGATATATATAGAGTGAAAGGTGTGCCGGATCAGAAAGTTATCACTGGATCAGAAAGAAGAAGGAAGATAAAAAGACTCAGAATTGAGCCGCTGTTGCAAAAGGCAGCCAACTCGTGTGGCGCCGGAACTACTGGTCTCTTAATGATCTCTCAAGGAGCTTTCAAAGATCTTTATAGACCACCGTGAAAATTGTACTGTGATCTCCCAAACATTTACACAGAAACTGCTTTTTTTAGGCTTTAGGAGATCATTAAGAGATCAGGTCAATTATTGATCTCTCAGTGGTCACCCAATGATCTCTGTGTAAAAGGGCCCTTAGCCATTCATAAAATTAGACTGATCTTAAGTCGGATAAACATCAGTGAATAGATTTAGGTTCAATTAATACTTCTTTTATTTATGTCTTTTTAAATAGATAATATAGTAAAAAATTGTTTGGAAGAAACCAACATGCTAAATTCTTACAACACAAAGGCTCAGCTAAGAATCATTTGGCTGAAAAAACGGTGATTTATTAATTTGACTGATCACTTCATGGTTGTGTGCTGTTGCCATGACATTGTCAGTGGTCTCAAGAGAGCAATCGAAATTAAAGATTGACTCTCCGTGGAAACTACATCACATAGGAGGGAAATTGACTTACGTGAGCCGCACGGTGTGGAGTAACTTAGCTGAAATTTCTACCACAGTTCAGTCACAACCAACCTCCACAACTTCACTTCGCCAAATGTCTGTAACACAGATAAATAGATTTGTGTTTATTGCTTAATGCTGTGGTTAAAATGAGACAGTCTATTACTATTGACATTTTTTTTGTAAAGTTCTTATCATGCTTTTCTACACTTTCCTATGTTTACATCTATTAATAGTCAGCATTTTTGTGCTCATTTGAAAATCTTTAGATTAAAATCTTCTGAGCTATGCTGATGGTAAGAAGGTTAAAAAAAAAAAAGTTGAGTATTCTCTGTTGTGTGCCGCTTTCGTCCGTGTGTATCAAGGGAGAGGAGAGCGTGTACACTGGGAGGCCACGTGTACACATTTGCCCCCGTGTGCTCCTGTCAGGCTCTCCCAAGACTGTCACTCAGCCACTGTTTTTCCTCTTCACCTCCTCACCCCTAATGGGCCCCTTGGGGCTACCCGTGTTTCACACACACAATTGGAGAGAGACTTCCTAGGTAAGACGTGCCCCGTGCATTGTGGTTCAGATTGGGGAATATTGTCTTCCAACACTCCGACAGTGAAATTCGTACCCTTGCTGTATGCCTTATTTTGATGGAGGTCAGATTATAATGAGACTTTTTGATTTTAAAATAGAATTATCATAGCTACAGACTTACTAACATAATTATTTTCAGGGCATGCACCGATATTTGGAACCAACCAAGGTTGCGTTCACAGTAAAACTTTAAATTGTTTAGAATCTTGCAAAAATTCTTAGTGAACGAGAGCACATCCCTCAGCCAGCACTTGCGTAAGTTCATGATCCAGATATTTATTCAGAGGCTTACTATAGTATATTCTGCACATTCATAGATTAAAAAAAAACAAAACACAGTTCAGTATGTACCTTGGTTTTAAGGTCACCGTTCGGTTTATTTTTGGTACAGTAAGGAAACAAAATGCAAAACATAAAACTGCTCATATTTTGTATAAGCAGTAACAGCTTTACTGACAAATAAAGTTTAATAGTTTATTAGGCTTCAGATGAAAATTTAAAGAAACTTTAGTTTACAAATGTTTTAGGTAAGTGACATTGCAGGAATGTGAGTCTTCACTATACATAAAGTGAAATATTTATGCGGTTTTAACTTATTTGTGATAATTATGGTTATACCTTTTTAATTAAATTACAAATCATGGTGTTCTAATTTACCAAGATGCACTAATATTCAGAATCAGGGATTATTACTGTCACAATAATGGAGAAAATGAAGAAGAGTAAGCTACTCATGTACTCGTAATTCACTCATTTACTGCAGTTAACATGATACCAGCAGAACTGAAACAGCTCAGCTGTCAGCAAACATCATCCAAGAGAGATTATTGGCCGACAGGTAATGTTAGCACATGCTAACAGTTTAATCAGTTTTGTAAAGCTGAGCCAGTCGCTCATTGAAAATAAGAAGTGCTAACCTTACCAGTGTGGTGCTTAGAAGTAGCCCGACTTAAGTCATTCATCCCCGGGTCAGAGAGCAGCAGAAGTCCACTGACAGGCTGTCGGAGACGGGGGATGGAGTGGAGGAGGAGGCGTGATATGACGGTTACACTTTCTGTCCGTCCCTCAATATAGTCGGTGTACCGAAAAATCCGAATATGAGTACAAGTGCCGTTACAGCCCAAGTAATCACACTATCTGACAAATGTTACAAACACGTCCTTGTTAGTGGCAGTAATGAAATGTCTTATTACAACAACTACCTGTTGGATTTTTATGCACACAGTATAGCAAGTTTTAACTTTGCTTTCTATGTTTGACATGATGCATTAAAGGTGCATTTATGTGGGCAGCAGATTATCAAGATATCATCTTTGTTTCTGAAGACTGACTGTAGAGGGGTTTATCGCTTCTAGTTCAAGTTAATGATTTCTGCCATGAAAGTTGTGGGATTTTGCGTAGCACTGCTTACTCGCTGTGAGTGTAGAGTAGCACAGACAGACTAATGGAACTGTGTAGGTGCAGATTGTTGTAGATAAGAGGAGAGTGAGACTGAACTGACTGGACTTTACATTTTGAGCATGAAGGAAAATTAATGTGAGTCAAGCCAGCAAAAGACGAAAAATGATTTATTATTCTTCAATCGCTGGTTTGTTTGATAATTCAAAACAGACTAAGATATATTTGAATACGGAAGATACAGGTGTCCAAAGTGTTTTTATTGGACATAAATCCTGTTATTAAATAATAAATATAATTTATGATTGTATTAAGATTCAGGATTTTGCCTTTTTTGTGCCATATGAATGCCATATAGACACCTGCACTGTGTTATATAACTGTGTACATGTGTATATTTATTTACTGCTTTGGCTAACCAATTCTTATCTTGTTTACTATTGCTCTGAGTGCTGCTATCCCTTTGCTGCTGCAGTCCCAGAATTTCCCCAGTGTGGGACTAATAAAGGCTCATCTCATCTCATCTTACATCAGGTACTGTTGGAAAAAGGAAGATAAAATGGCCTCAAGGATAAAACTGGATCAGTCCCTTTTCTGTTGGCTTGGTTCCATTTATTGTAATCTCTAAGAATATGCCATTCTTAATATGTATTGTTTCTTTGCTGCAGTGGGGTTAATGTTTACTGACAGCATTTGCAATAGGATTTGCTGTATTATTTCTTGCTTTTATTGTCATTTGCCATTATAGTTGGATTTACTGTTGTTTGAAATGGTACTGTATATCCTCCCTGTATGCTTTTATGTGTCCAGATCTTCTGTTTCTTGCTATTATTGTTATAATTTTGTTCTTGTAAATGCTGAAATGAAGCTATCTTAAAGTGGATAGCCATAAACTGAGATATTTGATTGCTGGGTCTTGCTGCTTTGTGCATTACTGGACAGAGTCTTTTTAGTTGGGGGTCAGTGTAATGCAAAGAGCCAAAGGAAGTCCAGGCCTCTTAGCTGTCAACCTGTTTCTTTTTTAAGGCTGCTTTGGTCACCGCCAGCTTGTTTATACCGGTGTTAGATGTTGTGAGCATATCAGGGCATCTTGTTAAAGGTCCCATTTACTGGACATTTTAAACCACATGTACATGTTGACAGTTCCCACCGGTCTTAATGAAATGATTTTGACATGCTTTGGCAGAATTGCCTTAAATTATTGCACCATCGTTGTGAATCATCTTTTGCAGCCTTCCTCAGAATGGCTCGTTTCAATGCATGTCTCTTTAAATGCCCAAGAGCCGCAGTTAACTCCACCCTCCCTCTTTTGTCACTATTGCTAATCTTAGCTGGCTAGCTCCCAGCTTAACTAGCAAGCCTGAGCCAACTGACATACAGCGGTGTGAAAAAGTGTTTGCCCCCTTCCTGATTTCTCATTTTTTTGTATGTTTGTCACACTTAAATGTTTCAGATCATCAAACAAATTTAAATATTAGACAAAGATAACACAAGTAAACACAAAATGCAGTTTTTAAATGAAGGTGTTTTATTATTAAGGGTAAAAAAAAAAATCCAAATCTACATGGCCCTGTGAAAAATTGACCCCCCCCCCCCATTAAAACATAAATTAACTGTGGTTTATCACATCTTTGGAAAACTGAGTTCAATTTCTCTAGCTACACCCAGGCCTGATTACTGCCACACCTGTTGTCAATCAAGAATCCACAACCACAGTGAGAGCCATTATCCACAAATTGCAAAAACATGGAACAGTTGTTAACCTTCCCAGGAGTGGCCGGCCAACCAAAATTACCCCAAGAGCGCAACGACGACTCATCCAAGAGGTCACAAAAGACCCCACAACAACAGCCAAAGAACTGCAGGCCTCACTTGCCTCAGTTAGGCTGCGTGTCCACCAAACACGTTTTTTCAGCTCTGGGCAGCTATTTTCCATTCATTCTTTATGTAGTCCAGCGTTTACAGCGCTAAGCACCCAAGGCGCTGAAATGCTCTCAGCGGTGGCCGTTTTTTGTTGTGGCGCTCGGAGCGCTCAGAGTTGAAAAAAGTTCAACTTTTCAGAGACTGCAGCTGAGCTTGTCAATGTCAGACCTTTAGCTGCTAATCAAAACTGCTGCGTGGGCAGGACATAGGACACCAGTACTAGTCCGTACTCAGATTCCTGCTTTCCGTGTCATCATATTTTACATCCAGAGCTGCTAGAAAACTTTTCCTGTCCATTGTTATTTAGAGACTGCTATTAAAAAAATCTGTAGAAAGTCTGACAATAGGAAAAGTGGGTGTGATGAGCTGAGAGTGACAAGTTGTTGCGGGGATACAGGGCACAGACTTTTTTTTTTCTCTCCAGAGCGCAGCATACAAACGCAGAAAAAAAAATGCTCAGGGTGGTCGGGTGACAAAAAACGCATTTGGTGGACACGCACCCTTAATGTCAGTGTTCATGACTCCACCATAAGAAAGAGACTGGGCAAAAATGGCCTGCATGGCAGAGTTCCAAGATGAAAACCACTGCTGGGCAAAAAGAACATAAAGGCTCATCTCAGTTTTGCCAGAAAACATCTTGATGATCCCCAAGACTTTTGGGAAAATACTCTGTGGACTGACGAGACAAAAGTTGAACTTTCTGGAAGGTGTGTGTCCCATTACATCCGGTGTAAAAGTAACACAGCATTTGAGAAAAGGAATATCATACCAACAGTAAAATATGGTGGTGGTAGTGTGATGGTCTGGGGCTGTTTTGCTACTTCAGGACCTGGAAGACTTGTTGTGGTAAATGGAACCATGAATTCTGCTGTCTACCAAAAAATCCTGAAAGAGAAATTCCATCCATTTGTTAGTGACCTCAAGCTGAAGTGTACTTGGGTTCTGCAGAAGAACAATGATCCAAAACACACCAGCAAGTCCACCTCTGAATGGCTTAAGAAAAACAAAATGAAGACTTTGAAGTGGCCTAGTCAAAGTCCAGACCTGAATCCGATAGAGATGCTGTGGCATGACCTTAAAAGGCGGTTCATGCTCGAAAACCCTCCAGTGTGGCCGAATTACAACATTTCTGCAAAGTTGAGTGGGCCAAAATTCCTCCCCAGCACTGTAAAAGACTCATTGCCAGTTATCGCAAATGCTTGATTGCAGTTGTTGCTGCTAAGGATGGACCAACCAGTTATTAGGTTTAGGGGGCAATCACTTTTTCACACAGGGCCATGGAGGTTTGGATTTTTTTCCCATTAATAATAAACACCTTCATTCAAAAACTGCATTTTGTGTTTACTTGTGTTGTCTTTGTCTAATATTTAAATTTGTTTGATGATCTGAAACATTTAAGTGTGACAAACATACAAAAAATGAGAAATCGGGAAGGGGGCAAACACTTTCACACCACTGTACTTTGAAATGCTTTTTTTAAGTCAGGTAGGAGTGATCTCTGTTCTCTTGTTTGTTTTTGTGATGGCAGAAGTTTGCCTATCTTTCATCTGGCAGTACAGGGGCTCAAAATGTGATTGGCTTTGGTTCTAGGACATAGTCTACATCAGCAGAAAACAAAGTCAAAACTTTCTGTGACAGTTTGTGACCTTTTCGAACTGGAACATCCAGGCAGTAATGTTGTTTTTGGAGTAGAATTATTTTTAACTTAAACGTTAAATTAATCTATGACTGTCATATTTTTTTGTGGTTCATCACATAAATTTTCTTGTATATGGCTTATTTAGCAACAAAATGTAGAAAAAATAAAAATGAAGTGGACTCATATCTGGTGTACATGAAAGGGAGGCCACCGCTACCTTCTTAAACCCCACAGATGGACTACTCTGACAATTAGAGAAAATCCGACGTAACAACACAATCTCATCAAAGTTTTCAGCCATCCCATCATATCTACTTAGAATTATTAAGCAATTGCTTTCCTTTTGGTTTCCTTGTTAGCACTACGGCTTAGCTAGGTTACTGCAATAAACCAAAATAAAACTGAAACTGACATTCAGGGTGTAGAACCAATGTAATATTTTTTTTTTCAGTTTTTTCCTCTCTCCCTGTTGCGTGCATGTGTGTGTGAGAGAGAGCTTTTCATGTATTGCCTCTTTAAGACGTGATTGCGGAGTTACAGGCACGAGCACATAATTCCGGAAATGGCACAGTTAGCACTTTTCAAATGTAGCAAAACACGGGTGGGTCAGTTAAAGATGGCTTGTAACAAAAACAAAGGCAGCCTCCATCCACATAGGATGTGACGATTGACCCTTTATTTCATCTGAAGATGCCGAGAAAAAGTGAGTGAAATGCATGTATACTAACACTAAAAGGAGCAGAAGCTAAATCGCTGTTAGCCTCTGACGCCTCTCCATGTCATCTCGGCTGTTTTACAGAGGAATTGGACAAGCCAAGGCTGTATTTAAGAACCTGATAAGAGCAGTGTTTTCCTTAGGTTTACAGCCTGGGGGGAGGGGATGCAACTATATGATTATTTTTGTAGTCGACTAATCTAACGACTATTTTTTCGTTGAGTCAACTAATCGTGATTATTTCTGACACGTCCACCATCTCTGCTTCCTGTTGACACAGCTCCTGTTCGGGGTTCCAGGTCATGTTTAACTTCACCTGTTTCAGCCTGCACACCTGTGAAAATCACTTTGTTGTCAGTCTCCGTCTTAATATAATGTAGCCTATTATTAGGCTACATTATATTAAGTCCCTGAGGGGCAGCAGATGACTGCCCCTCCCTGGCCCTGGTTCTGCTGGAGGTTTCTTCCTGTTAAAAGGGAGTTTTTCCTCTCCACCGTCACCAAGCGCTTGCTCACAGGGGATCACCTGATTGCTGGGGTCTTTCTGCAATTGTGGGGGTTTCCCCTACAGTTGAAAGTGTTGTGAGATGACTGTTGTTGTGAAATGGCGCTATATAAATAAAGTTGAATTGAATTATAAAAAGTTCCCATAGCTAAATAGAATTCATTCGTCGGCCTCCGTCGGTCTATGATGACCATGGAAGAGAATCCTAAATGTCTACTCTGCTGGAACAGCACCGCCTGTGGCTGAACAGGCCGATGCGCGAATGACAGTCCCTGTCACACAGGTCGCACTTGTGGGTGCTCTCCGTGCTGCTGGGTCTGTGGCGGTTCTTCCTGCGGGTCCTTTTTTCATCTGCTACAGCAGTCAGTCTCTCTTCACCCGCCTTGAGCTGTCTGGTCAGGGTGCCTCTCCATTTAGAGCGGTCCGTTGCAAGGTCCTCCCAGCGCTCTGTGTTGATATCCAGGGCCTTCATGTCTCTCTTGCAGACGTCTCTAAAGCGCAGCTGTGGGCGGCCAACGTCTCTCCTGCCAGTTGCCAGTTCTCCATAGAGGACGTCTTTGGGGATTCTGCCATCCTCCATACGGTGAACGTGGCCTAGCCAGCGGAGCCTGCGCTGCCTGAGTAGAGTGAACATGGAGGGAAGGCCGGCGCGGGACAGAACTTCTGTGTTGGGCACTTTCTCCTGCCAGGATATGTCTAGGATGTGGCAAATGCAGCGCAAGTGGAAGGAGTTCAGTCTCTTTTCCTGCCGGGTGTATGTTGTCCACGTCTCACTCCCATAGAGCAGTGTGCTGATGACGCAGGCGTTGTACACTGCCATCTTCGTCTTGACAGAGAGTTTGGGATTCTCCCACACTCGTGTGGTGAGGCGAGCGAGTGTGAAGGCTGATTTTCCAATCCTCTTGTTGATCTCTGTATCAAGGGAGAGGTTGTTGCTGATCGTGGACCCCAGGTACGTGAACTGATTCACGACCTCCAGCTTGTAGTCATCAATGGTGATGGTTGGTGGTGCTTCCGTGCCTTGCGCCAAGACGTTAGTCTTCTTCAGGCTGATGGTAAGCCCGAAGTCCTTGCATGCCTGGGAGAAGCGGTCCATCAGGGTCTGAAGCTCCTGCTGTGTGTGGGTTGCGACTGCAGCGTCGTCTGCGAACAGCATGTCTCTGATTAGAGCCTCGCGTACTTTGGTTCTGGCTTTCAGGCGGGCGAGGTTGAAAAGCCTGCCGTCAGATCTTGTGTGCAGGTAGATTCCCTCTGTTGCTGTGCTGAAGGCATGCCTCAGGAGCATAGCAAAGAAAATCCCAAAGAGGGTTGGCGCAAGTACACAGCCCTGTTTCACTCCGCTGCGTATGTTGAATGGCTCTGAGATGTTGCCATCGTGCTGCACTATCCCCTGCATGTTGGTGTGAAACGATTCGATGAGGCTTTGCAACTTTGGTGGGCATCCTATCTTTGGCAGGATCTTGAAAAGGCCCTCTCTGCTGACCAGATCGAACGCTTTGGTGAGGTCGATGAAGGCGACGTACAGAGGCATGTTCTGTTCTCTGCATTTCTCCTGGAGTTGGCGGATGGAGAATATCATGTCTACCGTCGACCGCTCAGCGCGGAAGCCACACTGAGACTCGGGGTAGACACGTTCGGCAAGCTTCTGTAGACGAACGAGAACAACTCGTGCGTAGACTTTGCCAACAACGCTGAGGAGGGAAATGCCCCTGTAGTTGTTGCAGTCGCTTCTCTCCCCTTTGTTTTTGTAGAGGGTGATGATCTTGGCGTCCCTCATGTCCTGTGGTACGGCACCTTCCTTCCAGCACTGGCAGAGGACGTCATGCAATGGCAGCAGTAGGGCGGTCTTGCAGTGCTTGATCAGGTCAGGGGGTATGCCGTCGTTGCCGGGTGCCTTGCCAGCGGCCAAGCTATCAATGGCCTTACTGAGTTCGTCGATGGTTGGCTCGGCGTCAAGTTCGCCCATGGATGGCAGGCAGTCGATGGCATCAAGGGCTGACGGTGTCACGGTGTTCTGTCTAGAGTAGAGGTCGGAGTAGTGTTCCACCCATCTCTCCATCTGCTTGTTCTTCTCTGTGATCATCTCCCCAGTGGAAGATTTGAGGGGGGCCGTCTTGCTCTGAGCCGGACCAAGTGCTTTCTTGATGCCATCGTACATACCACGGATGTTCCCTGTTATGGCAGCGGTTTAAATGTCTTGGCTGAGCTGAGTCCAGTACTCGTTGGCACAGCGCCGAGCAGTCTGCTGAACTTTGCTTCTCGCAGCCCTGAGAATCTGGAGATTCTTCTCGTTTGGGTACTTCTTGTACTCAGCAAGTGCTGAGCGCTTGGCTTCAATGACGGGGATCATCTCGGTCAACTTGGCATCAAACCAGTCCTGTGACTTCGAGGTCTTCCTCCCAAAGGTAGCCAAGGCTGTGCGGTAGATGGTGTTTCGCAGCTCTTCCCACTTCTGCTTTGCAGATTCTCCTCCTTGTGGTACACCAAGTTCCTTCTCAAAGGTGGAGGCAAACTGCTCAACAAGTTCTGGTTGGGCCATCTTGCTGGTGTCAATCCGTGCCTTTCCAGGTTGTCTAGCACGATGGAATTTCTTCAGCTGCAGCTTGACCTTGCAACACACCAATGAATGGTCTGTGTCGCAATCTGCACTCTGGAACGAACGGGTGATTAGCACGTTCTTCAGTGAGGTGCGCCTGGTCAGGATCAAGTCTAGCTGGTGCCAGTGCTTTGAGCGCGGATGTTGCCAGGAAACCTTGTGTTGGGGCTTGGTCTTGAAGAACGAGTTTGTGATGCACAGATCGTGATATGTGCAGAACTCGAGCAGCCGCTGTCCGTTGTCGTTCATTCTGCCCACGCCAAAAGGTCCAAGACAGGAGGGCCAGGAGTCGTGGTCAGCACCCACTCTGGCATTGAAGTCTCCAAGGAGAATGAGTTGTTCAGAGTTGGGGATGATCCTGACAGTTGTTGCGAGATTCTCGTAGAACTCCTCTTTTGCCTCTGGTGTGGCTGTCTGTGTTGGGGCATACACACTGACGAGGGTGACTGGGCCTTCAGTGGTGTTCAGGCGGAGGGTGAGGAGTCGTGCAGAGCCAGTGCTGCCCGGTTCCACCATCTTCAGCAAAGTGTTCTTCACTGCGAAGCCCACTCCGTGTTCCCTGTGTTCGTCACTGCCCTTTCCCTGCCAGTAGAACGTGTAGTCCTTCTCTCTCAGTGTGCCTGCATCAGCTAACCGTGTTTCCTGGAGAGTTGCGATATCCACTCCCAGTCTCTTCAGCTCATTATTGATGATGGCAGTCTTCCTGGTGTCGTTGATGTCCTTGAGGTTAGCAGCGAGTCCTGTCATCATAGTGCGGACGTTCCAAGTTCCCAGTTTTAGAGTTGGTCTCTTTTGTTTTATTGTCTTGCCTGGTGCGAAGGTTCTCAGCCTGCTGTTTGGATTTCTCCTTATCCCCATGCACCCAATGAGGAAAGCAAGCTGTGGCGGGACAACACCTTATTGGCTGGGGGCTGCCCAGCTTGAGGCGGGCGGTAGCTGTCCAGTGAGATCTGATGATCCCTCCCACCATCGGGAACAACCCCTGGCGCCACGCTCTACGCCAATTGAGCAGTGGCTTATAACCGGTAACTGTCATTCCCCGTGTTTTGTCTACGTCAAAGGCGAAGCTGGAGTGTCCTCTCCAGTGATCCGGTGTTCTACCTTCCAGCGTTGGGCGTTGGTAGGATTCAAGCCTGGGCAGGAAGATATGGAGGACAAGATGTTGCCCATGCAGCATGTCCCCCCTCTCCACGTCACTGATGAATCCAAAGGAACAGCAGGGCTGCTACAGTTTGGCACCAGCGCCGTTGCAGGAGCTGCCAGAACGATGTTGAGCACAACATAGAACTGCCTTAGGGGCTCCGACTCCGGATTTTTCCTCAGGGTTGACTCCCGAAGCCTTTCCCGTGACCGGGTATGCCGCAAGGCAGCAGAGGTTTGAAATCAGGATTTACCTTCCCCTAGATGGGCTACCTTCCCAGGTTGACGAGCCACCATCTACCCGAAGCATCTGGTTTTAAGGCGCCAGAGATCCGCCCTCGCCCCTTCTCCTATTAGTAAAAGCAGTTCCGCCGGGCTTAGAGACTAAACCACACGGGCAGGCTAGGAGTTGGACTTAGTTGTCAGAGGCTTTTCGAGACGCACGCCATAAGGAGCATTTTATGAGCACTGGGAGCTTAACCCCAGTGCCGCTCCTGGCTATGACAACCTTGGAACCAAATAGAATAAACTAAATTTAATAAACTAAATAGAATAATGACCCATTAAACAAGTTGGAAACTTGAACTTGACAGCTTAATAAAAAGCATTTGGAGCAACACAGTTAAATAACAGACATTAAAATGCAGTCTTTTAACCCAAAAATAAAGTGCAAAAACTCAAATAAGCAGCTTCTGCTGCAGCATGGAAAGCTATTATAACTCTACATGTTCAAAACAAACTAGTGTAACATTAAAATCCATTAAAGTAAAACAAAAAACAAACTAGTACATCTTATTAAAACCTTTCTGGGTTTGGAAGTTTAAAAGTTCAAGAAGAAAAGAAAAGAAGGAAAAATAAATAAAAGTTCAATTAGGCTTCAGATGAAAATTAAAAATGACTCTTTCCAGTCCAAAATAACAGTTTGCAAATGCTTTAAGTTACAGTGCAGGAATGTCAGCCTCCACTACACATACAGTGAAATATTTAAGGTGTTTTAATTTATTTTTGATGATTATGGTTGCAGATTTTAGAAATTAAATTACAAATCATGGTATTGTAATTTACGGAGATGCATTGATGCCCCTTTTCCACTAGTACCTGTTTAGCCCGGTACAGCGCAGTTCAGTTCAGTTCAGTTTGGTCCTGTTGTGTTTCCATTAAACCGGAGTACCGTTTGATGTGGGTGGGATTTGTTAGAGGGAGGTGGTGCAACCCTCCTGTTATGGAAAACAAGCGACTCGGGCAAAACACAAGATGGCAGGATACGAGGCAACTGCGGTCTCTGGCTTTTTTTTTTTTTTTTTTTTTGCCAGAGTAAAGGCAAAAAAAAGGACAGCCAGAGAAGGCTATAGACGGTGAGACGACATAGTCTGGAAAAGTACTGGAGTGTTAAGGAAACCATGAGGATATGAACTACATCACACGTGAAGGTAAGCTAATGATTGCTAGTGCTACTTTGCTTTAAGTCTGCTGTACTACATTCTAATGTCGGCAAGTTATCGCTGTCAGGTACTAACATATGTATTGTGTGTGTGTGTGTGTGTTTCAGATGGCTCTCTTGTGGCAAAATTATTGCTTCCAACTGTGGGTCTGGGAATTCAACACAGGCTCCCAGTGATGAGAGGTCACCCCAGCTTCATGAACACGCAGTGGTTACAGAACTTCCGAATATCTGTAGAAATGTTTAGCTTCCTGTGCAACAAATTGTTCTGATCTGTGTGAAAATCATGGAGAGACTGTTGAGACATTATGGGATGTACCTGCTCCAGCCAGTGGTATCGTGACAAAAAAGTGATCAGCTGCCAAAACTTGATTGCTAGATGCCATATTGTAGTTATGGGATTATATTAGCCATAAACTATATATTTCAACAGGTAAACAGTACTGAGTTAGGTATAATAAGATATATTTAACAATTATGATGCATTTCAAGCCAAAACAAACTGGATCTAGGATTAAAAGCAATTAAATAACGGTCATAAGGTTACATGGAGAAATACATGGATTTACTGGATATATACAGTATATCATATAGAGTATTGCTGACTACATGTAGATACTGTATAAATATATACAGTGGGGCAAAAAAATATTTAGTCAGCCACCAATTGTGCAAGTTCTCCCACTTAAAAGATGAGAGAGGTCTCCAATTTTCATCATAGGTATACCTCAACTATGAGAGACCAAATGAGAAGAAAAAAAAAATCCAGAAAATCACATTGAAAGATTTTTAATGAATTAATTGGTAAATTCCTCAGTAAAATAAGTATTTGGTCACCTACAAACAAGCAAGATTTCTGGATCTCACAGACCTGTAACTTCTTCTTTAAGATGCTCCTCTGTCCTCCACTCGTTACCTGTATTAATGGCACCTGTTTGAACTCATTATCAGTATAAAAGACACCTGTCCACAACCTCAAACAGTCAAACTCCAAACTCCACTATGGCCAAGACCAAAGAGCTGTCAAAGGACACCAGAAACAAAATTGTAGACCTGCACCAGGCTGGGAAGACTGAATCTGCAATAGGTAAGCAGCTTGGTTTGAAGAAATCAACTGTGGGAGCAATTATTAGAAAATGGAAGACATACAAGACCACTGATAATCTCCCTCGATCTGGGGCTCCACGCAAGATCTCACCCTGTAGGGTCAAAATGATCACGAGAACGGTGAGCAAAAATCCCAGAACCACACGGGGGGACGTAGTGAATGACCTGCAGAGAGCTGGGACCAAAGTAACAAAGGCTACCATCAGTAACACACTACGCCGCCAGGGACTCAAATCCTGCAGTGCCAGACGTGCCCCCCTGCTTAAGCCAGTACACGTCCAGGCCCGTCTGAAGTTTGCTAGAGAGCATTTGGATGATCCAGAAGAGGATTGGGAGAATGTCATATGGTCAGATGAAACCAAAATAGAACTTTTCGGTAAAAACTCAACTTGTCGTGTTTGGAGGAGAAAGAACACCATACCTACTGTGAAGCATGGGGGTGGAAACATCATGCTTTGGGGCTGTTTTTCTGCAAAGGGACCAGGACGACTGATCCGTGTAAAGGAAAGAATGAATAGGGCCATGTATCGTGAGATTTTGAGTGAAAACCTCCTTCCATCAGTAAGGGCATTGAAGATGAAACGTGGAAATGTGTCTGGGTCTTTCAGCATGACAATGATCCCAAACACACCGCCCGGGCAACGAAGGAGTGGCTTCGTAAGAAGCATTTCAAGGTCCTGGAGTGGCCTAGCCATTCTCCAGATCTCAACCCCATAGAAAATCTTTGGAGGGAGTTGAAAGTCTGTGTTGCCCAGCGATAGCCCCAAAACATCACTGCTCTAGAGGAGATCTGCGTGGAGGAATGGGCCAAAATACCATCAACAGTGTGTGAAAACCTTGTGAAGACTTACAGAAAACGTTTGACCTCTGTCATTGCCAACAAAGGGTATATAACAAAGTATTGAGATGAACTTTTGTTATTGACCAAATACTTATTTTACCGAGGAATTTACCAATTAATTCATTAAAAATCCTTCATTGTGATTTTCTGGATTTTTTTTTCCTCATTTTGTCTCTCATAGTTGAGGTATACCTATGATGAAAGTTGGAGACCTCTCTCATCTTTTAAGTGGGAGAACTTGCACAATTGGTGGCTGACTAAATACTTTTTTGCCCCACTGTATAAGTGGCCCAACTTCAATCATCACCAGGACAGAGCACAGCAGAGACCCGTTGACAGGCAGCCGAGCCAGTAGACAGAGCGGACGGAGGAGGGGGAGAAGGATGGATGCGTCGCTGTGCTGCTGTGATAATGACAACTCTGTTTTATAGAGTTTGCATTTAACTTGTTTCACTTGTTTATTTTTGGTAAAATACTCCCATACTTTCGAACGTTTTGACCTCTTCTTCTCCGTGATTTTCTCTCTTGTGTGTCGTCATGATGCGCTCCACTTCTTCTTTGCTGAAACAGTTAAACTGAACATTTCCGCAACATGCTTGTAAACTTCAAAATTAAACGATTCTTCAACAATAAAAATCTGTGGACAAATTTTTATGATCGACATCATCTGTGTTTACACACAGCAGAGTTCCGCCCTGCCGCATGATACCAGAGCGGAGAGGAGAAGAGACAGAAATGAGCTGCTGTCGTGTAAATAAGAAAAATAACATAAGGATATTTAGTGTTTAATAAAAGGACAAGGTAAAGGCTTGTTCTGTAGTGAATGCATCTTAAAATGACTTCTGTTGTGATCTGGCGCTATATAGAAAAATGAAATTAAATAAAATTATTTGACACTCTGGGGGGGGGGGGGCAATGGAGTCCATCCCTCCCCCAGTATAACAGTAGGGGAAACACTGAAGAGACTCATAATCACTATGTGGTCACAACACAACCATGGGTGCATAAAGGACTCCCCCCAGCACAGCTAGCACACAGTCTAATTTTTTTTAATCTCTGTTTTTATTTGTTGTCCTTGTGTTTATGGTACTGTGCCCTTGAGTGCTGTGAAAGGTGCCTGTAAATTAAATGTTATTATTATTAGCCACCACGCATGTGATGTGGCCCACAAACCCTCAAGAGGTATGTGTTGTAAACACTGGACAATGTCTGTTTTGTGTGAAGTGACAATAAGTCTGTTCTTTATTATATTTTGCTCATTTATTCCTGCACTACAGTGCATGGCTAACCAAAGGACTACAAAAGGCGTGTAAAAAGAAAAATTTATTATATAAAGCTTTCATAAAGAAAAGGACAAAAGAAGCAGAGCAGCGGTATAAAACATACAAAAATAAGTTAACATATATAATAAGATGTAGTAAAAGAGACTATTACAGTAAAGAACTGGAAAAAAACAAAGACAATATTAAAAATACATGGACAATAATCAACAGTATCCTTGGAAATAAAAGCAGAAATACCAGCTACCCAACTAACATTCCAAAAAATAATAAATCGACTCCGAATGTGAATATAGCTTCACCTGCAGATGAATTTAATAATTTTTTTGTTAACATTGGACCTAAACTGGCCCGAGAAATACCCACTACGGTGCCAACAGGTGATTCAATATGCAATAACACTGCTGTAAAAGACACCATCTTCATAAAGAACACAGACGAAAGAGAGGTCATTGAAATTGTTAAATCGTTCAAAAGTAAAACATCTACTGACTGCGATGGTATTGATATGCTACTAGTCAAAACTGTTATCGAATGCATAGTGAAACCACTGACGTATATCTGTAACCTGTCTCTCCAATCAGGTATATTTCCCAATGCAATGAAAATAGCTAAAGTAATTCCGATTTACAAGACAGGCGACAGAGGGGAACTCTCCAACTACAGACCAATTTCACTATTACCGCAATTTTCCAAGATACTTGAAAAATATTCTGTGAGAGAATTGACAACTTCATACTGAAGAATGATTTATTGTGTGAGCAGCAATATGGGTTCAGACACAAAAGGACAACAGCATATGCCTTAATGGAATTTACAGAAAAAATATCAACAGCCATTGAAAATAAAGAGTATTCAGTTGGAGTATTCCTGGATCTTAAAAAAGCATTTGATACAGTAGATCACAATCTATTATTAAAGAAACTACAAAATTGTGGTATTAGAGGGGTAGCACTGTCCTGGTTAAGAAGTTACTTAAAGAATAGATATCAGTTTGTATGTGTTAACAACAAAAACTCAGAGCTACTGAAGGTCACCTGTGGAGTCCCACAGGGTTCAGTTTTGGGACCATTATTATTCAATATGTATATAAATGATATATGTAAAGTTTCAGAAAAAATGGACTTAATATTGTTCGCTGATGACACTAACCTGCTATGCAGTGGAAACAATTTGGAACAACTTCTGGATACACTCGGAAAGGAATTAGGAAAGCTGAAACTGTGGTTTGATTCAAACAAATTAATGCTCAATTTAAGCAAGACAAAATTTATAGTCTTTAACAACCATCACAACTACCCAGTACCCATACTCAGTGTAAATGGTGTAGAGATTGAAAGGGTATCCGAAACTAAATTCCTTGGAGTAATAATTGATAACAAACTGTGTTGGAAGCCACATATTAATTATATAAAAGGTAAAGTATCCAAATCAATTGCAATATTACACAGAGTGAAAAATTTGCTGAATCAACCCACACTATACACCTTGTATCATTCATTAATACTCCCATACATGACATATTGTAATGAAGTATGGGGAAATACATATAAAACAAACATATATCCACTCTTTATGCTTCAAAAGAGAGCTATTAGAATAATCAACAAAGCAGCTTACAGGGAACCAACAAACCCACTTTTTCTTAAACAAAAAACTCTCAAGTTGAAAGATCTGATCGACTTTAAAACCGCAATAATAATGTTCAAAGTGAAGAATCTATCACTGCCCGCAAATATCCAAAAGTTGTTCCAAACAAGGGAGAAACGATATCACTTCAGAGGAACATGTATATTTCAAAAGCCTACAGTGAGAACAACCACCAAGCAACACTGTATTTCAGTGCAAGGTGTCAGATTATGGAACGATTTTGGACCTGAATTAAAATCATGTACAAAGCTTGGACAATTTAAACAAAAACTAAAGGAAGAAATACTCCAAACATATTTACAAAACGACATGTAAACTCACATAAGGATTGACATTTTCAGCCTGTGTTGTGTTATAGCTTAGTTTTTCTTTTTTCTCTGTGACACTATGTCTTAGATTTGTTTTTGAATAGTAACCGCTTAACTTAGACTAGCTCAGTTTTCTTTTTCTCTCAGTCATATTTTGTCTTAGCCTTGTTTTAAATTGTAATCGCTCTTGTCTTGTTTTCTCTTTTTTTCTCCTTTGAATTCTCGGATGGAATATGGGTGGGCAATATAAGCTGCGGCTTCAGCCATCACCCATTTCGGATAACTCACGTGGAATTGTTTAGTAGAAGGAGTCTTTGTCTAATTTGACCTTGTTGTTATATTATACAGTTTCTTTTAACCTGTAATGTACTATCCGAAATAAACAAATTCATTCATTCATTCATTCATTCATATGATACTCTTGAATAATTATGAGCCTTGTCAGTAAGAAGAAAGGAGGAGGAAAAAAAAAAAACAATATGAAAAGGTCAGTTAACCGTGATGGTGATTTAAGGTCAAATTGTCCTCCTCTAGATTAGGATATATTGTGGCTATGACCCAGCAGACGGACAAGTACCAGAATAGTTGTTGAGAAACCAGAACAATACTTTAGCAGACCATAAAGGTGTTATACGTGATATAAAAGTATTATTAGGATAGAAGAGCATAAGACGAATAAAGCAGTGAAGAATAGCAGGTATAGCCCAAGTCTGATCTCCTAGTAAATATAAAGAGGTTTCAAAAAATCTCCCCATTTAGAATGGACATTGCACATAATAGATACAAATGTGGTGATGGCACCTACCTACCGAAAAATAGGTCATGAATCAAGTATCTCTGCATTTTCAATGACTTTCTTAAGAGAGTAACATATTTGATTTTGGAACAACTCCAAGATGACAA
Source organism: Pholidichthys leucotaenia (assembly GCA_020510985.1). Classification (NCBI taxonomy): domain Eukaryota; kingdom Metazoa; phylum Chordata; class Actinopteri; order Cichliformes; family Pholidichthyidae; genus Pholidichthys; species Pholidichthys leucotaenia. The sequence goes on along the minus strand of CM035844.1, from coordinate 380,577,846 downwards.
GAGTAGGCTCCGCTTATGTTGTTGGGAGTCTACTGTATGTTCATCTGACCAGTGCTTCCTGTGCTACATTTACATGAAAAACTTTCAGAGCCCTAGGATCGGATATGTCTGGGGTCAGCACAAATATAGCTCCACTGATCTTATTCACTGCACTTTATAAACAGAGGATTGAGCTTGTTTTGTTTGGAAACAGCTCAACCAAGAAACAGGAAGTGTGGACTCTGGTGGCCGTAGTAACTCGGGCCACTGCTGCCTTTGCTTTTTTCCTCTTTTGGTTTGAACAAGTAAGAATAACTGAATGTCATCCACACCAAATGACAAATGTAAGTAATATATTGCTTAGTAGGCTTTTCCTTAGCTTTTTTCAACACTATGCTAGTTGTTGAAGCTTTTCCATGAATTATCGGATGGCTTATTCATTGAAATGTAGAAATTAATTAGTCCTAGTTAATTGAAAACTTAAGGGTTGGCGAAGTTTTAGGGCTGACTAACATGGCTCTCAAAAGTACTCTGGTAAGATTTTTATATCTTTATAGGGTTTGACACTGGAAACCTAAAATAACAAATAGTGCATTTTAAAGCATTTGTCACATTGCTGTATTCAAATATGAAAATATTTTTTAATTAAGGGTGATAACTTCTTTTCAAACAATAGGCATATGAAAATCCCTTTGATTGTTCCACACTGTCTCCATTAGTCATATGTTTTACAATTTTTCTTATCCCTATCCTGTATGTCTTAGAAACACCCTTTTTTTACTGCATTTAGAAACAAGCAGAAGAAAATTTAAGAATTTTGATTTCAAGATTTTTCTTCTGGCAAACCATCACAAACATTTTAATACAACTTTGTTGATAAAGGCCAGTGAATTCTCTGACTCGTATAGTTTGCTTTTTGACTGAGTCATGTTTGAGGAATTTCCTGCTTTGAAGTAATCGTCCATCATAAAAAAGTCCTCACTGTATCAGTGTGCGTTTCATTTCTGTACTCTTGAATGTTGTCTGATTTTTCTCATGTCTTACTGCAGTGTTTCTCTTGTGTGAGTATCTGCCTGAATGTGAGCCAACATCCCCTCTGTGATCTCGTCAAATTCTCCCAGCACAGCATGTAGGCACAAAAGGGACATAGATTCTATTCATAACGCAGATATACAGCATTTTATGTAAACAGAAAATGACGTAGATTCCCTTTCTGGATCCTGAACTTCACATTTTGAAGCACCACGATTTAGCCATAGTCATGTTTGATATTTGGAAAGTCAAGGGGGCAAAGGCATCAGGTAATGCTAGCAAGCATTGACCATAACAAGCTACAAAGTGCATGGTTACAAAGATCACAGATACCTGCTGATTGGTGCTCAGCCAACAGACTGATGAAATCTTAAAATTTACCAAGAAAGGGATCTGGATAAAAGAACAAGCCATTTGACTCCTCCTCAAGTCATGGATTTTCTTTCAGTTTAATTTCTTGGAGGTCATTTAACCCCTTGCACACAATTTCCCTAAAAACGCCTAAAAATAACATACCCAAAGTAAATCAAAAGCTGTTCTTTAACCCTTTGCAGCATCTTCATGGGGTTGGTCTCATTTAAAAGAAAACACTTTGAATTTTTTGGCAAAACAGTCATAATCTCTAAGTGCTCCTGCCACTGAGTAACAGTCATCTAAACATACTGAACCTGAAGAAAGTAAAGTTTGTCTGGGTGTTTTTTTTTAGATACAAATGCTTGCAAATAACACACAGCTGTCAGATACTGGCTGGAAAATGCAACAGAAATGTAGAACCAAGTGTTATCCAGCTGAGGTCAAAATTTTGTAACAATACCACAAAAAATGAATATATTACACAGCTTTTTTCTCAGGTTGTTCCCAGGGGTTTTTGAACTGTGCCAAATTGTGCCAAATGGCACAGTTTGGAAAAACGTCTGTAACTTTTGAATGCTGAATCATAGAAGCTCCATCTTGGGCTCTAATGAAAGGTGACACGCAGGGCTGTGTGTGTGTGTGGGGGGGGTTGTTTATTCATTCATGAATGAATGAATGAACAAACAAGCCCCCCACACACAAAGAAACATGCCCCGTAAAAAAATGTGTGGCCTTTTTTTACAAGAAAAAATAACCTACGGTGCACTAAAAATTATACTGAAATATCTGCAATGTAGCGGATAACAACTCCCCCCCCCCCCGCTACAGAGGAGCTCGGCGTACAAAAAGCGGTCCGTCAAGTGGCCATGACGCACCGTTGTAATTACCGATCGGTCAAAAGTCATTTTTATTACTATTTTCATTGATAAAGAATAATTTAGCTTATAACACTTACCTGTCCACAACAGTAGTGTCGTTGGCGGACATCTGTTCCTCATTGTCAGACGAACATGAAGCTGGTCCGCTTGTTACGACTTGTGGTTCTGGTCACGCGACCCAGTCAAACCATCTCCTCCATGACTGCGGTTTTTGCGAACGATTTTTCAAAACAAATAAGAACAGTAGTAATAAAAAAGACTGACTAACGCTACCGTTACACAGGTCTCAATGTGTGTCACCCAGCGGCTTGTTGACAAAACAGATTTTACGCACGGGACGCACGTGTTTCAATCGTCGAACTTCTCTGCTTCAATTCAATTGGCTCGTTGTATTCGCTGTCGTTGGTAGGCAGGTCCTTCTTGCTAGGTTTTCAGTCATTGGTTCTTCAAGGTTTCAGAAACCCAATTTAAGGCTCTTATTAGTCGAATGAGAAGTCAATCAAATCTAAACCAATCAAAACACTCCTTTGGCTTTCTGTTCGCCAGCTGTGTCTGTACTGGAAGAACGGAAATGCAGCTTTTTTTTTTTTTTTTTTTCAATGGGCAGTGAGACGCACAATGCGCTCTGAGGTGCACTAGGACGCAGAGACGTGACCACCCGCGGTATCCCGGAGTGCAAGAGGTTAATTCCTGCAAGTATAAATTATTATATTGTGGTGACACAATAGGATATGGCACTCCGCCCAGGACTTGGGGTACTGGGGGAAGGAAAAGGAGAGATGATAATGGAGGGAAGAAGTGAGACAGGAACCAGAGCGCTAGGAGGTATTAAACTGAATAAAGATGCGCCTTCGCCCCCGCTGTGCCAGGTGTGGGATGTACTGTGGAGAGGTAAGATGCTTTTCACACCTGAGGACTCTGGGGCACGAAAGTATTGTGTTAAGCCATGCTTTGTGACGTGTATATGGATGTGTGTACATGCTCTCTGACGCATGTGTCAATGTGTTCACCCTGGGTGCCAAAGGTGGGAATAAAGTGGTATAAAGGAGTTCGCTTTGGCACCCAGATTTAGTCTGTTCTGTTTGTTGGAGGTGAATAAAGTTCTGTGTCGTCAGCTCATGTCTCGTCTGATTCCATCCTCCACAATATCATAGTATTATAACTTAATTTTCTGTTTAAGCTTAAAGTTTTTTATACTTGGACTTGAACTTTAGCTCAGGTAGGGAAATGCAACAAATGAGGACTTGGCATTTTCATTTGTCTGGAAAAAATTTGGATCGCCACTGTACATCAGTTTTTCATGATGTGTAAATGTCATGTTAAGGATTGTTTGGGGAAACTTGCAGTATTGCAGCAACAAAGGGATAGCAGCACTCAAGGCAATAATGAAATTTGGCAAAAACAGTATATACACAGTGCAAGAAGTTAAAATAAGTGAAATAGTTTTTATAGTTAAAAAATAAGTGAAGTATTTCAGAAACTGTTGATCTACTAACATTTTCCTGTACAGCCATCTATAGGGTTTACAGAGAATGGCTGAAAAAGAGAAGATATCCAGGAAGCAGCAGTTCTCTCACCCCAAATGCCTTGTTGATGCCAGAGGTCAGAGGAAAATGGTCAAACTATCTCGAACTGACAGAAAGGCAACAGCAGCTTAAATAACCACTCATTACAACCAACGTACAGAAGAGCATCTCTGAAGGGGCAACACATTGACCCTTGAAACAGATGGGCTACTGCAGCAGAAGACCTCAGCTGGTGCCACTCCTGTCAGCTAAGAACAGTAAACTGAGGCTACAGTTCACACAGGCTCACCAAAATTATATAATAAACTAAAAAGAATATTGGCTAAACGGACTCCGTTGTGTTGCTGCAACGTTCAGATGGTAGAGTCTGAAGTTGGCATAAACAACGTGAAAGACTGGATGCATGCATGGAAAATCACGGATGTGAAGCGAACAAATCTCAAACTGTGTGATGCTAGCATCTCAATATGGGACAGTTTGTCTGAGGAATGTCCAGCACCTTGTTGAATCTATGTCATGGAGCATTTAAGGCAGTTCTGAAGGCAACGGGGATGTAACCCAGTAATAGCAAGGTGTACCTAATAAATTAGGCAATAAGTATGTATATATGTATGTATATACAGTTTAACTGATGTGTAGACTGCATCAGTAGTATTCAGTTGTTTCATAGTATTATCAGTAGTATTGAGTTGTCAAACATAGTTGTGTGCTAACAGTATTTTTATTATTATTTATTTAGCCCTCACAGATACAGAAAATGTCAACATGCATTTGCCTCCGTGATTTCTGCATCTGTGCAACTGGTCAGGCCAGCTTGTCACTAGACAACGCAGAGTATACTGTGCCACACGCCAATCAAGGATTTACTAGGCCAAGGTTACTGTACGTATGTTTGGAGGCAAACATTCATTCCCTGAAGCGCTTGTTCATGCTTGCACTTTATGCAATCTCATGATTCACGCCAGCTGTTTTAGGGCAAAGTTTGACAGTGGCCTCATTTAATCTGGGCTGCAGCACCATCAGATATATGGAGCAGCTAGTGGATCAGAAATACAGTGGGACACAAAATGACTGTCGTGGACTGGATGGCAAACAACTGCTTTATACAGACTTGATGTAGAATGGACAAGATATTCTTTGCATTGTGTGTGGTAATGAATGACTCTCAGAGCAACCATCATATTCTGCATGATATACAGATATTTTTAAGAAAGGAAATGTTTGAGAGCTCAAGTTCTAAATTTGGCTGCGGAAGGACCAGTCTGAAGAATGCTGAGGTAGCTTAAAGATTTCTTTACCAGTCCTAAATTCTTTTTGGTATCACTCATTAAACATAGTTTGTCTGCTAAGCAATTCACATTGTGGTGTTTTCACTCATGAACAGCAATCATACTGGTGGGCTTCAGCTTGTGTTGTCAAAATGTCTTAATGGGCGGAGTTATGCTGATCCTGCATTTGTCAGTATCAGTTCTGGCCACAGCCCAAACAAGACTGTGTTTATTATCCTGATTCAGTAACCAGCTGGTTGGATGGCTGGTGGGTGACTGTGTGTTTATCGCTTAATCTGGAATATGTGCGGAATACGAGTACGCATTGGGGGATAATATGGTGGTAGAGCCTGTTTTGTTTTATACCGCCGCCAAGGGAGGAGGCGTTGGTTTGTCTGTTGCCAACATAACTCAAAAAGTTATCAACAGATTTTGATGAAATTTTCAGGGAAAGTGTGTATTGGCATGGGGAACAGATGATTAGATTTTGGTGATGATCTGAGAGTGCATACCTCCACAAAGGGCTTTGTTTGTATTTGTGCAGCAGGATTACACAAAAACTGCTTTATGGATTTGGATGAAATGTTCACCAGAGGTGGTTCTTGGGCTACAGAGGAACCCATTACATTTTGGTGATGATCTGAGAATGCATACCTCAGCCAAGGCTCTTATCTTCTTACAGTGTGTTAGCAACAATACTCCTAAACTAATGGACAGACTCTGATGCAATTTTCACCAGAGGTGACTCTAGGCCTACACACAAACCCATTACATTTTGGAGGTGATCCATGACAGATGGAAGGAGCCTTGGTGAAGGTATGTACTCTGAGTGCTTTTCTAGTTCAGCTTTGAAGTTTTCTTTCAAGAGTTTGAATTGAATAACTTTCTGTTGATCCACAGAACAAACTTCACAGCCAATTAATAGTTCTTTGCAGTTTGACCAGTTAATTTAAAGGGCTTTCATTTTCAGCCACTCTGTTAACTAAAGTGAAAATAAACTGATCTTAGCGCTTCTTGTTGTTGAGATTATTTCACTTGTTACGGAATATTGACCCATCCACGTCTCAGTCACACTTACAGTATGTCATTCTTAAAAATAGAACCCCCTCTGGAGTCTGGAACATATTTATTTTCTGCACGGCTACTGCTCAGCTCAGTCTACTATTTTTAATGTGACGATGGGCTACCGTGAGTTAGTGTTCTATGTTCATCTTGCCAAACCAGTGTTGGAAATTAACTTGTGTGCTGCAAGAAGCATGCCAGCCATTACTTTAATTGCTCATCTTTTGACTTGTGTAGGTTGTAATTCATACTTGGTGCCAATGCAGCTTAACCTATAAATTTTATACATTCACATAGCACCTTGAAATTTTTGCCTTTGAGAGAAATTTGTTGAACTTTGTTACTGAATGTGATGTCAGCAGTTATTCCCTATCATAATGCATTGTAATCAACAACACTGTAATTTGCAAACATTTACCAATAAATATTAAAACTAGTGCTGGGCACGACTAAAATTTCTAATTGCAATTAATCTCCAAAATTTTGAGTTTATTTGCAGTAAATTGCAATTTTAAACTATTTAAAAAAATATGTACCCTGAACTGGTTATTTTTCAAGTTTTTCATACTCTTATTAACATGGGAATGGACAACTCGACCTGTGGTTGCAGAAAACAACTACATGTCCATTTAAAGCCTTCAGCATATCAAAATGACAATCACTGTCCAGAACATTCTCTAAAAAACCTAAGTACTGCAGAAATATTGTTAATGTGAAAACAACCAGTGGCCACTTCAGCAAAACTACAGCCGTCATCCTACCAGTTGTCACACCAGTTGTACCTCTTACTTCGAAGTGAGTTCCAGTAGCAAACAGTCCAGTCTGTTCTCCAGGGAGCGGACACCCACAAACAGAACTGATGGAAGCGGTGCTCGCCTGGAGCCAGCCAGTCCCTAGCTTAGTTTTTAGCCTAGCTGTCAGCCTCTTTCACATCTGCTTTTCACAGCAAGCGTGCCCTTCATGGGTTTGCTGCTTGGATCATGAAGCAACTCCCATTTTCAAAGAGACGAACCACCAGATCAGCACCATCCACAAGCCTGTCCCCGTTCCCCATAACTTCCAGCTGTTGGGTCCTGTGGCAGCAGAAAATACCCCCCTCCCTGCTCTCACAGTGGATGACCAGAAGCAGTAACACATTTTGAGAGTTGGATTGTACATTGATATGATCCATATATCCACATGTTATGACAGCAATAATCTGGCAAACGGATTTGAGCACCCAGAATTAAATAAAATGAGGAGTTTAGGTAAACTGAGTTGTATTTTGAGATGCACCATAGATTATTTGACCAGAAATGGTATCCATGTTTTGGAAGTTCTGCTTATGTCCATGAGCATGAATTGGAGCATAATATCAAGTAAGAATGGGCAGTTTGGCATGAATATATTGGAAAATTGGCCAGGTCATTACCTCTTTCTAAGTCAACTGCAAAAGAGTGGGACAAAACAAAGCTTCCTTTCTTGAACCAGAATTTGCTGGTCTATCCACAACACAAATGCTTGAGTGGAGAATTTTTGATATCACCAACTTGCTGCTTTTGAACCATATGTGACAAATGAGGATCTAAATGAGAAACTGACTGATATTGCACAACCCTAAATTTGCCAGTTAGGACATCTTTAGATAGATTGATAGGTAGATTGACATGTAGATAGATAAATGTACTTTATTGATCCCAAACTGGGAAATTACAGTGTAACAGCAGCATGACAGTAGACAACCAAAATGACAAAAACACATACAGCATAACAGACAAAGGAATTACCCAGGAAAGCAAAATTGCTTGGATAACTTTAAATACATCACAGATGATGACCTGTATAGATAGATACATCGTACTCATTGTACAATACAGGACTATCAGGCGCAGGGTGCAATGTGAATCCTTGTCATCTGCCTGAACACAAACAGAGACCATAATGTGCATTCATTTTCAACTGCAGTCCATAATTGTTAAACAGATGCTGCCTGGTTACTACTATAAGTCAACATTTGCATGTAACACACAACTGCATCTATATGTAAACTCACCAGGCTTGTGCACCATGACTATAACAATCTATCTCATTTCCTTGTTAAATATTATTTGTTGGATAGGAGGATTTGTGCACGACTTACAAATTTGCCATATCTTCCACCCCCACTCTTATCTGAAAAAAAGTTTTTCTTTTACTCTGCTGGTTAAAAAAAGAATGGTTAACACAGCTTTGGCCTGTATAACTAACACCTACCCACACATTTCTTCAGAGGCTGCCTTCTTTGATGATTCCTACTTTGTTTTCCTACCCAGAAGTCTCTTCTGCCACTTTTAAGTTTGTCTTTGTATAAGTGTCTTATCTTTGTGAAGTCCCCAAATAGAAAAATGTAACAATTCTTTTTGCTAAATCATGCTATGGTAAACATACAAAGTAATACAGCAGTAAATGGAAAAGAAGGTAAATGAACATCACAGCAGCCCGAGTCTATGAAGGAATGAAGACAGCAGGGACTATTTCAGCCACTTCTTATGCTTGATTTCTGTCAGGCACGGCGAGTAGTTTCACTGCTTATCAGCAATAAATAACCTACTTGACATCTACTGCAGCAGATAGGTAGGGGTCATTTATACTGTGTGCTCTCTGGTCTCAGTTGTTATTCCATCTGATGAGGAGGAGACCTTTCATAGAGAGAGTTGTATTATTGTGAAAAAAGTGGAACACTACTACAAATTTTGCTTTTGCGGGGGGGAGGGGGATATAAACAATTAGAATTTGGCTGCAACCACAGTCTAACATCCTTGCCAAAGACAGAGGGCACAGCAATGATCCATCCAGCCATCTTCTACCGCTTTTCTGGAGGTCCCGGTCGCAGAGGCAGCAGTTTAAGCAAAGGATCCCAGACTTCCCTCTCCCCAGCCACCTTGGTATCCCTTCTTCAGAGGGGATACCAAGGTGTTCCCAGACCAGCTGGGAGACATAGTCTTTCCAATGCGTTCTGGGTCTTCCCTGTGGTCTCCTCCCAGTGGGACGTGCCGGAAACACCTCAAGTGGGAGGCGTTCAAGAGGCATCCTAATTAGATGCCCAAACCACCTCAACTGGTTCCTTTCAATGTGGAGGAGCAGCAGTTCTACTCTGAGCCTCTCCCGAATGACTGAGCTCCTCACCCTATCTCTTAAGGGTGAGTCCAGCAACCCTACAGACAAAGCTCATTTTAACTGCTTGTATCCGTGATCTCATTCTTTCGGTCATTACCCAAAGCTCATGACCATAGATGAGAGTAAGAACGTGGATTGACCATTAAATTGATAGCTTTGCCTGAGAGCTCAGCTCAATCTTTACCACATCAGACTGATAGAACGTTCACATCACTGCAGATGCTGCCCAATTCGTCTGTCAATCGCTCACTCCATTCTCCCCTCACTCATGAATAAGACCACAAGAAACTTAAACTCCTCTACTTGAGGCAGGAGCTCATCTCTGAACCGGAGAGGACAATCCACCCTTTTCGGGCTGAGGACCATGGACTTGGACTTTGGAAGTGCTGATTCTCATGATTTATTCAAATGAATGTAATTACAACTAGCACTGTTTTGATGTACTGCTACAGTACAAACCCTGCATCAGTGTGGTGGTCACTTCACTCAATAGATCAATCATCTCCTCTAAATTTGGCAGTCTCACTTTCATGGCCATAGTGATTCAAATCATTCCATCATAGCACAAAGTAGGAGTGGAAAAACGGTCACTTGCGCCGTTTGTTTTGAGAAGGGGATTCTGGTTTGCACTGAACTGCCTAGTGTTGTGAAATTCTGGATTATTTCTGCTATCTAGTAGCCAGTCTCCCGTGGTCATCTGAATTGCCCATAACTGCTAATACATCATCACTGTAAGACAAAGGAGATGTACATAGGTGGGAAAAATATGTTCATATATGTATCAGTATCAGCATCTGCAGTTGGCAAAAACTGTTTAAATTATCGGCATATTGGATATCGGGGGGACAAATATCATGTAGGGCTGTGCGATATGATGATATATATCGGATAACGATATACAAACGTCTATCATTTCATAGAATACTCTATCGTTTATACTGTGATTTAAAATGCACATACTCCCGTTTATTCAGTAAAACTCCTCACCACTACTTGTCAGCGCCCCGTCTCTCCCCGCATTGCACGTCTGCGTGCAGCGGAACCGGTGGGTGGCTAAGCTTCAGTCCCATGGTTGCTATCGCTAACTCCAAACTACCAGTTCATATAGCTGCTACTCCTGTTTGCCAGGGATGTGGGACTGTTTTCCATCGTGCTGCATCAGAGAGAATAGCTCGCCAACCTCGTTTTAATAGGTGATAAGTAAAGTTAACACCATGTCTAATTATAAAATGCTAAATGATGATGCTAAGTTGTGCTAACTGGAAACCATAGCAGACCATCGTTTCTTTGGTTTAAATTACTGCTGAGTTTCTTAGTTTTGTCTGAAAAAATTGTATTAAAGCTGCACAAGTGCATGATGGTGACACATACACACAAAATAAATAATAGATAAATTAAAACGGGTCGGAGGAGCAAGTTGGTTCTTAACGTAATTTATTTGATTTCTAATCATTTTAATGAGTCAAGTAGTGATAATGAATAAAGTTAGCCATCATATGTATTTTATTACATTACCTTTTGTGTCTTTGATTGTCAGATCACGACGAATCTGAAATATTTTTACTAAGAAGCAAACAGGTTAAATCAGGCCAGAATGGCATCTTCAGGGTGTAGGTCTACACTTAAATTTTAACTGATTTAAACTAACAGCTAATTTATATCTGTTGATGGCAGCGATGGGTAATTTTCACATTTTCAAACATTTTTTATGTTTTCTTTTTGCTATTCTCCTCTGGCTCAGGAAATATTTAACTTGCTGATGTTTACTTTTTATTCATACATATATGATTTAGAAGAAAAAAATAAAATTTATGAGAATCAAGTCTCAAGTACACATTAAAAAACTATTTTATAACAACACTGCAAAATTATGAGGGAAAAAGGTACATGTACTTTAAAAAATGTAAAAAAAAAAAAAGATGGTCATTTTATGTGATTTAATAAACTGTAGAATTTACAGAAACTGTATATCATGATATATATCGTTATCATGATATAAGATTACTTATATTGTGATATGAAATTTTTTCCATATCACACAGCCCGAATATCATGCATTCCTCCTCTGTTTCTTTTGGCCTATTCCTTAGTGGATAATTGGAATCTATGGAGTTATGAACATTTTGCAGGGCTTGTTGCTTTTCAACTCCATTTTTTTTTTAGATGGTCTCATACTCTTCTCAAACACCCTCTGATGCAAGGAAGAAATCATAGTGCGTTGTGTTATATTAAATTGTCCGAGTCCTACTACAGCAAAGCAGCCCCAAGCCATGATATTTCCACCCCCATGATTTATAGTTGGTATGTTTATCCTTTCCTCAAATGCTGTCTGTTGTTTACTCCAAATATGACCTGTGTAACTGTGTCAGAATAGTTAAATTTTTGATTGATCTGTCCAAAGCATATTGTTCCAGAAGACCTCAACTCTGTCAAGGTGTTATAAAGCAAACTTCAGTGTCGCCTGGTATGTGTGTGTGTGTGTGTGTGTGTGTGTGTGTGTGTTTTTAAGCAAAGCTTTCCTCTTTTGCATGCGTCCCCTGGAAATCAAACTTGTCCAGTCTCTTTCTGTTTATAGATGCATCCACCTTGACATCAACTGTTGAATCAGCTTACTGCATATCCTGTGATGACATTAGTATTGTTAGAAGCCCCTCAGTCATCTTGGTCAAAACTTGCAAGGATGACCTGACCTGATAATGTTGGCTGTCAATTTAAATGTTCTCCACTTGTAGATTATATTTGGAATGGATGACTTAAAATTGTTTTCAGATCTTTTTATATCCCTTTCCAGACTCATGCATCTACATCTGCATCATGTGTCTTCTTTCTCAAGGCTTCGGAGAGCCCTTTGGAGCTTACCATACTGGTAATACAATTAAAAGGAACCAAAGTAAATGTGTATATATATATAAGAGAAACTCCTCTAAAATTTTCTGTAATCTTATACTCATTGGCACCTAATATGGTGTACCAGAACCTAATTCTTGTTTTAAGTAAAAATGGATGTGGGGGTGTCGTTTTCTCCCAGTAGAAAATGGCATCTTGTTTTTCTTAATCAAATAAGTACATTTGTTGTTCTTTTGGTTGTTGTTTTGCATGGGTTATGCAGTTACATAACCACTATCAGGATTATGAATATAATATATGAAAGAAAATATTGATTAGTTGATATTTCTTGTTAAAGAAGTAAAGATGTAAAGGGGTGTCCTAACCTTTTCAATGAGTTTATATTTTTAAACAGAAAAGAACATTTTTTTTTTTATAGTCGTTACATAACAGAGGATTTGTAACATGTAGAGACAAGTTCAGTCTTCTGTGACCTAAATGCTTCTGCAGTTGTACCCTGCTTGGTGCTGCAAAAGTGCACTGCACCACCGTGATTCTCATTCTGACCAAGAAGCACCTGTGTCCATGGTGGGATCACCTTGAAGAGTTTTACCACCAACCTGATGTGTTTTTGCTCTGATCTCATCTGGGTGTTATTGCGTTTTCCTGTGGGCACTTACAGCAGACAAGTTATTTGGGAGATATAATGGCCTGTGGAATATACATCCAACTGTTTTAACAAAGAAACACTTGCTTGCATGATTGATTCAGGTAAAAGAAAATCTGCTGAATTGCTACTCTGTGTAATCTTCTAGTTATCACCAATTTAAACCGCTCTCTGCTCTTGTATCTGATTTCCCCCCCGTGGGCTTTTGCTTGAACTTGGAAGTCAGCCAATGGTTTATGTAACTGCCTTCACAGATATATGCAAACAGCCAGTCATGCATACCATGAATTCACTATAGAATTCCAGGATTGCCTTTATGGTCCTGCTGAACATAATTGTAATATTTTTGTCCATCATGCAAGTGTTTAAAGTGTTTAGTCACTATAGGGCATTTAGTGACTATTAATCCACAAATGGTGATATTACTATTAGTCTGGGAGCCAGATAGAGTCCCCTTGCACCCCCCCCCAAAAAAAAAAGTAGTGTTCTGAAACTTAAATTCACCAATCAATGTGCTTGTTGGGAGTCGCAGTTTATTTCCTGCTGTGACATAGAATTGGCATGTTTAAAGTGACTCGATAAGCTGTGTTGTGTATTGTGGGACATGCTAGGAGGCTGATCTCTTTAGTTTTCTTATATATTCTTTGACTTTAGAACGCCATGCATCCACAATGCTCCAGTTATTCTCATATTTGCTAAGATGGATAAAAACAGGACAAAGTTAAGAGTCTTGAAATGACAGCAAGTGGTCTGCAGTTTGCTGGGATTTATTTTCTTTTTTCAACAGTTTTCTTTTTGTTTGCAGTGCATTTCCAGTTGGTGCCAAAGTGAATCAACCGGAGTTAAAAGCTCTGGTGAAGCTTTTCCTGTCTGCTGGAGAAAAAGGAAAACTTATAGTAAACAGTGTTTTTTTTAAATTTCACTTCTATATTTCTTTGATCCTTTAAACATACAATGCCGTTTTAAGTGCTTAATATCTTACCCTAAAAAATTACAAATTTATGAACTATGGTGTGCTTTAAAAGAACACTTTGGAAAGCAGATTTCAAGTTTATGCTGTTGAATGAAAAACCAGGCTTTTGAATCTAATGGATCAACACAAAGTTTGGGGTCACATATATAAACGGATTAACACCTGTATGCTTTGAATAGAATTGCAAGCTCTGCCAGGGATCTTGTGTGTTCTGACAAAGAAACGTTAGCACAATATGTAAGGATGGCTGGGTCATTATTTCTATCACACTCATCTTTCTACTTAATCTGGCAGCACCGTGTAAGAAAAGCACTGAACTAGAGGGCATTCAGAGCGTGCATGCCTCTACTAGGGGTGAGACAAAAGATTGATTCAGTGATGGATCGCGATACTTCATACTAACGATGAGCCACGATCCCTAAGCACATGGATCGATCTTTTATGTATGTTCACGTAAACATTGCATACTCTCTTAGTCAACCAATTGCATTTTCAGTCCACTAGATGGCGCAAAGCAAGCGCCCAGTCAAGTGAAGTCATATCTTGTCTCACAAGATTTGCGGGGAGCTTTGAAAGTTAAGAAGCGGTTAGCTCGAAGTTACCTCAAATGTCAGGCCTTTTTTGGATTTTAGAACACAGATGGAAGACCTTGACATGACACACAACCCGCAAGAAGCACTGCAGGAATAACAAAACAAAACAGGCGTGCCATCACACATCTCGGAGCAGCATTGGCAATGGCTAAACTTAAAACACTAGCGTGGAGCTTGCAAGCGGCACTTGGACAAAAAGTAAGTAATGTTTATTTATGAAGCGCTTTCCAGAGACATATAGTGACAAAGCGCTGTACAATAAAATAAAATAAAAGGAATTTGATAGATAAAAGTAATTTAACAAATACGAAACCAAGTTAAAACACAAGATTAACATAATTTAAAAATATCAGACTTACCATTAAAAAGCAGTTGAATTGAAACTCAGCAGAAAGCCTCCTTAAACAAAAACGTTTTCAGCTACTTTTTAAGAGTCCACAGAGTCAGATAAACATATCTGGAGTAGGAATCTATTCCAAACAATATCGTCGACTGCCCTCCATGTGTGCAGAGACGTGTCTCCATGGAAAATGAAGCCGCAAGAATATTATGAAAGAGATGTCAACATTTTTACTTTGGGACATGATTTGAGGTTGAAAAAGGTGAAAAAAGTTTAAAAGGAATGGTATCGGGATACTCGACACAGTGATGATTATCACTGAATCGTGATAGGGTCGTATCGTGACTCAAGTATCGCGATCTGAATCGAATCAGAAGGTCCCTCATGATTCTTACCCCTCTACCAAGAGGTTGGTTTTTCTGTCTGTTAGCAGAATTACGCAAAAACTGCTGGATGGATTTTGATGAAATTTTCACCAGGGATGGCCTTTGGGCTACGGATGAACCCATTAGATTTTGGAGGTGATCCAGGTTAGGACGTGTGAGATACGGCCTTAGTGGACCACCTTTGGTGAAAAAACCATCAAAATCCTTCCAGTATGTTATGTCCGAATAACATGAGACTGGAGCTGCTCTCAACGGGACACTGAACTGACTTTATAATTGAGAACAATACAATATACACTCCAGCCGTAGCCTGCCTGATGTCACTACTACAATCCCCTTGTCCAGGCTACGGCAAGCCCCGAGAGTCAAATCTCATACATAATGCCCCCCCCCACACACACAAAGTCAAAGAACCCCCTCCTCCAGAACAGAAAAACAAACAGTGTTGTCTCTCTTTTTTTTTTTTTAAACTAAGTATGTAAAACGCAGCCAACCAAATGGGCGTCTGGATTGACTACCAGAACGCCCCACTGTGTTGGAGCGAGTTATTCTGCCGCTTAGTCCCAATACGCATTAGCTAGTACTGCTTCAATACACAGTCTTCCAGGTACCTGGGCCTCTGACGAATTCTAGCCGGGTGTCCCCTAGGCGGGGACTCTGCACCAGGCACTGTCGGCCGCACCTGTGAGTTGTCACCACCCCAGTCCAACAAGTCCCACCTCACACCAGGTTGTCCCGCCGTAGCTCTAGTCCTCTGTTCCAGTGGTGACTTCCTGAGTTTACTGGAGTGCCACCGTGACCCATCCGCAAGTTCGAACGTGTCCTGGCCCCATTGCCTTGTGATCTGCAGGGACCCCGTCCAGAACGGCTGCAGCTTATGCATGCAGTTAGGGTGTTTGATCCAAACTTGATCCGACACCTTCAGTCTGTGGGCTCTCAACCTGTGCTTCCTGTCAAATCATTGCTTCATCTTACGCTGTTGTGGAGCGACCCGGTCCCGTGGGGAGTCCATATTCCTCGGAGGAGGAGTCATGGGTGGTCTCAATCGATCCAAAGGCAGATGTAGTTCGCGCCTCAGCATTAGAGCCGCCAGGGAGCATCCTGTTGTAGCATGGGCCATTGCCCTGTAGTGGAGGAGTGTGCTCTGGAGGGCGTCCGGAAATACGAAGCTGTCGGCCAAGTGGGCTCTCAGTCCGTTTTTCAGAGTCTTGTTAAGACGTTCAACACCCCCATTGGCCTGGGGATGGTAGAATGCGGTTTTAATGTGTTCCACACCCCGGGCACTCAAGAACTCTTCAAATGCCCCAGAGGTGAACTGCGGGCCATTGTCAGTCGTGATTATATTCGGGACCCCCCACCTGGCGAACAGTGATGGGAGGAAGCCCGTAACCACATCTGTGACTGAATTAGTTGGTAACACCTCCGGCCACTTTGAGAACAGGTTGTAGACCACAAGCAGGAACCAGGTGTTCGGGGGTACCGTATGTAGTTCGCCGCAGATGCCCAACTGGATGTGTTTCCAAGGGCCCTCTGGGTACGATAACGGTCACAGGGGGTGGAGGGGGTGGTCCGCCGGTCTTCCCGCTCTCCAAGCATGGAACACAGTTTTTCACCATAGCTTCAATGTCCTTATTAATACCCGATCATCAAACTGAATCCCTGCAGTGCTGTTTTACCCTGATCACGCCCAGGTGGCCCTCTTGGAGCATCACAAGGACACGTGATCTCAGAGACACCGGGATTAGTGTGCAGTGTCCCTTCGCCACACACACCTCATTCCAACAGCTCAGTTAGTCTTTAAACCGGTGGAAGGGAGCCAGCCCGTCCTGCACCTTCGCGGACCAACCCTCCCTAATCACCGAGCACAGTTGTGACAGCACGGCATCTCGTTCCGTCTCCGCTCGAAGTTCTTGGAGGGATACCATATCCTGGAGGGCCCCATGCAGTGTATTGACCAAATCTGCCTCTGTGGGATTGTCGTCGTCGTCGTCCGATTGTATGGTGTTAGCCTTGACACGGGACAGGAGATCTGCCACTACGTTCTCCTTACCAGGAGTGAACTGGGTGGTAAAATTGTAGACCCTCAGCCACTCCGTCCACCTGTGGATCCGCAAAGGTCTGTATTCTGAACCCGACATCTCCAGTAGTGTTGTCAGTGCTCGGTGGTCCGTCCGCAGAGTGAAATGGCATCCATAGAGGTAGATATGCCACCGTTCACACATCCAGATGCAGGCGAGTGCCTCTCTTTCACCCACAGCTTATTTTTGTTCAGCTGCTGAGAGAGACCTCAATGCGAACGCCACCGGGCGTTTCGTACTGCTTTGTACCTGGGACATAACCGCCTGCACCGCCGAGCCAGATGCGTCACAGGTCACAATGGTTGGCACCTTTGGATCAAAATGGGGCAACACTGGAGGGGAGGTGGATTGAAACTTCAGCTTAGCAACTGGCACTGAGCAGGCTGGGGTCCATTGCCACGGCGCATCCTGTTTCAACAGGGCCCGGAGGGGTCCAATCGTTTCCAAGTAGCGGGGAATAAAACGCCCATAAAAGTTCACCATACCCAGAAACGAGGAAATCTGTGCAGGTGTTGATGGTTCTGGGAGATGCAGGACCACTTCCACGTTCAAATGCAGGGGTCTCAGCCCCCCCCGCCATCAACTGGAACCCCACAAACTCGATGGAGTCCGTCGCGAAGATGCACTTTTCCCCGTTTAAGGTGACTTGGTGTTTCTGTAGCACCGTCAACACCCATCCCAGCTGATCATCATGTTCCTCCCATGATGTGTCATGTACCACGATGTCATCCAGGTATGCCACCACACCCTTGAGGCCGGCCAGAATTGTGGACATTGTTTTCTGAAAACAGCTGGGTGCTGAGCTCAGACCAAAAGGTATGCAGGTGTACCTGAACACACCCATGTGGGTCATGAACGCTGTCAGATTTCTGCTGGCTGGGTGGAGGGGCACCTGCAGGTAACCCTGGCAAAGATCCAGCTTCTTGAATGCCTTTGAACCACTGAACGTTGCGGTGAATTCCTCCATCGTGGGAAGTGGGTACTTGTTCAGGATGATCGCTTTATTCACCATCCTAAGATTGATACACAGTCGGATGCCACCCATTTTTTTTTTCTTGGCCACCACAATATTTGATATCCAGGGTGAAGCATCTACTCTCTCGATGATGCCTGCTTCCAGCAGTTTGTTCGGCTCTGCCTTGACATCCTCCCATAGGGTGAGGGGAAGCCACCGTAGTGGTTGAATTTTTGGCATCACACTTGGATCTATGCGTGGGCGGTGGTGGAATGTGTTGATGCATTCCAGACTTCTGAACAGTGCCAGCCAGCAGACATGCCATTCGGGGTACACTGTCAGTACTGTCGAGCCCTCTGGATCCTTGATGGAGAATCCCAGTTCACCCAGTAGAGCAGGGGTGTCCAACCATGTGCCATGGAGAGCCAAGACCCTGCAGGTTTTCTCTTCTACCCAGTCTCTTCAGCAGGTGTTTTCACTTATCAGCAATCAGTGGGAAGAAGTTCACAGAAATCTGCTGTTGAAGACACTGGTTGGAGGTAAAACCTGCAGGGTCTTGGCTCTCCATGGCACATGGTTGGACACCCCTGCAGTAGAGCTATCCCTAACAAGTCCGCCCCCGGTGCGAAATTTGGAAAGTGAACGTGGGAACCGTCTTCAACCCACATTTCACTGAAAAGTCCATTGTGCCCGCCATTTCAGTTTCGGCGTGGCCGTATCCAAACATTTTCACTGCTCCTGCAATGATGGTTTTATTTGGGAAAAGTCTCTTCAAAATAGCCATACTCAGTATGGACCTACTGGCCCCTGAGCCCACCATAAGCGGCACGTCGACTCCGTCAAGTTTTAGCACATACCATTTCAACGGTCCCTTCTTTGCACGTGCCACACACACCCATGTCGTGTCTCTGGACTCCGCCGCTGATGGCTCAGCAGTGATAGTGTAGGCGCTGTCCCGCGCCACAGTCCGCTGCCTCCTGGATATCCGTCCCGGAGAATTAGCCACCTTGCTAATGGCTGTGCTTGGTGAGAAAGCTTGGGTAGCTACACTCCCTTTAGCCAGCACCGGCAGACTCAGCTGAACTGTGGACTGAATCTGCCTGACCAGTTTGAACACCTTTTCTGAGAG
Source organism: Pholidichthys leucotaenia (assembly GCA_020510985.1). Classification (NCBI taxonomy): domain Eukaryota; kingdom Metazoa; phylum Chordata; class Actinopteri; order Cichliformes; family Pholidichthyidae; genus Pholidichthys; species Pholidichthys leucotaenia. The sequence continues at coordinate 380,558,665 of CM035844.1, read as the reverse complement.
AGTATCTTTAGTTAGCTTTAGCTTGCTCTTCAGCCACACGTTGTTAGTACCATGGGCTAGCTTATCCCGGAGCAGCTCCTCCTCGATAGGCCCGAAGGCGCATTCTCTTGCTAGTCTACGGAGCTCCATAATAAAGGACTGAGTGGACTCACTCGCTCGCTGTTGGTGGTCAAAAAACTCATATCTCCACTCCGTGACGGTAGAATGGTCTCTGAAAACACAGTCCATTAATTCCAAACCATCTTTCAGTGAGCCGCTGCCGCACAGCCCAAAAAATATCCACTGGCCTTCCTCACCGAGGTAGTGGACCATTAGGCTCCTTCATCTATCTTCATCGATGCTGCTAAGGCTGGCCGCAGCCACATACACGTCGAACGTCTCCCTCCAGCGGACAAATGGTATAGCTGGTGTGCCTGGAGATTGTAAAAATGGAGGTGGTTGTCTGATACACGCTCCCATGGTTTATCCTCGTCGCCAAATGTTATGTCCGAATAACATCAGACTGGAGCCGCTCTCAACTGGACACTAAACTGACTTTATTATCGAGAACAACACAATATACACTCCAGCCGTAGCCCGCCTGACGTCACTACCCCAACCCCCTCGGCCAGGCTACGGCAAGCCCCGAGAGTCAAATCTCACACATAACACAGTAGTTTTGGCATAATCCTGCTAACTAACAGACAGGCAAAGAAACCAACATGGTCAAATTATCTTCTTGGCGGAGGTGATAAAGTTTGATAGTTACCTCCGCCAGGCCGAAAGGCCAGGAGGAGGTTATGTTTTTGCCGGGGTTTGTCTGTTTGTTTGTCTGTCTGTCTGTTGGTTAGCAAGATAACTCAAAAAATCTTGGACGGATTTCCATGAAACTTTCAGGCGTTGTTGGAAATGGTACAAGGAAGAACTGATTAAATTTGGGGGGTGATCCGGTTCACCGTCTGGATACAGGAATTTTTTAAAGCATTTTTCATTCAACACTGTGACATACAGCCATTTTCAACATGTGCGCAGGCGCAATGGAGGGCGCTGGTCGTCGTGTCTGCAACACAAACTCTGCGTTCTTCAACGTTTTAGGCACAAAAGGACGCGGAAAACACTGCTGGCCTGGGCCCGCCAGCGTGCAACTGCAAAACCTCACACGGGCAGCTGTCCGCCGACGGATTCTTTGGCAGAAATTCCCCGGCCAGCATAGGAGCTGCGCATTTGGCAGAAATTCACCGGCCAGCCATAGGCGCTGCGCAAAAACGAGCTCTCTGCCGGCGAAGCTTCTAAATTGTCGTTTGCCGCGGAGCGCAACCCCCAAAACAATAATATTGTAGCGAACTCAATATGAGCACCCTATTTGGCTTGCCAAGTGGGTTGACCCTATTGGCGACACAGGTAGAGTGCGGGACTCCGGAGCGGGAGGCGTGAGTTCGAACCTCCCGGTGGGACGTCACCATGTCGAGCAGCACGTTACAATATAATATAAAACCCACGGCAACCTGTCTACCCAATTTGCATCCGTCAGTGGAGGAGATGGACACAACAGCAACACTTCAGTTTATTACCTCCGCCAAGGAGGCAATGCTTTTACTACTGAACCACTAATCCTATCACTATCAGATTGATTGTCATTGATTAATTGTGTGTTTATTGCACTGTCCCTGTCAAATAAACAAATAACCATTGTGAATCCAATTGCTAGTCATATGTTTACATGCTCAAGGAATCTGAAAACGTACACACAAACACTGTATGGGGGGAATTGTGGCGCTTGGCGGAGGTCTGCGCTCTCCGAGTGCTTTTCTAGTTTAATATGTTTTTCCCCAGTGGTTTTGCTGTTTAAACACAAACTATTTGTTCTGTTAATGCCATCATCCTGGGATTTGAGTAAAGACGGAGAGAGGGAGTCCAGCTCTTCTGTAAATGGGCCACAATCCAGCTGGGCTTGCACATTGAGTTCACTCTCCTCTTTTACCTCCTGCCATTATAGTTTGGTTTAAGTGATTTTGTTACTTCATGCTTTTTTTGTGGTTTTTCTTTGTGAAAGTGTGAAAAGCTGTCCAAGGCCTTTACGCTTAAGTCCTGGAACCATATAGCTGTGCTGCTGTAGAATTAACTTCTTTCCACCTTCCCACACTTTGGTGGCATTCACAAATCTTTCTCTTCCTTCAAATGTTGATGACTGTAGGTGATCAGCCACAAAAGGTTGAAACAAAAACCGACTGGAAAAAGGCCCTGGTGATTTAAAACATCAGATCTGAGAAGAATTTGAATAAGCAAACTTTTATTACTATCCATTTTACTAGTATTGCTTCTCACAATAAATCTAGGTGTTAGGCAGTGTTATTCTTTTCACCCTAGCTCTGTTTAGCTTCAACAAAAATCAAAGTTATTGCCAACACACTAGCAGTTGTTCTCAGTTGGCATGCTAGTAAAAATTAAGGTGTTCTGGATGAATAATGCAGCAGAAACTCTGACAGAGTTACATTTTTACAGTTCTTTCCATTGGCAACAAAAATAACATTCATTTCTTGCCACCAAGCTTAGATCTTAGAATTGTTTTTGGTCTAATGAGCAGTACATAACTTGAATTGTGAAACTACAATTGTGTTGAATTCTAACACCTTCCTAAACATGTCAACATCCACAGCACTTCCTGTAAGTTCATAGTAAGTGTTCCCTCTTCCTGCCCTGGTACATGTCATGCATGCTCTCATGTATTTACTGTACATGGCCACCTGAGTATAATGTAACCAGAATGGAAACATCATGAATTCTTAAGAATAGTTAAGCTTGTTTTAATTTTGCTCTTTTTTTAAGCTTGAGATTAAGTGCTTTTTCTAAGCCTACACAATGTGAATGCTAATCGAGCCTTATATAAAGAAAACGAAACCTTGCATATCTTTATAAGGATTATGTGCTTTTAAACCTTTGGTGCTTTTTACCTCATTCCAGTGTAACAAAAAGGCACTAATGTGATGGCACGGCATCCCCCCCTTCCATCAGTCTGTCTCTGTCCATCTAGACCAGGGGTCTGCAACCTTTGCCAACCAAAGAGCCATTTTGCCTGTCTCTGACTAAAATAGAAGCGGCTGAGGGTCGCAACAGCAATTTGACCTTTAAAATAAAGATTATGTTGCTTATAATGTTTTTTTTTTATATGCATACCTCTGAATATTATGTGGCATTAATGAATTCATAGTACAACAGTGGAAAAAACTGTCAAGTTATACATAGCTTCATTTATGAAATAAAAGTATTAGAAATATATTACAAATTGTTTTGTGCTGAAAAATAAATTTCTGAATATCTGACCATAATTTTTGTATAGTTTTTAATTATCAGCACATTCATAAATTTTTAAAATCTGAAAAGATATCATCCATCTCCTACTTTCAACAGTGATCACACAGCTTTAGTTCCTGATATTTTAATAAATTAGAGACAGAAGTTTTATTTAGAAGAAGCTACTTTTTATCCTCTTTATGTTTCCTCATAATGCTCTTTATTCAAATGTATTAATTACCTCCGCCAGGAGGTTATGTTTTTGCCGGGGCTTGTCTGTTTGTCTGTCTGTTTGTCTGTCTGTTGGTTAGCAAGATAACTCAAAAAGTTTTGGACGGATTTCTATGAAACTTTCAGGCATTGTTGGAAATGGTACAAGGAAGAACTGATTAAATTTTGGGGATGATCCGGATCACCGTCCAGAAGAAAACCGCCATTACGGAAAATGCCATTTTCGTGAATAACCACTGAACCACTAATCCTATCATTGCCAATCAATTGCTAGTCATATGTTTTCGTGGTCAAGGAATCTGAAAATGTACACACAAACACTGTATGGGCGGAACTGTGGCCGCCATTACGGAAAATGCCATTTTCGTGAATAACTACTAAACCACTAATCCTATCATTGTCAATCCATTTGCTAGTCATATGTTTTCATGGTCAAGGAATCTAAAAATGTACACACAAACACTGTATGGGCGGAACTGTGGCCGCCATTACGGAAAATGTCATTTTCGTGAATAACTACTCAACCACTAATCCTATCATTGTCAATCCAATTGCTAGTCATATGTTTTCATGGTCAAGGAATCTGAAAATGTACACACAAACACTGTATGGGTGGAACTGTGGCCGCCATTACGGAAAATGCCATTTTCGTGAATAACTACTAAACCACTAATCCTATCATTGTCAATCCAATTGCTAGTCATATGTTTTCATGGTCAAGGAATCTAAAAACGTACACACAAACACTGTATGGGGGGAACTGTAGCACTTGGCGGAGGTCTGCGCTCTCCGAGTGCTTTTCTAGTATAATATAAATCTGTATCCTTTGCCTGTCCTCCAAACTCTCAATTTGACAAATGGTTATGTGTCTCTTTGTGTTGGCCCTGCGATGGACTGGTGATCTGTCCAGGGTGTACCCTGCCTCTCGCCCAAAGATGCTGGGATAGGCTCCAACCTCCCCGTGACCCGAAAAGGATTAAGTGGAAGAAGATGGATGGATGGATGGATTGGTTGTCTGATGGTCCTCTTTATTTATTTTGGAATAAAACAAAAAGAATTTTAAACATTTTTGTAAATAATATAACTTTAACAGTCATTTGGTGCAAATTTAGCCAATTAGAAATAATTACAGCAGAGTTGAAAAACGTTTAAAAATACCTTCTTCCGCTGAGCTAAGCAGTCCCTCCAGGATTTCGTGGGATGTTTTTATAAGTGTTGAGGCCCAAAAAGCCTGAATTCGCAGAAGCGTTTTTAAAAAGTTGCGATAAAAGTTGCAGTGTTTTTAGACGTTTTTTTTTTTTTTTTTGCACTAAAAGTTGTGGGAAGAAATACAAATTTTAAAGCAGATGATTTTTTTTCAGTTTACTGTGTTGATATTCTACGTATATAACAATAAAAAAACACGGGATTGTCAAAAATTTCCTATTACAGTGATTTGTAAATTAAGCAGAAACTTCTGCTGTACAGAAAAACTCTTTTGTGCAGCAGCAAATACAGACTTTAACACAATATCCATTACAACAGCTAAATTGTATTGAATGCATGTTAAAGAGTAGAGATGTGGAAATTATTGGCAGCACCTTCATTTGAAAATTTTCTGCGGTCCCTAACCACTTGGTATCGAGTGGAGAGGAAAAAATTATTTTTTCTCTTGCTCTGTACTGTCTATTGGAGTCTGTGTTTTTCTGGAAAAAAAATTAGAGAATATTCTGTCTCTTTCCGTGCCTAATTCCTACCCATCTGTCTGACTGCTGCACATCTTGACACACACACTTGTCTCTTCAGACACACATCTTTCATTTACGGCGGGGCAGGGGGGCTGGTGCGTGTCCAGACCAGAGATTCACAGTTCTTAAGCTCATTGACAAGATGTAGTAATGATTTTACCTCTAAAGATGCATAAATGTTCAAACACTGGCTATGTGTTAGAGTTGCTTGTTTTGTTTGTGGTTTTATGGCATCTGTTCACGTGCGCTCCCCTGATGGGGTGCTTTTGGGACACGTGGACATTTGTAACACAAACCCAGCGCTTCGTACATGCAGTCAGGATGGAGACGTGGCGAGACGTCCACCGGCAGGCTGGGGGAGATAGAGGAAGGCATGGTGTTGGAAACCTTGTGGGTGAGTGTTTTTTTTAAATCACACACTCTGTTTTTGCTGTGTTCTGTTAATACTCACTGTAAACATGGAAGTGAATGCGGTACAGCGATGCATTTGATTGGTTAGACTGAGCGTTTGAATGCCAGTTAGAGACAAATTTGATTGGTGAAATTGGTGGAAGTTGACGAGGCTTGGCCAAAATTGCGGGAAAGTTGTGGTGATTGGACAAAGTTGCAAGTTCATGCAATAGTTGCGCTGATTGGCTGATTTGACGCCATCGCAACATTGCGAAATCCTGGAGGGACTGGCTAAGTATTGGTTATATATTTTTTTTAAATGCGTGGCACTAATGGACAATCTGCACATGGGGGGGCACTGAAGAGTTCATGGGCTGACTAAGGAGTTATACTACAGCAGCAAAACTAGTTATGCATTAAATTCAACCTTTTCTGATACTAAAGCGCAAGTTATGCACCCGCGTCGACATGACGCAACAGTGACGGCATCAATGCAGCAGCAACGTGCATTCCTATTGCATTGCCCGATGTGAACCTCTCCAGAGAAGGAGAGGTGCACATCAGTGACGCAGGCCGTAAGAGTTGTGGTTGGTCCACTTTGTCTCCTCCTTCACACTTCCTGGTTCTCGTCACTGCTTCGCTCTGCTTGTTCACTGCGGCACGGCTTCCGAGGCGAGTTGCTTAAATAGCAATCCAAATTTAAAAGAATATTGAGGAAACAAGCACCTGCAGAGCATTTTGTGGCTCGTCATAACCCCAGTAATTACACAGATTGTCAAATAGCAGCGGCAGTGGCCACACGCACCATTTTTGCTGACTTGAAAAAGTTGCTTTTTCTTAACATTTATTAGCTTCAACTCACCATAGTCTGCCCTTGTCCATCACTATTTAATAAACAAAAACCTTCAATGAACACAAATCACTCCACACATCGGCTGAAACCTGTTTTAGCAATGGAACAATGCATTCCACCCAACGCACAAGAAAAAAATCGCTGATCACTGCATCGGCGATGTACATCGGTAATGGCGTCGACCTGATGCAGGTGCATATATCCAGCTTAACTGCATTGTTTTTATTCCGATACACTGACATTGAAGACGACTGTATGTTGAAAAATAAACCACATTTGGTCAAATTTGACCACTGCATCATGGTCAGCCTATGACCTTTTCAGCCCCCCCCCCCCCGGTATAATTCACTGTCCAACACCCCAAAGATGACAAACTAGCAGTTATCTTGCAGATAAAAAGATGACGACATCCTTAAAATAAAAGGCTCACCTCTACATCACAGTCACAGAATCTTCTCTCCTCTCTTTTCACTCATTTGAACTCCTTTTACTATTTTTTTCTTTTTTATTTATAGATTGTGAGGAAAAACTGTTGGCTGCCGGTTGCTGATTTCAGACCAGTATATGACGGTGTTTCATAATAAAAGCACATAACAGACACAACCATTCTGAAAACTGAATGGCTGTAGAGGGCTTTTATTTTTACATAACTCAGGAAGTATTGAGTTGTGACGGTGAAAATAAATTTACACTAATTCAGACTTTGGTCATGTCTGTGAATCCAGCATTTATAGCGCTGCCAACTATAAGGTTATTGAGCAAGAATTCAAGGATTGTTTCTCATTCTTAAGGATAATTAAGGTGTTGATTTTAGATACTCACATTTAAGACTTTTTATGGACCTGTAGACGCTGATCAGACCTAAATGAAACAGTCATTGTCGCCCCTGACAGACTGCTATGATGATGATGATGATGATGATGAGACACTAATGAGGCAGCTGTTTTTCGTTGTTGGTGTTCTTGTGGAGAAATTCTCTCCACAACAGCCATACATGAACACAAATGAATCTGTCCACACAGAATTACTCTATTTTCCTCTGTGATTTTACTTTCTCCGGATCTGTTCACGTCCTACCGAGAGTGGCAGGAAGATGCTGCTTTCCGTGCTCTCTCTCCACATGCACTGAGGAGAGGCTGAATTGCTCTCTCTGCAACTGCCATCAGATGTGAGTGACACACTACGCACGGTTGACAACATAGTAAATAATTAAAATATACCCGTATTTTTCGGACTATAAGGCGCACCGGATTATAAAGCGCAATATCAATGAACGGGTCTATTTTCATACATAAGGCGCACCGGATTATAAGGCGCATTAAGCGAAACAAAACAGTCAGATAAATCAAACTTTATTCAACTCATACACAATAACTCTCAACATTGTTCAGTTGTAACACATAAAATACAAAACAATACACTCACTTTTTCAGTTCATTCCTCTTCCACAAATCCATCAAATTCTTCATCTTCAGTGTCTGAGTTTAACAGTTGGGCGATTTCAGCATCAGGCATGCACAGATCCCTCTTGTCATTATCCGAGTCAGTCTCGTTGCTGTTACTTAGCTGTTCAGTGATGATTCCGGCCTTTGTGAAAGCTCGGACGACACTTGAGACTGATACCTTAGCACAGGCATCCACAATCCATTGGCAGATAGTGGCATAACTCACCCGGCGTTGTCTCCCTGTCTTGGTGAATGTGTGTTTGCCTTCTGTCATCCAATGCTCCCACGCAGCTCGCAGTTTAACTTTGAACGACCTGTTGACACCAATATCTAGCAGTTGGAGTTCTTTGGTTAATCCATCCGGAATGATGGCAAGCTCCGAATTAGTTTACACACACCGTAATATTATGTTGAAGCACAGTACGTATTACTTTGCGAGGCTCCTGACTACGAAGTACTGTAATACTAGCCGTAATGCTCCGACAATCCATCAAGCAGTGCGGCTTCGTAGCTTACCAAAGTCGTACTAAAACATTTTGGCAGATTTTTGAGTGCCGTGTACCACATAAAATCGGTTCGAGGCCAGTAAGCACAACCAGAATTAATACATAAGGCGCACCGGATTATAAGGCGTGCTGCCGATTTTTGAGAAAATTAAAGGATTTTAAGCGTGCCTTATAGTCCAAAAAATACGGTATATATATTTTACGTTCATAAAAGGTATGCGCTTCCATTGAGAAATGTATCCAATTACAGTATTTTAAAAATAATTAAAATGAGCTTCATTAATTTCCATGTGTTTTGAGATATAACTGCAGGGAGCTGCAGCATGAGGGCTGAAGGGCTGCTGGTTGCGCCGACCCCCGGTCTAGCCACATATCACGGGAATTGCTACTCCTCCTAGGTATTTGTCCTGACGCACCAACAAGTCATGCTGAGCTTGAGGCGGCTCAGCTCGCTGAATGGGACCGCATTCCTCAGCATCAACTTGGCAACCTTGGTGGCATCGGTCACATGCAGAATTGAGGCTTTGCTGGTAGCAAATGGAGATCGCCCACAAATAATTTGTGCACAATCATTAGCTAAAAAAACATTATGAAGCGCGTCTTCATTAATGTTTTATTCAGTGACAACTTATGTCACTTTCTGAAATTGATTCAATGTTGTGTTTTTAATGCTTCTCTGTATATTAAAACTGCATTTATGTCATGCGGTGACCCTCGCGAATCACCATAAGACGCCAAGAGTCCACCGGTGAGTTTTGCAATGATGGTGATTTATTAAAAACACAAGACAAGACTATGAGCCGCTCAGGGCAGAAACACACATTAAGCAATACAAGGGCTCGTAGGGCTAACCCCGGCCACTACAAGCTAAACTGTGACATGACATGAGACACGAACCTGACATGAAGGTCTGACGACGCTTAGACGAGGATAGTTTGACGATACTGCTGCGATTTAACTGCCGCTAGTGCCCGCTTTATAAAGGCAAACACTAACGAGCAGCAATGACAAACAGCTGACCAACCTTGACAGGCGGAAGCCCCACCGAGCGCCTTCACAATAAGAGCCCGGTGAGGCCAGAATAGAACCCACAGCTGTCAAGGCCGGCAGCGAGCTGTGCTTAGCCCGAGCGCGGACAGAACCCAGCGCTCGGGTCGTAACAATTTAACTGTTATAAAAGTGTCAGCTTTGCTGTTTTCTGTCTTAGATGATTAATGCCAGCCCTGCTCAGCTGCTGCTCTTCACGTTAAATGACTTCACATTCCACCCATTGCAAGATTTGCCCGTTGCCTTTCTTCCACATCTCCGTCCTCGTTGCATGTTATGCCAGCCTTGTAACCATTAATTAGAATCAACACTCCCCCTATTTTCTTCAGTCTGCTCTTTGTTGTACTCCCTCCACTCATTTCTCTGTATTTGTGTGCTCTCGCCAGTGATTCACCACCCTTTTTAGTCTCTTTCCACCCCTTTCTTGCACTAAAATGGTAAATGGTGTTTGTCAGAATCTATCAGCCATGCCACTGCAGTTTGTCTCCCATCTGCATGATTTGTTAGATGATACACTGTTGCTGACAATGAAGGATTTAATCCGTCTTGTCTAGGATAACCATTCATTTTTGGCTTGTTTTAATTACAGCCAATGTTTTTCTTGAGAATAACTTTTCACTGATGTTTGAGATCAATGAACATTGATTTATGAGGCCCAGGAAGAGACTGTAGAAACTTTCAGTAGAATGCTGCATAATCAAATCTTAACCCTTCATTATTTTTATGCAGTGGTATAATTTTTTTTTTCTTTTCTCATCCACGCTCTCCTCAAGTCTCTGAAATTTGTAAACCCCAACACACTGTAAGTGACATTGAGACAGAAGCCTGGAATTATTAGACCGCTTGTCTTGCTTCCAGATTGCTCGATGTCTGCGCACCGGTGCTGGTGTTAAAGCATAACACTGAGCGTGAGACCACTTCCCTCCACTTAGTCATAGTGCTCTCTTAGTGCTGTTGCTATGGAGCTGAACTCCAGGTTCAAGTTTCTTTTATTACCGTTCTGAAATCAAATGCTTTTTCAACTGAAATGAGCACTGAATCATCCAAAATAGAGGATTTCTTTTCTTACAAATTGGTATTTCTTGTGAATGCTAAGAAACTGAAATCATTCCTCTGCTGATTATGAATGAACGACTTGCTAAGAGTGCAAATGGAAGCTGCACGATGACGTAGCTAGCTGTGTGCAGAACAGTTTGCGCTGAGGGGACGGCCTTCATCGTGGAAAGCAGAAGCACTCTGCTGCCAGATGACATTATCAAGTGATCGGCTGTGTAGTAATATTGAATAAATAAGTAATTTAATGTGTGTACAATAAACTTTTATATCACCTTTACACAGTGGTGGAGATCATTGAGAGATCGCAGAGAGCTCATTGGGAGATTGATGAGATCGTTGAGCGCTTCTTGAGCTCTCCTTGATCGCTCAGCAATCTCATCGATCTCCCAGTGGTCTCTCGGCACTCTTTCAATGACTTTAAATGAACAGCAAATTTTTCCACCCCGAAGGTGTATAGATAGATCAGTGAGGGATCGCTGAGCATTCAATGAAAGACCAAGAGTTCATTGAACGATCACTGAGAGATCATTGGGAGATTAGTGAGATCATTGAGCACTCCTTGAGAGTTCATTGAGAGTTTGTTGAGAGATTGCTTTTCTTTGGTGATTGCTGAGATCGTTTTGACTCAGTCCAAAACAATCTCTCAACTGTGGCAACCATGGAGATCACTGGAAGATCACTGAGGGATCTTGGTGATCGCTGAAAGATCATTGAAATATCTTTGAGAGATCTGGCCACTGTTTTCATCTTTCAGTGGTCTCTCAGTGATTTCCACCTCTGTGTAAAGTGTTCAAATCTCTCCTAGTTGCTCTGATCTCTCCTGGTCTCTTAGTGATCTCTCAAGGATCTTTCAAAGATCTCTATAGATCATCATGAAAATCATACACTGATCTCCTAAACATTTACACAGAAACAGCTTTTTTGAGGTTTTGAGAGATCATTGAGAGATTGGGTCAATTTTTGATCTCTCAGTGGTCATCAAACAATCTCCGTCTGTGTAAAGGGGCCCTTACTGAACACTGGGAGGAAATGGCAAAACTTAATTGTCCATATTATAATCCCATCAAAGCCCAGCAGGGTGATCTGTTCAAATGCATTTTTGTCAGTGTTGAAATTCTCTTCACATCCTGACAGCAGTGAATAATTAAAATGATGTGACAAAAATTAAATAAAACCTGTCCTGTGGGACAGTACCGGTAATGTAAAACTGTCAGCAGTCATTAAATTTCACTGAATTCAGTGATTCCCTGCATCCTATTCATTGTGCATGTAAAACACTTGCAATGCTTTTTCAAAGCCATTTTTACAGCAGAGTCTCGGCTCCTCCTCAAAAACACCACCCTGGCTGTGAGGTCATCAGTGATAAATACAGAGCAGCCAGTCACTGTTGGTAATGGGAAATGTGTGGTAGGTTAGTCCCTGAAAAGGAGGAAAATCAAAAAGTCTGTAGTCGAATGAGGTACCATGGTCTTATAAATCTGAACCTGTTAGACACCCTAGAGACCAGAGGCAGAGGAGGTTCAGGAGAAATAACTCCCACAAGCAACAAATTGACCTGTGGTGTCAGTAAAACCAGTGGAGAACCACACAGCTTACTGCGGTGGGCGGTTTAGCTTACCATAATTGTTGATTCATAGCTAATACTGTGAAAAATCCTGTAAATCCCTTTTAATTGAAGGCTGACTCAAAAATTGGGCCAAGCTTTAACGTGCAGTCACAACTGTATTCTACTCCATCATCAACGAGCCTGGTAAAACATGCACACACTTGCATTGTTTTTCAAACACACACAATCCCTCCTTCTCTCTTGCCGACCTCCAGTGTTCTGTCTGCCCGTGGTTGAACCATCCAGAGTCTGTTAGCCGCTGCACTTATGGTTCTCCACTAATCTTTTGTGCCTGGCAAAGTCTGATACCTTATCCAAATTATTGGCACGCAGCTGACCCCTCATATAAACATTAGGAATCAGGCTGTCTCTCCAGGCCTCCAGACAGCAGCGGCAACAGAAACGTCGTAGTTTTGGTCTCCATAATGTTCACCCCCCCCCCCCCCCAAATTTGGACTCTTTAGATAATGTTAAAATGAATAACTTGAGGTCAGCAGGAGCAGCTGATACAGAGAGAAGCTCCTCTGTGTTGCAGTTAATTTGTTTTAAAATAAAAAAATAAAGAGAAAATGTTGAGATGACCCAGAGGTTTGTGCAGCCTGTACAAACACGGTAATTATTACCAAGTAACTTACTATTGATAGCTCTCACTACCACTAGAGCTGTAGAGAGTGGACACAGACATCTCAGGGTGATTAAAAAAAATGAATTTTGAGGAAAAAATGTTTTCAGAAACGGTTTCTTTTTTTAAAGATATCGGAGAAAGTTTACCACCAAGCCATCATGATGGACAATCCAGAAATCCCCAAATAACACAGATATCACAGCAGACCCTATCCAGTTCGGTGAAGCTCTGAGTTGTCTTGACTGTGGGAAGCTAGATCTCTCTTACCTGGGTAACAGACTGGGGCTTTAAGTTAATGAAGTGGATCATAACACATAACTTGACAGATGCTACAGCTCCACCGTTAAATATAGCAGTGCTTTATTTGCTTATAAATCTCAAAGTGCATTATCTCAGTGCTGTGGAATTGAGACAATTTAGCATATCCAGGGAAGGTTCTAAAGAAATCCTGTGCTAAATTTTCCCCTACTGCCAATTTTGTTTTGGGAACTTTTTTTTTACAGAAACTGCTACATATATTCTACATTTATCATATTATAGGTAAAACTGACAATTAATGTTTATATACGTGTGTGTATATATATATATATATATATATATATATATATATATATATATATATATACAGTATACAGTATATATATACAGTATATATTCAGCAGTAAAATGATGTTTAAGTGTTTATACTAAAGTTACGGTCACAACCATTCGGAAGAATGGTTCTGAGTTCGCAGACATTTGGGAGGGGTGCATACTTTCTTACGGCTGGTGTTCAATTCGCAAGAGCAACTTGATGCATTCTTGAGAAATTAAGTGCTTTTCTGTCGTACGATGGCCCAAGAGTTCTTACATTCTTTGTAAGGGTGCCTTATGGCATACAGTGATCCCTCGCTACTTCGCGCTTCACCTTTCGCGCCCTCAGTGCATCGCGGATTTTTCAAAAATATTCATCAAAAATTCAAAATTGAGAAATAATGGACGGGCGCTAGCAGAAGGCAGGGAGACTACATTAGACCATCAGGTGTCAACACGGAGAGCCGCACAACTCTCTGTTCGCTGTTGTCGTGTTGGCTCGGCTCGGAAATCTCGCAAGCTGATTGGCCGAGACGTTTCACCCACCTCCTCTCCCTGCCGAGCACCCATGAATGGAAGGAAGACCGCATTCATTGCTTTTTATCGCTCGTGTTACTTAGTCTCGCCGCGTGGAACTTTTTGCTGTTCTCGTGCCATTTTGTGCAAAATAGTCTTCCCGTCGAGGCACTACGCCGCCTCCTGCAGCTTCAGCTCTATTGGAAGCTGCCCTCGATGATCCTGCACCTCCAGCACCTCACGATGAGGCGTCACCTGAGGAGCAGTAAAGCTCTCATTAACCTGTGCAGTAAATCATTTTCATCTTGAGTTACGTATCTTGTTATAAGAATAAAAGAGTTCTAAAAACATATTTATGTACACTTTGTTTACATCTACGTATGTATATGTATGTACACGTACACACACACACACACACACACGTATCATATGAGAGAGAGAGAGTGAGAGAATGAACGTACGTATTATTTATGGATGACGTCATTAGGGGTGACGCTACTTCGCGGTTTTTCACTTTTCGCGGTCGGTTCTGGAACCCATTAACCGCGATAAGTGAGGGATCACTGTACTTTCTTCCATCTTACGAAAAAATTTTTTGCAACTCACAGCACTCTCAAGTCTTTGGTAGGAAGATCTTATGGCTTTCAGCACATTTTGTCAGCACAAATGTCACACGAATGATGTACTTCCGGCTTATGAGTGCCTCACTGCCGCCTGATGCACGCTGTATGAATCAGCATTTCCTATGACCACTGTAAGGTGTTCTTGAGGCATACTTACAGCCAACATCTTGCATAGTTCTTATGTTGTTCCTAAGGCATTCATACGGCCGCCCTATGATGAAGAGTTTTCATGGGGTATTTGTAGAAATCTTGGATAAGATCATTGACCTGGCCATGAACTTATGAATGGTCTACAAACGCTGGTTTCTCCTACGGCTGCCTTCAGAAGGCCATACGAAATGGTCCAAAAATCGTTCATATGCTGTTCACAGCCATTCGTAAGCGTATTTGTGATCGTAACTTAACATTCACTCTTCTTTTTTGTTTTTACCGTGAAACTTAAAACTGGAAACACTTAGCCAACATTAAGCATTTAGTGTCAGTATTTTAATATTTTAGATAACTGCAAAATTCCATCAGTGATAATAATTTCTACCATCTCTTTTGAGCATGTGCTGTGTTAGCATAGTTTAAACTGTAATAACTGCTCAGAATGCTGTTAAAATCAGTCTGACTCTACATATTCACAGATGACTTCAGAAAAATGACAAAAAAGGAAGCATCTTTGCTTTCTGCACTCAGTCTGACACCTACAGTTGCAATCAAAATTATTCAACCCCCACTGCAAATTAGGTTTATTGGCAAAATGTACAAACTAGCAGCTGTTTGCGATAAACAAATCAAACAACAACAATTTAAATAGCTCAGCACAACTATTATTACAAGTGGTTTCTCCCAATTCAACACAAAATGGCACTTTTAATGACAACTGCAGTTTCAGAATTATTTAACCACTTCATGAGCATCTTTAGTACATAGCAGAGCTCCCTTTTGCTGTTATGACCTGCTGCAAATGTGATGCATAGCCAAGCACCAGCTTCTGGCAGTGTTCCTGAGGAATCAGCCCATTCCTCATTGGCAAAGACCTCCAGTTCACTAATATTCTCCGGTTTGTGTGCTGCAACTGCCTTTTTCAAATTCCACCAGAGATTTTCAGTGGGGTTGAAGTCAGGTGATTGTGATGGCTACTCTAGTATCTTCCAGGACTTCTTCTGAAACCAAGCCTTGGTGGACTTGGACGTATGCATGGGATCATTGTCCTATAGGTAGGTCTAATAATGCCCAAGCTTCAGCTTTCTCACAGATGGCAAGACATTTTCTCCCAGGATTTCCTGATACTTGAACAAATCTATCTTGCCTGCCAGGTTTCCAGTGCCAGAAGAAGTGAAGCAGCCCCAGAGCATCACAGAACCACTGCCATACTTCACTGTAGGCATGGTGTTCTATTCAGTGTATGCTTCATTCTTCCTCCTTCAGGAAAAGTCTCCAAGGAGCATTTCACAAGCTAAAAAAATGTTAGAATTTTTATACTATTTGTTGTGAATGAAGGATTGAAAAGTTAATATAAGTTTTATACATTTATAGCATAAAGTAGTGTTGTAGTCAAGACCTCATCAAGACCTCATCAAGACCAGAGTCTCCCAAGACCAAGACCAAGACCAAGACCGAGAAAAAGTTGAGACCAAGACCCACATACAAAGTGGTCTTGACTTGGTCTCAGTCTTGGGATTCTGGTCTTGGTTTGCTCTCGACTACAACTCTATGGGAAGCAAAGGAGCAAACATTGCCATCGCTTATTGTGAAGAATGCATAAATAATATGCGGGTATTGCAGACATGCACATTTATATGCAGTATTCATATAACCAGTGTTGGGCAAGTTACTAAAAAATAGTAACTAATTACAGTTACTAGTTACTTCTTATAAAAGTAACTGAGCTACTTTACCAATTACTACATGATTAAAGTAACTAGTTACTTGGAAATAGAGTTGTAGTCGAGAGCAAACCAAGACCAGAATCCCAAGACTGAGACCAAGTCAAGACGAATTTGTATGTGGGTCTTGGTCTCAACTTTTTCTCGGTCTTGGTCTTGGTCTTGGTCTTGGGAGACTCTGGTCTTGATGAGGTCTTGACTACAACACTAGCATAAAGGAATACATTTTTAGCTGTGCTCTTTGAATTGCTTTGTTTTCTAAACTGTTACATCACAAGAGATAAATGCCTGGTTCACCCATCTACAATAGCTGGTGGCAGTGAGGCTGATCAGGTGGAGTCTCTTGACATACTGTAACATTTCAAGATGAATTACCTTACATGAACTCCAAGTTGCCATGTCATTGAGTTCACCGTTTGAGGAACATGAACAAACTTGTTTTCCTCCCTGTGCAGTTGAAGTGAAGGAATTGCAACTGTCATAACAAAGGGGAAAAAAACCCTTCAGTGGTGTGCTTTGCTCATTTTAGTTTAGATTGTTCCTGCTGGCGTGATGTTCTCTGGAGAAAAAAGTAGCATTTCTAGTGTTTGAAGAATTCAGCCAGAATCAAGAGTTATTGAGCAGAAAGTGTGCAAAGTACTTGTTTTTTAAACAACTCCATATTATGCTGTTTGGTGGGGGTTCTCTGTATTTTAGTGGGTTATACAGGATTTTTTAAAATATGTTAAGCAACCTAAGGTCTGTCTGCACAGGGGTTCTCCTACTTGGCTGTCTGAAACACCTTGTTTGGATTTGCTGTTCTCTTCTGTGAGGTTATCACCTCATTACTGAACAACTCTGATACGTACCTGCCTCCTGGCTAATCTGGCATGCCTTTTCCCAGGGAAGAAGAGGAAATTTCACACTGAGTCCCGGAGCTCACATAGATTTTTTTTTTTTGTATTTTGTATACTTTATTAATCCCAGAGGGAAATTCAGGGCATCCACATAGATGGATGAGGCAGCCACAGTGCGACGCCAATCCCTTGACCATTCACACACACATCGACACCTAGGGCCACTTTACAGTCTCCATTTAACCTAACTTGCATGTCTTTGGCCTGTGGGAGGAAACCAGAGTACCCGGAGTGAACCCACGCAGACATGGGGAGAACATGCAAACTCCACACAGAAGGATCATCGATGGTCAGGGGGTGGGATTGAACCCACGACCTTCTTACTGTGCTGCCACAGTGCTAACCACTGCTAACCACAGATACAACGCAGCTAGCTTAGTTAGTGGCCTGCAGAAACAATTATAAAGTCTCTTGGGGCCCGAGGCAGAAATTCACAGGGGGCCCCTTCTTGGTAATACATTATCCATTTCTTGCATATAAATTCTATAACTTGACATTCTTAGCTTGACAGTGAAGCTTGGCTGGACACAGCTTTCATTTAATAACTAAAGAAAAAAGTATTGTCCATGTTAGCTGTTTTCATTTTCAGCCTGCTAGTTGAGCAAACAAGACGAGTACCGGTGTCCTTAGCGCAACACCCATGTACTCAACATGGTCACATCAGGACAGCAGAGGCAGGACTTACTCTGAGCTAAATTAACTACTGTATTATTTGCACTATTTACCACTGTCTTGCTTTTTTCTCCTTTCCCTCTTTTTTCTTCTTTCTTTTGTCACTGCCAGATGGATAACTTCACTGCATTTTGATACAGCTGCTCTCACTTGTTTGTTTGCACAAACTGCTACTTGCGAGATTGAGAGATGGGGGTGGAGCCTCTTTAGGGAGTTCTGTGTCGGCCTACTGCTGTCACTGCAAACTTCCCACAGGTCACTGATGGAATGATTCAAAGTTGGTCAGTCCTCGGGGGGGGGGGGGGGTCTTCTGGCCTGGGCCCCAAGCATTTGCCTTGCCTTCCAGCATGCACTACATTCTAGTCATCTCACTAGACGTCTGTGCTCCCTGCTCATTCATTATTCCAATGAATAATGGAATGGCTGGCTTATCTGGCTTATTTTCTTATTTTTCATGGCATGACATGGTGTTGGAAGCTTGGGATCAGTCCGCCAAGGTCTCCGCCTTTGACCGCCACCTGATCCACATAGCACCGGATCCCCATGATCCATGAGAGGTTGATACGCCTCTGCAGTATTGTGGGGAGATTGGGAGCAGTGCCTTTGGCATGGCAAACCAGGGTGGTGGTTCCTCTCTTCAAAAAAGGGGACCGGAGGGTGTGCTCCAACTTTAGAGGGATCACACTCCTCAGCCTCTCTGGGAAGGTCTATACCAAGGTACTGGAGAGGAGAGTCCAGCCGTTGGTTAAACCTCAGATTCAGGAGGAGCAGTATGGTTTTTGTCCTGGCCGTGGCACATCGGACCAGCTCTTTACCTTCTCGAGAATCCTTGAGGGTTCGTGGGAGTTTGCCCAACCAGTTTACATGTGTTTTGTGGACTTGGAGAAGGCATTCGACCATGTCCCTTGTGGTTTTTTGTGGGGGGGTGCTTCGGGAGTATGGAGTATCGGGTATCGGGCTTGTTGTTGCGAGCTATTCGGTCTCTGTACGACCGTTGTGAGAGTTTGGTTTGTATTGCCAACACTCGATCGGACTCATTCCCAGTGAGAGCTGGACTCCACCAGGGCTACCCTTTGTCACCGATCCTGTTCATAATTTTTATAGACAGGATTTCTAGGCGCAGCCAGGGAATGGCAGGTGTCATGCTTGGTGACCACAGGATCTCATCTCTGTTGTTTGCAGATGATGTAGTCCTGCTGGCTTCATCCAGCAATGACCTACAGCTCTTGCTGGGACAGTTTGCCGCTGAGTGTGAAGCAGCTGGGATGAGAATCAGCACCTCCAAGTCTGAGTCCATGGTCCTCAGCCGGAAAAAGGTGGATTACCCTCTCCGGGTCGGGGACAAGCTCTTGCCCCAAGTGGAGGAGTTTAAGTATCTTTTGGTCTTATTCACAAGTGAGGGGAGAATGGAGCGAGAGATTGACAGACGGATCGGAGCAGCATCTGCAGTGATGCGGACGTTGTACCGGTCTGTTGTGGTGAAGAGGGAGCTTAGTTCTAAGGCAAAGCCGTCGATTTACCAGTCAATCTACATTCCTACTCTCACCTATGGTCTCAAGCTTTGGGTAATGACTGAAAGAACGAGATCGCGGATACAAGCGGCTGAAATGAGCTTTCTTCGTAGGATCGCTGGACTCACCCTCAGAGATAGGGTGAGGAGCTCAGTCATCCAGGACAGGCTCAGAGTAGAGCCGCTGCTCCTCCACATTGAAAGGAGTCAGTTGAGGTGGTATGGACATCTGATTAGGATGCCTCCTGGATGCCTCCCACTTGAGGTGTTTCGGGCACGTCCCACTGGGAGGAGACCCCGGAGCAGACCCAGGACTCGCTGGAGAGACTGTCTCCCAGCTGGTCTGGGAACACCTTGGTATCCTCTCTGAAGAGCTGGAGCAGGTGGCTGGGGAGAGGGAAGTCTGGGCTTCTCTGCTTGAACTGCTGCCTCCGCGACCCGGACCTCCGGAAAAGCGGTAGAAGATGGATGGATGGATGGACGGACATGGTGTTGCTGACTTTGTGACTCAAATCAGTGCAACCAGGAACTTTATGGCTCTTTTTTTTCAAATTGTTGTCACCATCATAGATCAGCTTGTTCATTAATCACCAGTCAATTGTATATCATTGCCATTTTGGCTTGTTATATTTTGGCCATAATAACCAGGAATATTGGGCTGCAAACATTAGCTGGTCAGAGCACCATGTGTTTATGGAATGTCTGCTTTACTGTGGTTGTGCCATTAATGTTGACCAATGGTGTGAATTGTTACCTTCGTCACTAATGTCATCCTCCATTAAATAAAACCCATAGTTGCATTTTTTAAAAAGTTGATTGACTGTCAGCTGAACAAACTAGAAATCCTGTGGCTTTGTTATGATTGGCTTCATAAAATTTCAATAATTGAAATAAAGTATGTTTGAAATCCATTGGTGAACCAATCATGTTTTTATTCTGTTCTTACTTAGACAAGTCTATTATTGTCTGCAGTGTTGATGGAGAATCAGAAATACTTTACTGATCCTGGGGGGCAATTGGGCGGCAATTGTAAGGATAAGATTCAAAGATTTTATTTGTCAATACTACTGTATGTACAGGACATACAGGAGAATTGAAATGGTGTTTCTCTCGCTCTTCAGTGGTGTACATAATATAAAAAAGGAAAGGAATAAGGCTGGGAAAAAAAGAAAGCAACAACAGCAGTCTATGTACAGTAATGCAGCCTGTAGTGCAAATGGTGACAAAAGATAGACCCAGACCTCCCATAGTGGAAATAGAGATAAATGATTAACGATGAAAAAACAATGATTAAAAACCCAGCAATCCTATATACAGAAAACTAGAGATGTAATCCCGTAGTTGCAGTTCAATGCAGTAGTGTAGGTGCAGATAGTAACAGATAGGACTGTGCATGATCAGTATAGCATTGACAGACAGACAGCAGCAGATATGGTATTTGTGCAAATGGTTGCAGTTAAAGTGCAGAGACATACAGCAGCAAATGTATTACTGTTGGTGTGCCAGTCTTTCTGTGCCAACAGCTGGGGTAGTTGTTGTGCGGGTGGTTGCCTTCTGGTCTGGGGGGTGGGTGGGTGGACAGAGTTCAGGGTCCTGATTAATGAAGCTGTTTAGCAGTCTTGTGGAGCGGGTCTTGAGGCGCCAGTACCTCCAATGTTGATGGCTCGGCAGGTGAGGTAGATGCCTGGGGGGCGGGGGTGCAGAGGGGCACTGATGAGCTTGCTGGCTGCTTCCACTGTGCATTGTAGTGTCTCCCAGCAAGAGACAGTGCAGCTTCCATACCACACCGTGATGCAGCTGCTGAGGATGCTGTCAGTGGTGCCCCGATAGAAAGAACACATGATGGGGGGTGGGACTCGTGCTGTCCCCAGTTTGGGGAGGAAATGGAGGCAAGTTTGAGCCTTCTTGGTCAGTGATGTGGTGTTGTTGAACCAGGAGAGGTCCTCAGAGATGTGCACCCCCAGGAACTTGGTGCTGCGCACCCTCTCCACAGCTGCTCCATACATGATCAGAGGGGGATGCTGTGTGTGACCCCTCCTGAAGTCAACCACAATCTCCTTGATTTTTCCCACATTCAGGAAGAGGTTATTATCTTCACACTACTGGACCAGTTGGCTCACCATCGTGTCGTTTGCAAACTTGATGATGTGGTTAGTGCTGTAGGCTGGTACACAATCATAGGTCAGCAGGGTGAAGAGCAGTGGGCTGAGCACACACCCTTATGGGGCCTCTGTGTGCAGTGTAATGGTCTGGGAGGTGTTGCTGCCAACCTACAAGTTCTGTGGCCTTCCTGTGAGAAAGTCCAGCACCCAGTTACAGAGAGAGGTTTTGAGTCCCAAGTGTCTGAGTTTTTGTATCAGGTGCTGGGAGATGATTGTGTTGAATGCTGAACTGAAATCCAAGAACAGCATTCGTAGAAGTTCTTTGAGTCTAGGTGGGTGAGGGCTGGATGGAGAGTAGCAACGATGGCATCTTCTGTGGATCTGTTTGACCTGTATGCAAACTGAGATGGGTCATGGGAGGAGGTAGGATGGACTTGATGTTCTAAGGACCTATAAGGACCTACAGTAGACCTACACTTGTTGTTCTAAGGCCCTATAAGGACCTACACTGTAGGTTCTATAAGGACCTACATATACTTGGTATATAGCAGTTTTTTGAGTCTCAAAGACCACTCAAAGCGGTTCACTAGTAGCTTATAAGATAAGATAAGATAAGCCTTTATTAGTCCCACAATGGGGAAATTCCAGGATTGCAACAGCACAGGGATAGCAACACTCAGAGCAACAATCAGAAGGCAAGAAAAAAACAAGAGCAGCTAGTATACATATGTACATATTAATATATATATATATAGACACACAGTGCAGAGCATTGTGGTTGGTGGATGCGCAGCAGAAAGTCTAAGCTCTCTCTCCGCAGATGCGGCGGGCCAGCTGGATGTCTTTGGGCATGATGGTGACCCTCTTGGTGTGGATGGCGCGCAGGTTGGTGTCCTCGAAGAGACCCACCAGGTAGGCCTCGCTGGCCTCCTGCAGAGCCATGACAGCGGAGCTCTGGAAGCGCAGGTCGGTCCTGAAGTCCTGAGCGATCTCCCTCGCCAGGCGCTGGAAGGGCAGCCCACGGATGAGCAGCTCCGTGGACCTCCGGCAGCGACGGATCTCTCTCAGAGCCACGGCACCGGGCCTGCAACGGTGAGGCCTCCTCACTCTGCCGGCGGCCGGAGCGCCTTTTCGAGCAGCCTTGGTGGCCAGCTGCTTCCTGGGGGCTTTTCCTCCAGTAGATTTACGGGCGGTCTGCTTGGTTCTTGCCATCGCTCTTTATTATTCTCTTATATTTCCTGCACGCCGCCCAAACTCCAGCCCGGCACCCGCGTCGCTCCCGCTTCAGTTCTCCCGGTATGTCGAGCCTCTCCGTTAGCACCGGGTGGCGGCCGAGTGCTAGCTAGCTCCTCCCCGCTGCATCGTCTCCCGCTGTAAACAGAGGCTCCGTCCGCCGACTCGGGAGACCCCCGGGCGCGATCTGTGTGTCCATGATACACATAGAGTGAAAGGTGTGCCGGATCAGAAAGCCATCACCGGATCAGAAAGAAGAAGGAAGATAAAAAGACTCAGAATTGAGCCACTGTTGCAAAAGGCAGCCAACTTGTGTGGCGCCGGAACCGGAAGAGATATAACACAGGGGTGGAGGTCATTGAGAGATCTCGCCAAATTTTGATCAATCACTGATATCAGTGATCTCCACATTCACCATGGTCTCCTCAAAGTTTCGTCTCAGTCCAAAACACACAAGGATCTCCCAAACAATCCCAAAGATCAAAAATTGGCCCAGTCTTTCAATGATCTCCAAGTTGTGTAAAGGGGTCGTTAGTAAGGATGCATGTAATTGCTCCCTTTCATGGAGTCAACTTGTTGTTAGTGCTATATTCATTGTTGCTTCAGGTACACTAATTGTAGTATTGCAAACTAAGAGCTGTTCATGGCCTGCTCTTTTTGTTTTCAGTTAGTGAGCTTACTTGAGCAAACGTAACATCTGCAGGATTTTTTTTCCCTTCCCACAGAATGGATCAGGATTAATTACTTATACTCCATTGATCTCTGGTTAGGAGACGAAAGTGTTGGGTTGGGAGGGTAGTGGCCACGGTGCCTTGCCTTTAGTGACCAAAGCAAACCCAGAATCAACTCACCTAGCATTATTTCAGTTCAGTTTCATTTCCAACTTATTTGCGGAGCTTCCTTTGAGATTAACATTTATCCTCTCATTAATTATCGCCTTCTGTCTGTTATCAAATCAGGTCACAATAAGGGAGAGACTGTTTATGGAATATCTGAAGTTGTGAAAGCTGGGGAAATTTTTCCAGTATTGTGTTTTCCTCCTTTATTTGTTTCTATCTTACCATTTTTCACTCATTTTTACCCTTGATTTTGAGCTTTCAGCTGTGGTAGGAATGACTTCCTGAATAGATTTAGAGTGTGCTTCACTGGGTTAATGATTGGCCTTCTTTCATGGCATGGGTGTCTTTGTGCATATGAGTATGCTTTGTATGAGAGGGAGAGAGAGAATTAAAATCAGGATGATCAATCCCCTCATGGACTTGGGGTGAAAGTCTGCTTTTTTTGTATTTGTTGACATTCACAGAAACTTGCTTGTAGAGGAGAGTTGCAGCAGTATGTACAGCAGGTAGCCAGAGATGATGTTTCAAATGAAATATCCTGAAACTTTTATTCTGTTTATGAATTGCAGTCTTTTGTACTCATGTCTGTGTTCTGCAGTCAGTTAATTATGTTTTAAATCGGACCAGTCCTCCTGTCTTTGGTTTCTCTGAATTGATTTGAGGCTAAGAAAACCTAAGCTGGACCTCATCTTTAGAGGTACTTTGACAGCTGAATAAACACTGCTTCAGTATTCCAATAACTGATATATATTTAATTTCACTTGCTGGATGTAATGTACCAGTCTCTACTGTTTGCACTGTGCCACAGGCCTGAATAGAATCAAATCAAATAGCCATGAATTCATTAATTAAATTGCCCCCCCCTCCCCAGGGTGGGTTATGTAATATTAAGAGTTGACAAACCACAGATCTGTGCTGGTGGGGTTCAATAAGCCATATTGTATCTAATTTTCAATCACATTTTGCCATTCCATTCATGTTTATATAGACATACAGTGGTGTGAAAAAGTGTTTGCCCACTTACCGATTTCTCTTTTTTTTTTGTATGTTTGTCACACTTAACTGTTTCAGATCATCAAACAAATTTAAATATTAGACAAAGATAACACAAGTAAACACAAAATGCAGTTTTTAAATGAAGGCTTTTATTATTAAGGGTAAAAAAAAATCCAAACCTGCATGGCCCTGTGTGAAAAAGTGATTGCCCCCTAAACCTAATAACTGGTTGGGCCACCCTTAGCAGCAACAACTGCAATCAAACATTTGCAATAACTGGCAATGAGTCTTTTATAGTGCTGTGGAGGAATTGTGGCCCACTCATCTTTGCAGAAGTGTTGTAATTCAGCCACATTGGAGGGTTTTCGAGCATGAACCGCCTTTATAAGGTTATCCCACAGCATTTCCATCGGATTCAGGTCAGGACTTTGACTAGGCCACTCCAAAGTCTTTATTTTGTTTTTTTCTTAAGCCACTCAGAGGTGGGCTTGCTGGTGTGTTTTGGATCACTGTAACTCAAGTGTGCTTCAGCTTGAGGTCACAAACAGATGGCCGGACATTCTTCTTCAGGATTTTTTGGTAGATAGCAGAATTCATGGTTCCATTTACCAAAGCAAGTCTTCCAGATCCTGAAGCAGCAAAACGGCTCCAGACCATCACACTCCCACCACCATATTTTACTGTTGGTATGATGTTCCTTTTCTGAAATGCTGTGTTACTTTTACGCCAGATGTAATGGGACACACACCTTCCAAAATGTTCAACTTTTCTCATCAGTCCACAGAGTATTTTCCCAAAAGTCTTGGGGATCATCAAGATGTTTTCTGGCAAAACTGAGACGAGCCTTTATGTTGTTTTTGCTCAGCAGTGGTCTTCATCTTGGAGCTCTTCCATGCAGGCCATTTTTGCCCAGTCTCTTTCTTATAGTGGTGTCATGAACACTGACCTTAACTGAGGCAAGTGACGCCTGCAGTTCTTTAGATGTTGTTGTGAGGTGTTTTGTGACCTTTTGGATGAGTCGTTGCTGTGCTCTTGGGGTAATTTTGGTCAGCCGGCCACTCCTGGGAAGGTTCACCACTGTTCCATGTTTTCGCCATTTGTGGATAATGGCTCTCACTGTGGTTTGCTGGAGTCCCAAAGCTTTAGAAATGGCTTTATAACTTTTTCCAGACTGATAGATCTCAATTGCTTTGTTTCTCATTTGTCCCTGAATTTCTTTGGATCACAGCATGATGTCTAGCTTTTGAGGATCTGTTGGTCCACTTCACTTTGTCAGGCAGGTCCTATTTAAGTGATAACTTGATTGAGAACAGGTGTAGCAGTAATCAGGCCTGGGTGTGGCTAGAGAAATTGAACTCAGCTTTCCAAAGATGTGATAAACCACAGTTAATTTCTGTTTTAACGGGGGGGCAATCACTTTTTCACACAGGGCCATGTAGGTTTGGATTTTTTTCACTTAATAATAAACACCTTCATTTAAAAACTGAATTTTGTGTTTACTTGTGTTATCTTTGTCTAATATGTAAATTTGTTTGATGATCTGAAACATTTAAGTGTGACAAACATACAAAAAAATAAGAAATCAGGAAGGGGGCAAACACTTTTTCGCACCACTGTATATATTTAATATGCAGTGCTGTTATTTTCTATTAGAATTAATAAGTAGAGTATTAATTAAAGATTATTGCCAAAACAGTGCTGCACTTTTGAAAAATTAATAAACTAGGTTATAGGAAATGCAACTGGAAAATTGCTACAGAGGATATGATAAGTGTAGACACCCCACCCCTACCCTTAAACATAATATTAGTTCTCAGGTGTGCAAACTTATGCAACCAACTTACTGTAGTTTACATTTTAAAAAAATATTTTCTATAGTTTTCCCCTTAATATTACCTCCCACTGGGAGAAGACCATGGGGCAGACCCAGGATGTGCTGGAGAGACTACAGTCCCTATTTTGACAATCATCAAAGGACTTTTACACCAGACTTCCTGCCGTACGCCAGTGTTTTTGTTAGTTTCTCTCAGTGCATTTGTCTGTTTTTTACAGGGAGCATGCATGTGTTGTGGTGTGGATGTGGCGCACGGGGGGAGGTGTGTCAGTCTGAAGATTTTTATTCCATCCACAATTTTGTTTTCATCCATCCATCCATCCATCCATCTTCTACCGCTTTTCCGGAGGTCCGGGTCGCGGAGGCAGCAGTTCAAGCAGAGAAGCCCAGACTTCCCTCTCCCCAGCCACCTGCTCCAGCTCTTCAGAGCTGAAGCAGGTGGCTGGATTTTGTTTTCATCACAAACGTATTAGGCATTAATGTGTTTATATTTAAGCGAATGAAGGAATGAATGAACAGGGTTTTACTTTTCACTGTAACTCCCCAGAGAGACGGGAGATGCGTCCACATCTGCCTGTGGCCGCACACCCCCAGGTTTCCAGCCGGGCCGAGTCCACCCTCATCACACTCCTACAGTCGGGCTTCTCAAGCTGCAAGCACCCCGACTTCCACCCGTCAACCCCTGGGAGAGGCCACCGAGAGTGGGCTCACTTTGTGGCGGGGGTCAGCGAGGCCCACAGGATGCAGCGCCGGATCTCCTCCTCCCTTCTTGCCCGGGTGGGACTGGAACAGAGAGCCACAAACCTTGACAGATCCCCACATGAGACAAAAGATCCTCGGTTGGTGAAAGCAACAGAAGAGCACTTCATCTCCCCATGGGCTGGGAGCAACTTTCACGCCACCATTAATGATCCTTCCATTTTATGAAAGTTTGTAGAGGCATCGTCTTCTTTTCCTAAAATTTCAAACCCATTCATATATGTGTGTTGCATCCGTGTGCACTACATTAAACCATTCAGCTTGATTTTTTTTTTTTCAGCCCAGCATTATCTCTTACCCGTTTGTCCTCTCTGAAATAACTAACTGGGCATCATGTGATTGATGTCTTCGTATTTACCAAGCGGCATTACTATCGCGTGCATTTTTGCTCACGCCCTTTGGCCAGCGCAAAACCCATCTTAAACAAGCTGTCATGATAAGGGTTCACTTTAGATAATGCGCCTCTGTGCATTAAAGGGATGAGTAGGAGCACTTTGGACTGGATTATCCAAAACACACCTCTGAGTAATTAGACCAGACTCTTTTATGTCTTGTTCCTGGTGGAAAATTTGTTTTTAAACTTAGAAACGCCCATAAATGTGTTCTGCGTCAGTGAGAACTGATTATGGAACGCGTCCTTGTAGTATGGCCCTATATCTCCCAGTTGGACTGGGAACGCCCTGGTGTTCTCTCTGAAGAGCTGGAGCAGGTGGCTGGGGAGCGGAAGGTCTGGGCATCTCTGCTTGAACTGCTGCCTCCACGACCCGGACCCCCAGAAAAGTGGTAGAAAATGGATGAATGGATGGCATTTTCCCCCTAACAGAAATGTTTGTTTTCAGTTGAAATGTACAGATTAAGATAAGATAAGATAAGCCTTTATTAGTCCCACAACGGGGAAATTCCAGGATTGCAACAGCACAGGGATAGCAACACTCAGAGCAACAATCAGAAGGCAAGAAAAAAAAACAAGCAAGCAAGAGCAGCTAATATACATATGTACATATTACTATAAAATATATAAATACACACACACACAGACACACAGTGCAGAGCATTGTAGCTAGATGGAATAAATATGTAAATATATAAACACCCACAGTACGGAGCATTGCAGCTAGGTGGAATAAATATGTAAGTATATAAACACACACAGTGCGGAGCAATGTAGCTAGATGGAATAATATGTAGATATATAAAAACACAGTGCGGAGCATTGTAGCTAGATGGAATAAATATATAGATATATAAATATAAACACACCCAGTGCGGAGCATTGTGGCTAGATGGAATAAATATGTAAATATATAAACACACACAGTGCAGAGCATTGTTGCTAGATGGGATGAAACAGCATAACCATCTACTTAGTTATCCTACATGGTATGATTATGTGCCCATACATATTCTCACCCTCCATAGCGACCGGTATTTTTCTAGTTGTATGCCGGAGGGGACCATTGTGTAAGTCTACTGCATCTTTTGCATTCAAAAAACTATTAGTTTGTTACGTCTTTTTGTTATCTCTGCGAGCAGCCCTGCTTAGGTTGTACAGTCTGACAGCCGTTGGTAGGAAGGACCTGCGAAACCTCTCGGTTGTGCACCTGGGATGATGTAGTCTGCTGCTAAATGAGCTCCTCAGTGCATTCAGTATGTCCTGCATAGGGTGGAACTCGGACTCCAGCAGAGATGACAGTTTAGCCACCGTCCTTCTCTCTCCTATCTCCTCCACCGGATCAAGGCGCTGCCCCAGGACAGAGCTAGCTTTCTTAATCAGTTTGTTCAGTCTCTTCCTATCGGCTGCAGTAATGCCACTGCCCCAGCAGACCACTCCAAAAGTGATGGCTGATGCCACCACCGTGTCATAGAATGTCTTCAGCAGCGCCCCTTGTACACCAAAAGACCTGAGTCTCCTCAGCAGGAACAGCCTGCGCTGTCCCTTCTTGTAGAGTGCGTCAGTATTGTGTGACCAGTCTAGTTTATTGTTCAGATGAACACCCAGGTACTTATAGGATGTCACCATCTCGATGTCTGTTCCCTGTATATTTACTGGTGCTGTGAGGGGCTGCCCATGCCTGCGGCAGTCCACCACCAGCTCCTTAGTTTTCCTTGCGTTGATCTGGAGGCAGTTCCGATGGCACCAGTCCACGAAGTCCTGGATAAGCCCTCTGTACTCAGCTTAATCTCCATTGGAGATGAGGCCAACGATCGCAGAGTCATCAGAGAACTTCTGTAGATGGCAGTGTGTTGTGTTGTGTGAGAAGTCCGCAGTATAAAGAGTGAACAGGAAGGGAGCCAGCACCGTTCCCTGGGGGGCCCCCGTGCTACTGATGATCGTGTCGGACACACAGTCCCGGGTTCTCACAAACTGAGGCCGGTTCGTGAGGTAGTCCAGGATCCATGATGACAGGTGCTGGTCCACCCCTGCGCGCAGCAGCTTGTCCTTCAGGATCATCGGTTGGATGGTGTTGAAAGCACTGGAGAAGTCAAAGAACATGATCCTCACCATATTCCCGGGCTTCTCCAGGTGGGACAGAGAACGGTGAAGGAGGAAGATCACCGCATCCTCCACCCCAATGCCATGCTGGTAGGCGAACTGGAGTGGATCCATCGCTGGTTCCACCAGGGGGCGGAGGTGAGCAAGGAGCAGTCTCTCCAGGGTCTTCATCAAGTGGGACGTCAAGGCCACCGGTCTGTAGCTGTTCAGGTCTTTGGGGTGGGAAGTTTTTGGTACAGGTACCACACAAGATGTTTTCCACAGCTGTGGTACCCTCCCCAGCTTCAGGCTCAGGTTGAAGATGTACTCCACAATCCCACACAGCTGGTCTGCACAGGACTTGAGGAGCTTTGCGCTGATGCCGTCCGGTCCCGACGCCTTCCTCGCCTTGATCTTCCTCAGCTCCGTCCTCACCTGGGTCCTGGTCAGGGTCAGGATGGGGGGCTGTGTGTTGGGAGTTGGGGGGTGTCGGTGGAGTGGGGAGTGGGCAGCAGGACTTGATTTCTTTAGAGGCAGCAGTGGTTGTTGTGCAGTCAGGGGGGAGGGCGGTTGGTCAAACCTATTGAAAAACAGATTCAGGTTGTTCGCCCACTCCCTGCCCCCCGTGGCCTGGGGGGAGGTATTCTGGAGCCCAGAGATGGTTTTGAGGTTTCTCCAGACCCCGCTGATGTCGCTCTGTTGCAACTTGTCCTCCATCTTCTTCCTGAAGCTGTCCTTGCCTTCTCTGATCTTTCTCCTCAGCTCCCTCTGTACGGGATTACAGATCACATTTAAAGACGGGAGAAGTTTTGAAATCATTTATCGTGGTCTCATTTTTTTACATCACAAAAATCTGCCATTTTAACAGGTTGTATACACTTTTTATAACAACTGATGATTTTAAATGTACTTTTTAGTTCACTACTTCTCACCTTGCATGGGCAACTCTTGCTTCTAGACTTTCTGCTTACAGGAAATAAATCATTACAAAAATAGTGCATTCATTTCCACTTTAGTCTCCTGTAAGAACTAATAAATAATCTACAGTCAGTGCTGTATTTATTTGAACATCTGTCATAAATATTAGGGGTGCAGAGGGAAAAAAAATCAATAAGAATAATAGCAAAATATTTTGCCTGCCACTATTGCATCTTTCTGAGGCACACAGCATATCCTTATTGTTGCATATATAAACTCAGTTCTTTAAATACTGGGGGGAGGGGGGTTAATTTTTTTTTTTTAAGAATTTTGATTCATTTGCCTTCACACATCTCAGTGACAGGAAGCCAGTCTAACGGAGGGATGACATTTAAGCCAACAAATGCGTCTTTGCAATGCATCATAGAAAATCCATTTGAAAAACCCACTTGAACAAATTCTGCCTCCTTTTAAATGTAGAAACTGTTCTCCTTTTTCATTACTTTTTGTTGATATTGGTCCTCTTCTGTACCCCTGTGCTACCCATATATACTGTACAGTATGCTGCTTGTCTTTTGCCCTTGCATTGCTTTATAATTGTATGTCGGCACATTTCATTTTGCATCGCCAACTTCATTAATCTTTTTGCAGACAGGGATGGTGGGCGTATGTAAATGTAACCCTCCATTACTCAGTCAAAGCCGGCCACCGCCAGTCTCCTCCATTAATGTTGTAGCTGTAGACATTTTCTCTGAATTTGTGCCTACTAGCACTTGCCCTCTCGTCTTCCTCCATGCATGCCTGAATCCATTTTTACTCAGCGTGTTGGCAGGAGAAACTGGTTGAATGAAAATGATAGTGAAGATCTTCTCTAAAAGGCTGCAGACTTGTAGATTAGATAAGGTTTAAGGCTAGCAAGCACCGTGAGAGAGCCAAATGAGGTCTGTTTTCTCATAGACTTTTATGCAGTCGTAATTCTCTTGGATTTGAATTTAAGGACATATTCAGATTTAGGGACTCTGGGTTGCAAACAGCAAGTTAGCAGGGTGAGCATGTGCTGATGATTTATTAGGATGCCCAGACTTGTAATATTTTTGGGTGGGAGAAAAAAAACCTAGTGCTATACAATGTAGTGAGCTAGAACATCGCATGCAAACATTTAGGCTGTTGGATAGTAAAAAAAAAACAAACTTTTGCTCTGAATTTTACAAGAACAAAGTCAACAGTGACTGAGAAAACTTTAATAGAGAAGGCAGAAGAGAGACAGAACTAAAGTAATGGATAGAATTACCAAAAATATGATAAAAATAGAATTTAAAACAAGTGGTGAGGGCTAATATATTTTTCCTTAATACAGTGATGCGCAGAATGTTAATATAATAATGGATGCTCTTGTGTTTCAACTTCTATTGGGACAACCTTCACTTTAAATATGTTTGCTGTTTAAACATGTTGGGAATGGATTCTGTAGGCACTCATGCACAACAGTGGCAAATTATTTGCATTTTTTGGACCAAATAACAAGTGAAATCAGATAATTTCCCACAGAAACCTGAATGTACCAGGGCACCCTCATTGAAACACTGGTTTACTCATGACACTGTAGGTAAATATTACATGAATACTCAGGTTTTAGTAGGTAACTGCTGTTTCATTTGTTGTTGAATGGGTATGCTTGCATGGGCACGGCGCCCCAAAAATAATAATCGGCACTTTATTGTTAAACTTCATTAATGACAGTGCTATTATTTTGTTAGCATTATGCCAAATGTGATTATAGTGGCCTTTGTGATAATTGGGTCTTATCTGTTGAATCATTGAGACTATAAAGAAGGCAAATGCTGGTTGAATGTGGGAGTAGCCGAGTGTTTTCTGGGTAATTTCCAGTGGCCGAGTGTTAAAGTCTTAAACAAGAGCTAATTGCATAAGAGGATAAAGAGAAATGCTGTGCACCCTCAGGCCATAGTCATCCATCTGATTTAGGACGCACAATGTGTCGGTAGCAAATCGAATCTGCAGGGAGCAGGTAAAGGTTCTCGACCACACACACACACACACACACACACACACACACACACACACACAAACACACACACTTGCTCTCTCTCCTGTCCTCATTGTGTTGATATCCTGTGTAGCACACAGATTTTATTACAGTGCTCTCAAAATCCTCCTTCTTATACCTGTCCCGTCTGTTGTTTAGAGGGAAGCAACACATAATGCATTGCTTTTGTTGTAGTGCCAAGTTTTAGAGCTGTGATTAAGGTTTATTCAATTCAATTCAATTCAATTCAACTTTATTTATATAGCGCCATTTCACAACAACAGTCATCTCATAGCACTATCAACTGTAGGGAGGACCCCCACAGTTGCAGAAAGACCCCAGCAATCAGGCGATCCCCTGTGAGCAAGCACTTGGCGACGGTGGAGAGGAAAAACTCCCTTTTAACAGGAAGAAACCTCCAGCAGAACCAGGCTCAGGGAGGGGCAGTCATCTGCTGCGACTGGCTGGGGGGTGAGGGGATAGAGAAGAAGAAAAGAACAGACATTGTTTATGTACTCAGTACAGCATAAAACATATCCACTGGTATTATAGACTATTGGAATTTCTATTTATTTTATATGTATTCACTATATTTAGCAACCAGCAGGTTTTTTAATCAGTTATGGAAAGGGTTTTTTTGTGGTCATTTTGTCATATTTTAATCTACTGAACTGATTGTTCACATACAGCTCTGGATGAAATTAAGAGACCTTAGAGACCACTGCAAAATTATCACTTTATCTGGTTTTACTATGTACACGTGTGTGAATAAAATGAACACTTTTGTTTTATTCATTAACCTAATGAAAGCATCTCACCCAGATTTCAAGTCAAAACATCGTCATTTAGAGCATTTATTTACAGAAAATGCAACTGCCCAAGACAACAAAAAAAATATTGCTTTTACAGTGCTGTGAAAAAGTATTTGCCCCCTTCCTGAGCTCTTATATTTTTGCATATTTGTTACACCTAAATTTTTCAGATCATCAAACAAATTTTAATAT
This sequence comes from Pholidichthys leucotaenia, assembly GCA_020510985.1. Lineage (NCBI taxonomy): Eukaryota > Metazoa > Chordata > Actinopteri > Cichliformes > Pholidichthyidae > Pholidichthys > Pholidichthys leucotaenia. Next base: position 380,525,043 of record CM035844.1, on the reverse strand, counting down.
CAGACAAAGATAACCTGAGTAAATACAAAATGCAGTTTTTAGATGATGTTTTCATTTATTAAGGAAAAAAAGCTATCCAAACCTACCTGGCCCTGTGTGAAAAAGTAATTGCCCCCCTAAACCTAATAACTGGTTATGCCAACAACTGGCAATGAATCTTTTACATTGCTGTTGATGAATTTTGACCCACTCTTCTGTGCAGAATTGTTTAAATTCAGTCACATTGGAGGGCTTCATAAACTGATGAATCCTGATCTCCTTCAGGATTTTTTGGTAGAGAGCAGAATTCATGGTTCTGTCAATTGGGGCAAGTTGTCCAGGTTTTGAAGTAGCAAAGCAGCCCTAGACCATGACACTACCACCACCACGTTTGACTGTTGATATGATGTTCGTTTTGTGCAATTCTGTGGTAGTTTTATGCCAGAAAAAACAGGACACATTTCTTCCAAAAAATTCAACTTTTGTCACATTAGTCCCTAGAATATTTTCCCAAAAGTCTTGAGGATCATCTAGATGTTTTCTGGCAAATGTGAGATGAGTCTTTGTGTTCTTTTTGCCCAGCAGCGGTTTTTGTCTTAGAACTCTCCCATGGATGCCATTTTTGCCCAGTCTCTTTCTTATCGTTCCATCGTGGACCAGTGTCCAGAATGAGGCAAGTGAGACCTGCAGTTCTTTAGATGTTGTTCTGGGTTTTTGTTTCTCATCTAATCTTGAATTTCTTTAGACTATAGTGGGATGTGTTGCTTTTTGAGATCTTTTAGCCTACTTCAGGTTGACAGACAGGTTCTGTTTAAGTGATTTCTTGATTCAAAAAGTCTGGCAGTAATCAGGCTTGGGTGTCGCTATCTAAAAATGATCTCAGCTTTCCAAAAAATATGGTTAATCACAGTTAATTCATGATGTCACAAGAGGGGCAATTACTTTTTCACATAGGGCCAGGTAGGTTTGATAGATTTGTTTCTTTAATAAATGAATTCATCATTTGAAAACTGCATTTTGTATTTATTCAGGTTATCTTTGTCTGATATTAAAATTTGTTTGCTGATCTGAAACATTTAAGTGTGACAAATATGCAAAAATATAAGAAATCAGGAAGGGGCAAATACTTTTTCACAGCACTGTAGATGTTGCTTTTAGATCAAATAATGCAAAGAAAACAAGTTCATGTTCATTCTTAAAGACTACAATACTTAAGTCTTTATTCTTGTGTCTTACCATGCTTAGGTGATCACCTAATCATTACCCCTGTAAGTAGATTGAGGCGTCCTTATGTTGGAATTCAACAGATACTCAAACTGAATGGCTGCCATGCATGTAGAGATGCTAATTTTGACAAGATTTTGCAGTGGTCTCTTATTTTTTTTCCTGAGCTGTATTACACTCCTGCTGTATTTGTGTTGAATGTGACCCAGTTTTTTTTTTTTTTAAATAATTTGTTGACATGAAAAACAGCCTCAAAATTTGCACTTCAGTTTCTTGTGCTAAATCTAAAGGCATCTAGGTCAAATGTTTTACGGTCCAGCACCCCTGGCTGTTGCCAAAACACATGTTTTCCTCAGTGGAGTAGCAGTGATGTGTAGCGTACAGCTAACATTTCTCTGAGACAGAATAGTCAACAGTACTCATGAATGTGAAGTTTCTTTCCTTCTTTTCAATGATATGATCAGTGTAGCAGCTCCTGCTTCCTCCATTTTAGAGAATACACTGTTATGATCAACTAATACTTTCAGGTATCCTGTTTGTCTGTGTAAATGCTGGTGTACTTGTACCACTTTAACAAGGAAGAAGGAGTGCACCATGAGGTATTCATGTGTGCTGGGTCACAGTGGGGGAAAAAACCCCAAAACATGGGGTTAATATGAACTAAGTTTAAAAAGCATGATTGCCTTCAATATATCAGCTTAAATGCACAATATTTTATTAATTATTATTATTATTATTATTTTATGAATTATTTTAAATTATATAAATAATAATAATAATATTTAAAAAAAATTAAATAGTTGTAAGATGAAAATTGTATGAGACAGACATACATTTTTGTCAAAGTATGAGCAGGTTTGAAGATCCCAAAAATACCTTATTAATTGTTGATATATATCTAATATTCTGTAATCTTTTCAGTTATTTTCACATATGGGGTATCACTTCTTAAAATAAAGAATTCATGGTTTTAAAAAAAATATTATCTTTATACATTAATAAGTTGAATTCAGAGAAATATTTGAACCATTATTAATATTGTAATTTATCATTCCTGTAAGTTTAGATCGGCGGCCACTCACTGTAACTCTTAGTCCAGATTGTGTATGTTTATGTGACCTTAGGTAGCATCACTGCATGCTTTAGTAAGTACTTCCTGTCATTTTTAAAGTGCATCAGCTGCCTTTTGTGAAGTTTATATTCAGTTAAACTGGGATGAATTTGAAGGATTGTGCCATCGCCCTTCATTCTGCTCCCTGTGGTCGACACCATGTGGCCCAATTTCCTGTAAAGCTCCACATTCCAATACAGCATAGCTTCGCTCCAGGGATTTAACACGTGACCTTGTCTAGCCTAAACCATACCCTTCTCAGAGAGGAACAGTAGGAGTTTTGTCATCAATTTCCACTGCTCTATTCTGGACATGTACATCAAGGTTTTAGAAAAAGACCTAACCATATGCTCTGTTAGACACTTCGTAGTAAATTATCTCAATACCCTGATCTGTTTTTTAGACCTGTCTTTTCTACCTACACACATCCACTTGTCTTGGCTCTCTCTGCAACTGAAGGGGTGTAGTGAGCCAACCCCCCTGGTGATGCTGTGCAGTATCTGAAATCAGTACGAGCAGTTGCACAAGCATCCCATGTGTAGACTCACTTAATGATGACTGTAGTGCACCACAATCAAAATATTCTGGAGGGAATTTGTTTGAATTAGTTTTTCATGACATGATAAAACACAGAAAATGCAAGGATTTGCAGCTGAAGATGTGAAGAAAACAATGTGGAAATTCACTGGGTTTCCTCCCACAACCCAACGACATGCATGTTTGGTTAATTGGTGATTCTAAACTGTCCCTAGGTGTCTGACTGTAATAGGCCCATAGAATATAGGGTTAGTGTAGCTACTAGTGAACTGCTTTGAGTGGTCTTTGAGGCTAGAAAAAGTGCTATATAAGCACAGGCCCATTGTGTTAAATGCTCTGCAGTGTTCTGTGTTAGAGTGGAAATTAGTGCTAATGAGTTGCCATTTGAGTTGCCGTTTGACCATAATGTTGATGATTCTTTGTAAGCAACCGTGTCAGTCCCTTTAGAGAACTGACACAGAGCCAAGTAGGAGAAACAATAGAAACATCAAATCTTGTGCATGAAAGGGCTTCAAAATGCTTGGCTGAGGTGCTGCTTCTGAGCTCAACCCAACTACCATGTTGGGGGCTGTAGTGCTTAATGAAAGCGACTGTAGCTCGATTCTGATTTTAAACTGTAATAACCTTGTGACTCTGATCTTTGACGTGTTGACCTAAAACCACAGCCACAGGTGCTAGCCCCAAGCTTCCTTAGCATCCTCATTGCTTGTGTTAGAATGCAGACAGACCAAAACAACTACTTTACACACGTCTCTACCCCATCAGCATGGGCAATTACATGGCCAGTTGTGGTAAATACCAACTCAACATTGGAACAAAACTGTCACACTCCAGAGTTTCACGTCTACTCAAAAGTATTATCAAGAGAATGCTTTGTGAGGGTGGCTGTTGACAACTGAAACTGTTCGAGTGATGTGACGGAGAGAAAAGAAAAGATTGACTGATGCTGTGAAATGGTGATTGGAATGACAGCTGCGCGTGGGAGACGGAGACACTCGGATGTCAGAACCAATGGATGGGCGGGTGAGGGGTGGCGTTGGGGGGGGGGGGGGGAGAAGGAGCCGTCGCACAATCACATGGTTTGTGAAACAAGGGTAGCTTTATAACTGTGCTCTTCTCTAGCGACCAAAAGCTGTGCTCGGTAACTCACACAGGCAAGCTTCCATATACACACACACGGCCGTGCAGTATACTGTGTCTGTTTGAGGGTAGGTGACTTGGATAATCCCATGAGTCGCCTGACCTCCTCCGTACTCCCTGCCCGCAGGGACAGTCAGTTGGCTGAAAGGCAGAGTAGGGGAGGAGGTGGGAGGAGTCTGCCCCAGAGGCAGTTCCAGCAATATTATATAACCTTTACAGACGAGGCGTGGTGAGCAAAAAATGAGAGGGACAGTTATGAGAGAGATGGATATGATAGTGAAAGAGCGGCTGAGACTAGTGAAGGGCTTAAAGGAGGAAGCACAGTAAGACAGAGTTCTTGCACAACAAGCTAATGCTGCAAAGACTGGTGTGTGTGTTGTAGTAGGCCTGCACATTCATGTCTAAAATAACGAGGCTACTTTACTACTGTGCTGCTGCTCACTCACAGACTACATGTTTTAAGATGAAGTCTGCTGCCAAAGCTTCTCATATATTATTTTCCAAAAACTCTCTGTGGTTGAACATGCAATAATGTTGTAGAGCCGATATCACCAATTAGTTTGCTGACATACTTTTTTTTTTTTTTAGCTATGACTTTACCTTCAGAGTTACAACCATCCTGTAATTTGATGATGCAGTGTCCATCGTCCAGCCGTCCATATTTCATGAGATTCACTACTCCTAGGCAATAGCGTCCATGCCCGCCAAACTCACTCACAGTGATCCTCTGGTGAGTCTGCATAGGGGTGGGCGATATGGCCATAAAATGATACAACATTTCTGTGGATTTTCATGATAACTATATTCTTGACGATATCACTAATTTTTTTGTTCTTTTTAATCTATAAAAGACGGTTTCACAGGCCAGCGTTTGGCTTCAACATATTCAGTAGAAACAAAAGAAATATTTCTCCTTTTTATAAACAGTAGTGCAGATTGAGTTTCAGAATTTTTTTTTTAATTCTGTATCAAATATCACGAGAATTATATAAACCTCCACAGCTTAAGTGTATTTTTAGATGTGGGAGTTTAAATACTGAATCATTTTACGTGTGTTAGAAGTCCTTGGGCCTTTTGGCTCTCATTGCTCTGAATGATGGGTATCTTTTCTATGGTGGTTGAATAAATTTACCCTGCAGTGGCCAAAACAGAATGAAAATAGACCACTGTACACTAGCAACGTAGCTGGCAGATTATCTGCCTTACCTTTTGTTTTTTCGACATGGCAAGTCTGAAACGGCCTTAAAAGTATATTTATATCTCTTTATATACTGTTAGGAAACAGACCTATGATATCCTTTCATTATTTTGGTTTTCATTTCTTTACATTGGAACTGGTTTCATAAAGAAATGCCATCGGTGTGGTTATTTATGTCCTATGGTCATGAAGGCCCTATCTGAGAAGTTCATGCAGCAGGGGCTGTGAAGCCTTTAAAATGACAATTGATCTCAGGTGTGAGAGTGAGCGAGTGGTGGAATCCCACGCAGTATGCTTGTGGTGGACTGCTGCATCAAGGGCTTCTTGGATTTTGGAAACCATTTCCCTTCTTTTTGGTGAAAAAGGATCTAACTTTTAAAAATAAACTGAACTAATATAACACCAGCTGATTTGTCTGCTCAAGGGAGCAGAGACTAAGCTTGCCGAGGACCCTGAAGACCCACGGCATTGGTGAGCTTCAACTTCACACACAGTCCTTCTTTTATGAAAACAGTTCCATTTTTCTCTTCCCTTTACTTTAGAACAGAACCCAACCTTAGACTGTAACATTTAAATGGGGGGGTCATCCGGGATTTGAACCCAGGCCCTCTCGCCTTGCCACAAAATGTTTTACTGTAACCATAAAAACTAACGGCGTAATGGCATGATGCCATCATGCAGCTGGATTTATGCAAATTAAGGATAACTTAATAAAAATTGAACTCTTTAAGGGTGGGAATCACGATTCTTGGGTCATGATGCAATCCTATCATGATTCGACTATAATGATATCGAGATATCAAGTGTCGCAATCCCATATATTTCAAAAATTTTTTCAACTTACTCAACCTCAACTCATGTCCTAAAGTAAAATTGTTGGCATCTCTTTCATATAATAAAGTATTCTTGGGGCTTCATTTTCCACAGAGACACGTCTCTGCTCACAGGAAGGTGGCGGACGTGATGTTTGGAATCGACTCCCACTCCAGATACGTTTATCTGACTGTGGACTCGTAAAAAGCTGCGGAAAACCTTTTTTTTTTTTTTTTATACGAGGATTTCCATTGAGTTTCAGCTGCTTTTTAATGGTAAATCTGATATTTTAAAATTATTTTAATCTTGTTTTGACTTTTGTATTTTTTTTTTCCACAATATCTTTATTGAACCTTTTTTTTTTTTTTTTTTAACAAACATGATACAAACAATCAAACACTAACACTAAAGTACTACAAAAAAAAAAAAAAATGCACTAAAAACACCAACAACCACCAACAAAATCAAGTCTTCAACAATGCTCCTCTGTTTAGTCTAGACAATCCAATACATAAGTATACATATTATGTTCACCAGTTTGGAATTTACAAGGTCCACACACATCATTCACCTTCTTCTTCAAGAGTTATGTTTAAATTTTTTACATAATCAATAAAAGGTCTCCATATATTCTCAAACACAATTTCCTTTGATTTTAGTATATATGTTATTCTTTCTAATGGAAGGTTTGTTAACATCTGTCTTAACCACTGAGTCACATCTGGTCTATGAGTCTTTTTCCATAATAGTGCAATACATTTTTTGGCATTAAGCAAACTGAGGTCTATGAATGTTCTTTCACTTTTATTAAAATTATGCTTTTCTGGGTACAGACCCAACAAAAACAGTTTAGGATTCAATATGATTTGTTTTGAGATTATTTTTTCAATTGTTACCCTCACCTCTTCCCAAAACATTCTTATTAATCTACATTCCCATAAACAATGAAATAGGGTTCCTTTACTTTCCATGCATTTTGTGCATGTATCTGGTATATTTTTGTTATATCTATTTAACTCCTCTGGTGTAACATACATCCGCATTAACCATTTGAAATGTATCAATTTAAGGCGTGCATTTATTGATTTGGTTTGAGCTTCTGTACAAGCCAATTCCCATTGTTCCTCTGAAATTTTCAATTTGCAGATCTTCTTTCCAGTAGTTTAATCTTTTCAGTGAATTTTCACTTGAAGATAGTGTCAATGAGTTATAAAACTCTGAAATAATACCCTTTCTTTTACTATCTTTCATCATCATTTTTTCCAAGGATGAATAAATAGGTCGAGTGAGAGCTTTATTTTGATTTGATCGAATAAAGTTTCTAAGTTGAAGATATTTAAAAAAATGTGTTCTATTGAGATTAAATTTGATCCTCAGCTCTTCAAAAGACATTATGTTGTCTGCACCTGGCAAATATAAATCCTGAATCTTTTGTATCCCTTTAAAATTCCATACTTTAAATACAGCGTCCGCTCTCCCTGGTTTAAAATATTGATTACCCCATATTGGACTAAATTGTGACAATAACTGTGGTTCTTTTAAATAGTTTTTAGCTTCACACCATATTTTGATCATATGCTTTACAAATGGATTTTTAACTTGTTTTTGTAATTTTTTTGCCGAATCTGAGTATATGAATAAGGGAAGAGGTAAAGGTAAATTGTATGATTCCATTTCAGTCCAGTGAGGGAGATCATTTGATGAAAAATAATATGTCATAGACCTCAGTTGTGCCGACCAATAATACAACATAAAATTTGGACATTTCAGACCTCCACGATCAAATGGTAAATATAATAAAGACAAACGTAATCTAGCCCTCCTGTTGTTCCATATAAATTCCACTAACTTTTTTTTATTCTTGAGAATAGATCTAAAGGTGGTGATAAGGGAATGTATTGAAATAAATAAAGTATTTTAGGTAAAATATTACTTTTAAGTATATTGATTCTCCCGATCATCGACATTGGTAGTGACATCCATCTCTGAGTTAACTCACTGATATCTGACATTAAGGCTTCATAGTTGACACTGGCGACTGATTCTAGCTTAGGCATAATTTGGATTCCTAAATATTTAAACTGATTTACAACATTGAATTGATTTACCTCAGGGGCTGAGTAATTTCTCTGGGTCTCATTTAGCATTAATATTGAAGATTTAGTTTTATTTATTTTATATCCTGATATTTCCCCAAAATTCTTTATTAAATTCAACAAGGTTGGAATTGATTTTTTTAGATTCGACATAAACAAAATTATATCATCGGCGTACAGGGAGATTTTATGTTCTGTTGGTCCAACTTTAATTCCATATATTTGTGAATGTAAACGTATCGCTATCGCTAAAGGTTCAATTGCCATAGTAAACAGTAAAGGTGAAAGTGGACAGCCTTGTCGACATCCTCTATTGATTTTTATTGGTTTTGAAATATTGTTATTTGTTAGGATTTCTGCTGTAGCATTATTGTATATTATTTGAACCCATTTTATGAAATTATTTCCAAGTCCAAACCTTTGTAGGACTTCAAAAAGAAAGGGCCATTCAACTCTATCAAAGGCCTTTTCGGCGTCCAATGATAGGAGAGCTGTATCCGGTGCTTCTTTATTAAAATAAATAATATTAAATAGTCTTCTTACATTATGGAAGCCTTGTCTACCCTTTATAAAGCCATTCTGATCTCGATTAATAATATTTGGTAAAATTTCTTGTATTCGTCTTGCTAAAATTTTACAGATTATCTTAAGGTCGGCGTTTAATAGGCTTATTGGTCTCATATTTTCACATTTATTAGAGGGCTTACCTGGTTTTGGCAGCAGTATAATTAAGGCATTATTTATGTATGATGGTAAATTATTATTTTGAATGCTTCTAAAACCATTTCCAAAAAAGGTTTTATTAATTTATTCTTAAATTTTTTATAAAGGTCAACTGGAAGACCATCTGGTCCTGCACTTTTTCCTGATTTCATATTATCAATGGCTAGCCCAACTTCTTCTTGACTAATTTTAGACTCCAATATCTCCCTGTTTTCATTTGGAATACACGGTATAGATAGTTCGTTCAAAAACCCATTTAGTTTTGTTAAATCAGGTTCATTTTTGGTATCATATAATTTTTCATAGTAATCTCTAAAGGCTCTATTAATTTCTAAAGGATCTATAACTACCTGTCCATTACTTATAATACTGGTAATTGGTGTTTTAATTTCCAATTGTTTAATCTGCCATGCTAATAATTTTCCTGATTTTTCACCTTGTTCATAAAAAGATTGTTTCAATCTTAGAAGACTCGAGGCAGCTCTATTCGCTGATTTTTTGTCGTATTCAGCTCTCAAAATCAGTAATTCATTCTCCAACCTTGGGTCACTTCCTGCATACACTTTTTCCTGAAGATTTTTTATTTTATGTTCCAATTTAGCTCTCTCCTCTCGAGTCTTCTTAGATTTTGATCCTGTATAACTAATAATATGTCCCCTAATAAAAGCTTTGAAAGCCTCCCACTTTACACATGCTGATGTTTGTGTAGTATTGATGTCAAAGAACTCGTCTATCTGTTTTTCTATATACTTGACAAATTCCTCATCCTGAAGCCATTTATGCTGAAATTGCCATCTACCTGATTCCTTTGTCAATTTTTTATCTACATATATTAGACAACAGGGTGCATGATCAGAGATCACGATGTTATCATAAAAGCAGTTTTGAATCTTGGACCTTAATTCTGTGGAAATCAAAAATAATCAATACGTGAGAATGTCTTGTAGGTACTGGAATAACAAGAATAGGCTTTAACTTGTGGTTTCATTTCTCTCCATATATCTAACAATCTCAATTCTTTCATAAAATGATTAATAGTCATCCTACATCCAATGTGCGTACAATCCAGTCCTGTTGATCTATCCACACCTGGATTCAATGTACAATTAAAATCCCCTGCTATTATATGTTGCCCTGTAAGTGATGATAGACTTTTGTATTTTTAAAATTATTTTTATCTATCAACTTCCTTTTATTCCATTTCATTGTGCAGCGCTTTGTGACTATATGTCTGTGAAAAGTGCTTCATAACTAAACTTTACTTACTTGGCGCTCGCAGAAAAAGCAAGCTCCATGCCGGTGGGTTTTTAGGTTAGCCATTGCTAATGCTGCTCCAAGATGTGTGCTGGCCCGCCGTGTTCCGAGTGTTTGCTTTTTTAATTCGTGCAGCATTTCTTGCGGGTTGTGTGTCATGTCAAGGGCTTTTCTTCCATCTTTGTTATAAAATCCAAAAAAGGCCACACATTTGAGCTGCTTCCCAACTTTCGAAGCTGACTGCAAGTCTCCCAGACAAGCTACGACTTCACTTGACTGGGTGCTTGCTTTGCACCATCTAGTGGACTGAAAATGCAATTGATTGAATACCTAAGACAGTATGCAACATTTACAAGTTAATAAAAGATCAGCCCATGCGTTTAGGGATTGGTGCATTGTCATTGGTGTCAAGTATCGCGATCTATCACTGAATCGATCTTTTGTCCCACCCCTTCTCTTTATAAATGCAGTTATCTACAAAGTACTTTGTGTAATTTGTCATTAAAATTGATGCAAAGCTCCCTGTGAGGGACCGAGCTGGTTAGGAACTATACAAAAATCAGCTGGTAAAACTGGGCCCATAAGAGGTTAAAGAAACAAAACTAAACTCTTAATGGCAACATAAGGTAACAAACCAACTGCTTAACAGACGAAAAACTGATCTAACAAGAGACAAAGGAGTTTAAATACATGCTGATCAGACCAGGGGAGAATAAACTAACAAATTATCTAAAAAATACAAAGACAGCAGTTAGTTTAATAATTACTTCAAAACAATAGTAGTCAAACCCAAAAATTGGCTAAATACCTAACTCAGAAATGAAAGCCAAATAAACAAGTATTTAAAATGATAAAGTGAATCATTCCCCCATGATGGAGCAGTGCTTAGTCTCGTCCAATGAGCACTTCCTCTGTAAAGCAGTGCTGCATCCTATGGCACATCTTTTGCTCCCGTTGCCAGCAGGCCTCAGCAGCCACATGGACCTGCCCCCGTACCAATAAGCTAAGAAAAAGAAATGGCAAATAATTTAACAAAGCTGAACATACAAGTTACTAAATGTGCACGCTACAAATAGAACTAATGCATTTCATTATATGCCAAATAAAATGCATATTAACTCAAATTATGTGTCATTATTTGTGTCCATGTATAAATCATATATAATGAAACTAAAGATGAGTCAAATGTGTGACAGTGTTGGTGCATGGGCTTACTGACTTTATAATTTGTAGTTGTGTGGCCGTCGCACAACTGAGCCAAACATTCCAGTTGATTGACTTGACTGACTGGCATTGCAGAGAGCTACAGGCGGCAGCCGTCTGTGTCAGAGGGACCCTGAGATAAAATTATAAATTTACACAAAGACTTTTATAAAACCCCTTACCATTCCAGCCAGTGTCCAGCTAATGTAAAACGTCCCACGGGCGGCACACCGGAATGGTAAGAGGTTTTAAGATGCAGTTATTTCTAGTAAGCGTGAGCCGTCACCACTTAATCACATTTGGAACCAGTTTTGTTTCTAGGCAGCATTTTGCATGAATGGCATTGTGACTCATAAGTGCTTTTCTGTCAAGTTCTCTGAGATGTTTTCAATGTATTGATCAGCACGCTCCCAAAAAACTGTATATGCATTCCATTGAAATCACAGAGAAAATGTTTTCCCCCAAACTGCTGTCAACATAACTTTCTTTTTTTTTCTTAAGGATTTGTCAGTGTTTAGCGCCAAAAGATTAGAAATTTAAACAAAACGGGATTTTTTTTTTCCCCAAGAGATTTTTTTTTTTTTTTAATAAATGGTAACCTCAGAAAAATAATTTTTAATAATAAAACATCTGCCGTCAAAATTATGACACCACTTGGCATAAGTAAAGCTCGGCAGTTTTAATCCAGTCAATCCTCAACTGTCGCAATAATTCATTTTGACAGACGGCTTCCTTCTCCCATGGCCACCTCATACTTTCTACTCCCACACATACTGTAAGCCTAAAAAAGCTTTGATCCTGATGGGGAAATGAAGGTCACAACGGTTCCCACTGTAGTCACTGCTATATGATTCCCTGGAGACGGTGACGATCAGCGTAATTGCTGTGAGCAATTTGCTTGTTTTAAATGCTCATAAATGAGAGCTGCCTTTTCCATCATCAAATATTCTCACAAAAACAATATTAGACATTTATGCTTGGTTTTGAGTTTTTGAAAGGCGAACTTTACACTCCTGATCAAAATCTTAAGACCGGGGGAAAGATTACAAGCATTTGCATTTTGTGCTGGTAAATCATAACCAGGTTGTAAGTAGAGCTTCAAAATGGAAAAAGAAGACACAGGAGCAAGAGACGGAAAAAATCGAGTAGACAATTTATTGAAAACTACATTTAAGCTCAAACAGGCTGGCTGTTCATCAGCTGAACAAATGTTTAAGACCATAGCCCTCCAAAACAGAATTAAGTGTCAAAAAAGCGTTCAGTAGTGAGTGGCCTCGCCGTTCTTGTTAATCACTTCAAAAATTCATTTAGACATGCTTGATGCGAGTGTTTGCAGGAGACTGGTGGGAGTGTTGCTCCATGTGGTGAAGATGGCTTCATGAAGAGCATCCATGGTCTGGAACTGATGCCCGTTTTTGTAAATTGCCCTTGCCATCCATCCTGAGACATTCTCAGTGGGATTTAGATCAGGGGGACATGCAGGATGGTCCAAAAGAGTGATGTTTTTCTCCTGGAAGAAGTCCCTCGTCAGGCAGCCGTCGTGAACTGCAGCGTTGTCTTGTTGGAAAAACCCAGTCACTTCCGCACAGACGAGGGCCCTCAGTCAAGAGGGATGCCCTCTGCAACATGTCCGCATAGCGGGCCGCCGTTTGACACCCCTGCACGACCTGCAGTGTCGTCATTCCATTGAAGGAAAAAGCACCGGAGATCACGATGGAGCCTCCTCCACTGTGCCGCGTAGAAAACATCTCCAGTGGGATCTCCTTGCCATGCCAGTAACACTAGAAACCATCAGGACCATCCAGGTAATTTTTTTTTTTTCTCTCTACAGAGAATAAAACTTTCTTCCACCTTTCACCGTCCCATGTTTGGTGCTCCATTGCAAAGTCCAAACATTCAGGTTTGTGGAGTGGGAGGCGATGTGGCCTTGGAAGACATTTTCTGTTCTTTAATCCTTTCTTTTGTAGATGCCATCTTATGGTTACTGGGCTGCAGTCAGCATCAATATGGGCCTTAATTTGGGTTGAGTGTTGGCCTGTGTCTTCATAGACAGCCCGTTGGATCTTCTGGCTCAGCACAGGTGGAATTTTTTTGGTCTACCACTTGACTTTTTTTGTCCCATAACCCTCAGGATCTTTTAAGAAATTTAAAATGACTGTCTTACTGTGTCCAACCTTGGCAGCAATGGCACGTTGTGAGAGGCCTCGCTTGTACAGTTCAACAATCCTGCCCTGTTCAAAGACAAAGCCTTTCTGCCTTTGCCTTCAAGAGGTCATGACAGTGCGAATGCCTGACAGAAAATGATGTGAAAGCCAGATTATTGTGCCAATTTCTCCTTTTCAAGGGTGAACTTTTGATCAGCTGATGAACAGCCTGTTTGAGCTTAAATGCAGTTTTCAATAAATTGCCTATTCTCTATTTTTTGTCTCTTGCTCCCGTTTCTTCTTTTTGCGTTTTGAAGCGCTACCTACAACCTGGTTATGATTCACCTGCGCAAAATGCAAATACTTGTAATTTTTCCCCCAGTCTTAAGATTTTTGACAGGAGTGTATATTTTCATGGAATTAATTATAAATAATCATCCAAGGTATACATACTGACAAATGAATAAAAATCACTGTTTCAGAAAAAAAATGCTGTTACATTCTATACGAAAATATCAGTTTGAATGGAAAGGAAAAGTTTTGATCACTCTGTATCTTGCAGCAGGATTAATTTTGATCTGTTTCTTGTTTCAAATATCTCTTTGGAGCCTCTTGGTTTAAACACACAATGTTACTATGCCTTTGCGTGTGCAGAAAAAATATTTGTCGGTACCAGTAAAATAGCGTAGAAAATTATTGGCAGCATGAGAGTGCCGTCCTCACTGATTTCTTACTAAATTTAACCTCCTTCTAAGGCCAGATGGCAGCTGGATACCAGGCTGTAAAATACATGCACACATGCAGACACTAAACAGGCTGAATGCAGTGTGGGTGCTTTTTGCAAGAGAATCGGAGCGTAATTAACTACATCCTGCTTCTCCGTGTTTATTTACACGCTTTGCTCAAGTCTCTTCTGAAATTATTGGAAGAGTGTGATTGTTTAGTTGTATTCTACGTGACTTTGATCTTGTTTGTCAGCACTTACATGACCTGTGTGTGTAGGACAGTTATTGACTGTATTGCACTCCACTTCAGTATGGAAGCTTTCCTAATGAGGCTCGACTCTGTACTGCATGGCTGAAAGCCACACTTCATGTCTCAGCAATGGGTGGAGCGTCGGTTAGTCAGCAGGCAAGGAGGGGGGAGTTTTGAATGTTAAGTTCACACCACCCTGTGGTCATTTTGCATCGCCAACATTTGAGTTGTGCGCAGAAGGATTTGATACATATAACATTTTCTTAGGTGTATAAAGCACTTTTAAACTGTGAAAATATGAACAAAAAAGCAGAGTGTAATTAAAACACAGAAATAAATGGACTATTTGCGTTTAAACTTGGGGGCTCAAACTTTAGCACCGCATTTGCATATATGCTGTCATATTGCATTTATGTTAAAAATTGCTCATTGCATTACATGCTTTCATTTTGTATTCACAAGTCTATAACAGTGTTTTGTTTTTTTGTTTTTTTTTTTTTGGTGGGGGGGTTGCTGGAAAATTCAAGTGGATAAGGTTGGAATGTTTACGGTAGTTTATGGTCAAAATCATTGTTGGATTTGGTCATATTATGTGAAATATTATTTTGTTATCAATGATGCCATGACGAAAATTTGAAGAATCATATGTGAAAATGACTGCATAATTTTTTTTGTCCAATTTTCATCACATTCTTTATGAGGGTGATGACTGTATGTTCGAAAGTAAATTAATAGATAAATAAAAGTTGTGGATTTAAAGGTGTACTAGATGGTATCGTCATAAGAACAAATATTTTTAAGAAATGCATCAACAAAGTGTTTAGAAAGGTGCAGATTAAAGCCTTTACATTTTTCAAAAATAATATATTGATGAAAAAATACTTATAAACATGTTCATGGGTCCAAAGCAATCATGATATTTACAGTGTTTCCCCTAGGTTTACAGCCTTGGTAGGGGCGGGGGCGGGGGGGCAGCATGAAGGTCGACAATGACAGACTCTTAAAGAAATCATGGTGTTCTGGTGCTGTATAGAAAAACAAATATAGAAAAATTACAGGATACCTCATTATTGAAAATGAATGGGACATCCAAAATTGGCGACTGTTTTGGAACCCTTGTTTGTCAGATCACTTATTTGTGTGATCTTTTATGGCTTATATTCATAATAGTGTATCTTGCATGTAGTGACTATTGGCATTTCGACACTCACAGGACGGGAGGAGACCTGTTTTTGGTGTGCTTCCAAAGAAACTCCAAGCATCGCATTTACTTTCGGGTGATGTTCCCATTTTTTCAGTGATCCAGTCTTGTACAAAAACTTGATTTGAGACGGGAGCAGAT
This sequence comes from Pholidichthys leucotaenia, assembly GCA_020510985.1. Taxonomy (NCBI): domain Eukaryota; kingdom Metazoa; phylum Chordata; class Actinopteri; order Cichliformes; family Pholidichthyidae; genus Pholidichthys; species Pholidichthys leucotaenia. The sequence goes on along the minus strand of CM035844.1, from coordinate 380,509,304 downwards.
TAACCTTAAAAAGTAAAGTGAGCGGACGTGCAAGCAAGCATGCAGACGAGAGGGCAGGCGGTAAAAACAGTGTGATCACCCAGAACTGATTACACACCCGAGTCACCTGCGCCATTTAAAATCTACCTGGTGCGCTCTCACCACATCACCACCTATGCTGATCAATAGAAAACATCTGTGACAAGACACCAGGAAAATGGTTCCTACACTCTGGCCCCTAATTGTTCACCAAAAACGATTACAAAACACAAATAACAGCAGGAGTCATTCAGTCAGAAGTCTTCGGTCTTCTTTCTTCTCAGCAATCAATCACTGTTGGGTCATGACGTTAAGTAGCTTCTTGAAGAAGGAAGATCTTGGATATTATTTGCTCTAGAAGTCCAGTCCTGGTTCTCATCTGTACAGAGTGTACAAGTCCACTTTTATCTGGATAAACCCTGGTAACTCTTCCCATAATCCAGGAACCACGTGGAGCAGTAGAATCCATGACCATCAATCACATCATCTCCTACTGTGAAGCTTCAATGAGGCTTGATCCACTTTTGCCTTTCCTGCAGCATCAGCAAGTATTCTCTGGTCCATCATCTCCACAAGAGATTGTTGACCATTAGCACCTGATTACCAACAGAAAGCTGGACTTTCCTCATCTCCTGTTCCATTATATCTGGCTGTAGAGGTAAGTCAGGAACAGTCAAAACAGTGGCAACTGTGGCGGTTTGGGAAAACCCCCACAAACAGACTAAGGACAGACAACTCGCTACTCCTGGTTTTTTCCGCTACACTACTGTGATAATGTCACCTTTTATGCATTGTGTTCATGCGTCCTGTCCTTACTGTGACCTAGAGACTCAGATCAATATGTAGATGTGCCTGTTGATTACCAACAGAAAGCTGGACTTTCCTCATCTCCTGTTCCATTATATCTGGCTGTAGAGGTAAGTCGGGAACAGTCAAAACAGTGGCAACTGTGGCGGTTTGGGAAAACCCCCACAAACAGACTAAGGACAGACAACTCGCTACTCCTGGTTTTTTCCGCTACACTACTGTGATAATGTCACCTTTCATGCATTGTGTTCATGCGTCCTGTCCTTACTGTGACCTAGAGACTCAGATCAATATGTAGATGTGCCTGTTAACCTCTTTGTTCTGCAGCTGGAGCAAAGTCTAGCAAATCTGCCTATTGTGATGTATGTCTCACAAATGCAAATATCTCATGCCTGTTCTGCAGTCCCTTTGATCAGACAAACTGCTGTGAATCTGCTTTGATGTATTGTTTGAGTTGGGTATAAATACTGCACAGGTTCTGTAACACTTCCTCTCACTCACACTTCAACCTCTGCTGCAGACACGCGCTCTGTGTCTTCTTCTCTGAGAGCCAGAGGATCCCCATCCAGCCTGCACACACTTGGGCTGGAGAGGGGATCCTGTGACGGCGGTATGATATAATAAACTCTACTTAAAACCTCCAACAACGCCGCTTTATTTCATGCCGCCGCACTGGTGACCCGACGCTGAAACGAACACGCTGCCAGCGAACGCAACGCCCGGCGGTGATTCTCCGACGACCAGCGAACGCGGCAGCCTGACTGATCTGCCCTCCCTTCTGCTTCAGGGAGACCTTAACGCGGAGTTTCCAGGCGAAACTCGTTGGAGAACACCCACGACCGGGAAAGCTGAGCGACGTTTCATGGTGAGATCTGCACGCCTAGATCGGCACATCCACGCTGGACTGGCCGCGCTCACAGCCCCTCCACAAGAGAGCGCATGCACCTCGTCCCCTCCCCACGACGGCGATCCCCATGGCCGACGGAGCACATGTGGACCTGAACGCACCATGACCGAGCGAGTGACAGAGCGTCTACTTCCCTTCACCGCTCCAACACGCTGAACAGGGATGATCAAGCTCCCTGACCCTGGTTCTCCTCTCCAGCTGGCCCACCCATCACGGAACCCCGGCGCACGCACCGGGGAGTTACGAGGACAGCGCACACCACGCACGGCACAAATACGGCTTTTCTGACCGCCTTCCTTCTGCTGCACACTGGCCCTTCAGGCTTGCTCGTTCACCTGAGGCACGCAGCTTGCTCACTGGATTTTATGGTCTTAGCCACGGCACACAAGGGGAATTCAGCGGTTTGCGGTTCCCGAGAGCTTTAAGGTTGTGCCCGCACCTAAAGCCAACACGCCAGTCCCTCTGCTCTCATCACAGCCGCCACGCAGCCTCGTCTTTTCTTCATGGCCGCGATTAATCCTTGCAGGACTTAATCGCGGGAGGAGCCAGTGACTAATTTTTCTTCTTGTGGACCTCTGCACGTTCAACGGGACCAGCCCTTCGACATCGCGGACCCACAGGCAATTTTTGCGCGGCCTGGACATTTTCATAGTCTCCGGCTGGCTTTTACTACCCCCACCCCCTCCTGCACAGAGCTTTTCCCTGCTCGCTGCCCAAGCTGCACTATCGAGGTCTCGACCACCTGCCGAGCCCTCTGGGGGGGAGCTGTGGCGGTTTGGGAAAACCCCCACAAACAGACTAAGGACAGACAACTCACTACTCCTGGTTTTTTCTGCTACACTACTGTGATAATGTCACCTTTCATGCATTTTGTTCATGCGTCCTGTCCTTACTGTGACCTAGAGACTCAGATCAATATGTAGATGTGCCTGTTAACCTCTTTACGTCAAACAGGTTCATTTTGTCTTCTTTCAATTATTTATCCTTTTTTTTTTTTTTTCCTTTGAAAGACAAAAGTAAAATAGAAAGATGTCTTTACCTTCTTTACATGTTTCAACTGCACTGCAGCCTTCATCAGAAGAGTCAGCTGATTGCTGCCAGGTGACATTTATCAGCTGATAAATGTCACCTGGCAGCAGTCAGCTGACTCTTCTGATGAAGGCTGCAGTGCAGTTGAAACATGTAAAGAAGGTAAAGACATCTTTCTATTTTACTTTTGTCTTTCAAAGGAAAAAAAAAAAATGTTAACCTCTTTGTTCTGCAGCTGGAGCAAAGTCTAGCAAATCTGCCTATTGTGATGTATGTCTCACAAATGCAAATATCTCATGCCTGTTCTGCAGTCCCTTTGATCAGACAAACTGCTGTGAATCTGCTTTGATGTATTGTTTGAGTTGGGTATAAATACTGCACAGGTTCTGTAACACTTCCTCTCACTCACACTTCAACCTCTGCTGCAGACACGCACTCTGTCTTCTTCTCTGAGAGCCAGAGGATCCCCATCCAGCCTGCACACACTTGGGCTGGAGAGGGGATCCCGTGACGGCGGTATGATATAATAAACTCTACTTAAAACCTCCAACAACGCCGCTTTTTCATGCCGCCGCAGCAACCTTTTTTTCTCTTCCTGCTCAACTCCAAAGGAGTATTTGATTTTTGATTTTTTTTTTTTTTTTGATTTTGTATACTTTATTGATCCCCAGAGGGGAAATTGAAGGCATCCACCTGGAAGGATGAAGCAGCCACGGTACAACGCTATCAGTTTACCACACACACACACACACACACATTCACACCTAGGGCCACTTTTAGAGTCTCCAGTTAACCTAACCTGCATGTTTTTGGCCTGTGGGAGGAAACTGGAGAACTCCCGGAGTAAACCCATGCAAACACGGGGAAAACATGCAAACTCCACACAGATCACTGTTGGTCAGGGGCTGGGATCGAACCAGGGATCCCATGGCCAAGGGTGAGTTGCTGTGCTGTCGCAGTGCTAACCACTGCACCACCGCACTGAGCCTTAGAAGCCAAGCAACAGAGATCTTCACCTGAGTCCATGAAGAAAAGTAATTCAGGAGCTTGGTGGTTGGATCCTCTGATTCCTTGATAACATTTACAGAGACATCTCTCTTAACCTCTGGATCTTCTACAGAGATGGATTGCAGCTCAGTGTAAGCCAATCCTCTGGCTTTTGAAAGAAGTCTGATCCTGAACTCAATCTGCTGCATGCCAAGATATCATCCACAGTCAGATCTCTGGAGGCTTCATCAGCAGGGTTGTTCTGTGAGCTAATGTACCTCCACTGAGCAACATCTGTAGCTTCTATTATAGAGTTCACTCTGTTAGCAACAAAGGTGTAAAATCATCTGCTGTCATTATTGATATACTTTAGCACAGTCTGGCTGTCGGTCCAAAAGCATGATGTTTCCAGCTTAAGTGATAACTCTTTCCTCAAGAGTTTATCAACCTTGACGGCTAGCACAGCAGTAGTGAGTTCCAGACATGAAGTCGTTGTTTGCTTAAGCGGGGTAACTCTTGCTTTACCCAACACAAAAGCAAGGTGCACTCTTTCATGGTCTTCCAGTCTCAGATGAGATCCTGTGCCATAGCCATGGTTACTAGCTTCAGCAAAATGATGTAACTACGCTTTTACAACTCCTCTGAAGTTCTTAGATTTGATGCAACGATCAGTCTTTACATGCAGCACCTTCTCCAAATCCTGCAGCTATCCAGGTCATTGCTGCAAGTAAGTCTGGGGTATAGGATAATCCCAGGAGACTTTAAGATGGCACAATTCCTGCAGCATCAACTTTGGCAGCAAGGTGAATGGAGAAAGGAAGCCAAGTGAGTGATAACTCACTTGGCTTCACACACACTTTCCAGTGTGTGAAAGTGTGTGTGAATGGGTGGATAGCAGGATCTGTAAAGCGCTTTGGTCATCAAGAGATGAGAATAAAAGCGCTATATAAGTGAATGCGATTAACCATAGCTAGAACTCACGATTGACAGAACCCCACGTCTTGTATGTGGACGCTTTTCCACTGTTGGTTTGAAAATGAATTTGCCACTTTCTGCACACCGATGGAAGCCCAACCCTGTTTCAACTAGTAAGTTGTCTCTTTCCAGATGGAGCTGTCTGGTTGTGGTAGACCTGAGAGACTCTGGTATGAATGACAAGGCAGTACGGCTGTTACTGGTCCACTTTGATAGGTGAAATCCTCCTTTTGAGCAAAGGTTGATAAGATCTGCAACCATTTGGACAGCTTCTTCTTCTGTGGCCAAAGACTTCAGTCATCCACATAAAAATTGTGGATGGTGTCAATCACTTCAGTTTTAAAAGCAGTCTTATCTGTTGCAGTTCTCTTCAGCGTGTAGTTAGCACAGGTTGGAGATAAAGCTGCTCTAAAGATGTGAACTTTCATCCTGTGTTGTACTGGAACTCTTCAAAGTGTCACCCAATGGCCATTAAAGCAATCCTAGAAAATTTACATGCCTTTTGGACACCTTTACCTGATGGAACATGACTTTGATGTCTGTCGTCAGGGTGACATTCCCCTCCCTGAATCTCATTAAGACACCTAAGAGGGAGTATGCGAGATCAGGTCCTTGAAGAAGTTTGGAGTTCAGAGTTGTACCCTTAAAACCTGCTCCACGATCAAACACCACCCTCAAAGTTTTCTTCTTTGAATGGTGAACACCATGGTGAGGAAGATACCACACCTTTCCCTCCTCACACCCCAGCTCCTTTGGTGGCACCACTTCAGCATAACCACTGTCCATCTTCTCAGTCCGAAACATGGCATAGTCCTCCTTATAGATCCTATTCTTGTCGAACTTTCTTTTGAGACTCTGCAGACATTGTTCTGCAATGCACCTGTTGTTCGGTGTGGTTACATCATCCAGCTTGAAGAGCAAGTCCATACAATAATGACCTTGTTTACAAATGGACTTCTCCACTACATCCATAAACCTCAAGTCCTCCTGTGACTTTCCCTGCCTTTCCTCCAATGCCTTCTCATTGAAGTCTTTGTTACACTGCAAGATCAACAGCTCCTCCAACTTGGTGATGATATCCTATTTGCATAAATAGTTGAACATCTTCTCTGGCAACCAAGATTGCTCATTAAAGGAACCATGATGACCCACCCCGGTAGGGTCTTCACGGCGTATGGTCCATCCTCCTTGCTGTTTATGATCTCCCAAAGTTCCATGAGCTTTGGTGCATTTGCCTCAATCAAAAGTTCTATTTCAGCATCCAAATTTGGGATCCTGATGTGTTTGCGATATCCTCAATTTTCAACATCTTGCTGAATAGGTATGCGTGGAAACGGGAATAGTATCTTGCATGTAAGTCTCTGGAAGATCAAAAACTGGTTGTCATCCAATTTTGAAACTTCCAGGTCTGTCAGGATCTGACTTTGAACCATCTTTTTTTGCCTCATAGTGCGTAACAAGATGTTAGTTCTGGAGCCTTGTAAAGTCAACCTTTCATCACACCCTGGGTACAAAATGTTGCAGTGCTTCCAGGATCTAAGAAGGCATAGGCCTTGATCACCTTGTTAGATTTCCTTGATTTGAGCTGTACTGGGACAATGGAAAGAGTGCAGTCATGATGTCCGGCCCCAGTACAGCCACATGCCTGAAGAGACAAGAGCACCGGTGCTTGGGGCCTCCTGATGTTCAGTTCCTTTATCTTTATGCTGGATGTGTAAAACAGTCGGATGTTTCAGACTGCATTTATCACATGTCAAGCGACTCCTGCGATCTTTGCTTATGTGACCAATTTTGAGACAGCCAAAACACATTCCTCCTTTCTTCAGGAATTCAATCTTCTCATTCTGAGAAATGCTGTTGAACTTTGTACACTTGAGCAATGGATGTGACTGTTCACAGTACAGACAAACTTGTGATGAAGGTTCTTTAGATGGGATAGTCTGTTTCGGTGTCTGACTCAAAGTAGTCCTAGATGTAGTTGTGTAACTTGTGGCTCCAACAGTTGTGACAACACTCATCCCTCTGTTAGTTCTAGAGGATGAGATTTTGATCTTATTACCGGGTTTTGCTATGGTGCTTGACTTTGGGTCAGAGATGTCACTAAAGCGTGGATGCAACAAAATTTTGACTTGGTGTTCCAGGAAGTTGACCAAATCTGGGAAGATGGCTCTGTGACCTCGTCACTCCTAAATCTCACAAGCTGTAGACCTCCATCTTCCCCTCAGCTTGTAAGGCCACTTCATTACTATTTGCATCATATTCGATGAAATATTCATCTCCTCCACATACTGTATTTCCGCCATAGCATTACAGCATCCTCTCAGGAAAAGTGCAAGTTCCTGGAACGATTGACCATCTTCAGATTTAATGACAGGCCATCCAAAGACTTTGTTCATGTAAGCTTTCGCCACCTGATGCTCATTTCCAAAGTGTTCCAACAGAAGTCCTTTTGTCCTTTGATATTCTTGCTGTGGTGTCATATGGAAACAGCTTCTCACCAACTCCCTGGGGTGTCCCTTAGTATATTGCTTGAGAAAATACAAGCAGTTCTGGTAGCTGCTGGTTTTCTCCTCCACACAGTGTTTGAAGTTTCTAATAAATGATATGAACTGCAATGGATCTCCATCAAATATGGTTATTTCTCTTTGTGGCAAACTGGATAACATCAGTTGTTGCACCAGCATGGTTGTGATTTCATTTTGTTTTTCCATAATTTTATAAACTGAGTCCTGGTTGACTGATCTGGGTTCTGGAGAAATATGAGACTGGTGACATTGTTCCCGTCTCCTTTGCAGAGCAGCAGCTTGCTCCAGCAAAGCTGTTCTCTCTGCCTTTGCTTTTAACTGTGCTAAAAAGATGCTAGATGCAAATGTACTGGAGTGACTTCTCCTGCTTGACCTTCTGCTCAACCTTTTATTTGATATATTTGACACACTGTCCTCAGGACCAACGTCATCTTGGCACACACAGTTAACTTTGGGAAGCTCATCACAATCAGCACAACCATTATCATTTTCAGGCTCATTGCTTTTACTTGCAGTCTCATTTTGTTAGCCAGGTGGCTATTTCCTCGATAAACACAGTATTCCCAGCGACTTTGGATTCAGACTGTGCTTCCTGCTTTCTCTGTTCCTCTACAGGTAAATGGAACTCAGTTAACAATATATTGTGTACTTTAGCAACATTTTCACACAACTTTTTAAAGGCTTTTAAATCTTCTTGTACTGCACAGAAATTTGTATTTGAAGACGAGAGGTGATTTTAGGTTTTAGCTTGCTTGCTTGTTTAAAATGATAATTTCATTCCTTTTGAAGTTTTTCAGTCACCATTAAAATCCCTTTTGAAGTTGGGTTTTTTTATTCGTTTTTCTTTGACTTCACTTTGCACATTAGTAGGACCAGTTTCAACAACACATTGTGTATGGGAATTCTCAGTGTCAGCAGCAGCACATTGCACTTCACTCATTTTAAATTGATATATACTGAATGCTTTCACAGGAAAACAACTTTATGATGGATGCCTTGGAACAGCAGATGCACTCCAAACATATCCAGACCAAACAATTCTGTGAAGCAATGCATTTTTTTTTTCGCTCAAAAATCCGAAACAGTTGCTGGGCCATGAATGCACCACACAACACTTTGCAGAGCATCCAGCAGCTGCCACACTGCCTCAAATCACCTTCAGCCAAAACAGTTCAGCGTGCGTAGGTGTGTGTCTATCGGTACCTCGTTTGAAGACGTCTGGTACCTGTCCACCTGTCGAAATGATGACGGTGTTGATTTTGACGTCCTGCAACAAGTTTCAATAGCTGTGCTGTGTCAGAAGTGTGCTCCAAACTTTTCAGGTAAGAGTGAATGACGTGCTGTTCTCCACTTTGTGATGGAGCGAAGCTTTCACCTTATGTGATCCTGGCCCTTATGTTCCATGGACGATCGCCATTACACTTTCTCCTTACGGGATCAAGGTTTTTACTTTGCTGTAGTGACTATTGGCATTTAGACACTCGCAGGGTGATAGGAGACCTGTTTCTGACGCACTTCCAAAGAAACTCCAAGCATCGCATTTACTTCCGGGTGATGTTCCCATTTATTCAGTGATCCAGTCTTGTACAAAAACTTGATTTGAGACGGGAGCGGGTTAATTTTAACTCTTTAACTTCCCTAGGTGACATGTGGTGCCTGGGGCAATGCAAGGCAACTCAAGGCCCCCCCTAGTGGTCAAGAGTGGTAAAAAATTTTGCCAATATAATAGTTCAGATTTCCAAGGCTTATTTGTTACAAGGCTTAGTTACAAGTTATCTCTTGTAACTTAAAAATTACGAGATAATGGCTTACTGTCAATTAGAAAGATGTAGAATATGATCCAAAGCTTCAGACAGGAATAGATTTACACATCTAATTTGCATAATGTCACGGCAGCTATATAAATTACATAACTCAGTCAAAAGTGGACTTTGGACATATTTACATAAAGAAAGGTCCGTTTAACGCCGATTTGTCTACAGGTGTATGTTTTTATCTAATCTTCAAAATATACGAACCAGAAAATCAATAAAATGTCAAAACATATTTCTCTTACCTGTTACTGGGAGGGGGGCTCACCCGCCCACATGACCGGTCCGTTTTCATTCATCGTAGCCGATGTTTGTGTGTTTGCTCCGCCATTTACACCGTGTACCACATCTACAAACTCTTATGATTACCCCACATGAATTTCGTTTGTATTACGTGTTCCCTGTGGGAATCCATGCCACCCATGGGCGCCGCCATCTTGGTTCGGGAGGTGTTTTTTATTACACCGACCTCTATGTAACACGTTTACTTAGTAATTTACACCCGTGTACCACATCTACAAACTCTGATTATCCCACGTGAATTTTGTTTGTATTACGTGGCATTTTTTCCCGTTTCATGTAGTTTCCGTCATCATCACTACTGTAATGACCGATCATGAAGGCATGCACATTGGTGTGTGAGCTCAAAGTGGAAAAAGGAAGAATAATAATGAGGAATTCTCCTTCTTTGCTATATTCCATGTCAGCCATGATTCCTTTGGCACATGTCTGCCACCTTCTAAACTGTCAGATCAATAGAGATTAGTACAAATTCTCAGTATAGCCAGGGGACGTCAATAAGTTGACACGTGCAGTTGCTGCGCTGTGCCACTGGGGGCGCGTGACCAGTCCATTTAATCTGGGCAGTTAAAGGGTTAAAATGAAAAACAAAGCGAGCTGATGTGCGAGCAAGCAAGCAGCGAGCAAGCGAGCGAACGAACGGTAAAAACTGTGTGATCACCCACAACTTATTACACGCCTGAGTCACCTGTACCATTTAAAATCTACCTGGTGTGCTCTCACTACATCGCCACCTATGGTGAGCAATAGAAAACACTTGTGACAACAAGACACCAGGAAAATGGCTCCTACATTGCATTTTGGGGAATGGATCCTAGCATTTTTAGTATTTTTCCTTATGAGGACCAGGTCAAATGTCATCACAAGAAGAAATGTCCTAACATAAAAGGTGGTTTGTCAAGGGGTGGTCCACACAAGAATAGAAAGACAGGGGAGACACACACACACACACACACTCACATACTGGTTTTCATGTTTGATGGGGACCAATTTTTTGATCATTTGTGGGGACTACCCTTTCTACACAGACCCTTTCTATCTAAATGCAAAGACAGATTCTTCGCATTTAGATAGATTAACTTGAAACTTTAGGGGCGGCGGGGGGTCTGTGGAGACCCCCCCCCCAATATAATGGTCAGGGAAACACTGATTTACATCTGAGCGGTTGGATAACTACAGCAGCCAGTAAGGATGAATGAATGAATGAATGAATTTTATTTTATTTCGGATAGTACATTACAGGTTAAAAGAAACTGTATAATATAACAACAAGGTCAAATTAGACAAAGACTCCTTCTACTATACAATTCCACATGAGTTATCCGAAATGGGTGATGGCTGAAGCCGCAGCTTATATTGCCCACCCATATTCCATCCAAGAATTCAAAGGAGAAAAAAGAGAAAACAAGACAAGAGCGATTACAATTTAAAACAAGGCTAAGACAAAATGTGACTGAGAGAAAAAGAAAACTGAGCTAGTCTAAGTTAAGCGGTTACTATTCAAAAACAAATCTAAGACATAGTGTCACAGAGAAAAAAAGAAAAAACTAAGCTACAACACAACACAGGCTGGAAATGTCAATCCTTGTGTGAGTTTACATGTCGTCTTGTAAATATGTTTGGAGTATTTCTTCCTTTAGTTTTTGTTTAAATTGTCCAAGCGTTGTACATGATTTTAATTCAGGTCCAAAATCGTTCCATAATCTGACTCCTTGCACTGAAATACAGTGTTGCTTGGTAGTTGTTCTCACTGTAGGCTTTTGAAATATACATGTTCCTCTGAAGTGATATCGTTTCTCCCTTGTTTGGAACAACTTTTGGATATTTGCGGGCAGTGATAGATTCTTCACTTTGAACATTATTATTGCGGTTTTAAAGTCAATCAGATCTTTCAACTTGAGAGTTTTTTGTTTAAGAAAAAGTGGGTTTGTTGGTTCCCTGTAAGCTGCTTTGTTGATTATTCTAATAGCTCTCTTTTGAAGCATAAAGAGTGGATATATGTTTGTTTTATATGTATTTCCCCATACTTCATTACAATATGTCATGTATGGGAGTATTAATGAATGATACAAGGTGTATAGTGTGGGTTGATTCAGCAAATTTTTCACTCTGTGTAATATTGCAATTGATTTGGATACTTTACCTTTTATATATTTAATATGTGGCTTCCAACACAGTTTATCAATTATTACTCCAAGGAATTTAGTTTCGGATACCCTTTCAATCTCTACACCATTTACACTGAGTTTGGGTACTGGGTAGTCGTGATGGTTGTTAAAGACTATAAATTTTGTCTTGCTTAAATTGAGCGTTAATTTGTTTGAATCAAACCACAGTTTCAGCTTTCCTAATTCCTTTCCGAGTGTATCCAGAAGTTGTTCCAAATTGTTTCCACTGCATAGCAGATTAGTGTCATCAGCAAACAATATTAAGTCCATTTTTTCTGAAACTTTACATATATCATTTATATACATATTGAATAATAATGGTCCCAAAACTGAACCCTGTGGGACTCCACAGGTGACCTTCAGTAACTCTGAGTTTTTGCTGTTAACACATGCAAACTGATATCTATTCTTTAAGTAACTACTTAACCAGGACAGTGCTACCCCTCTAATACCACAATTTTGTAGTTTCTTTAATAATAGATTGTGATCTACTGTATCAAATGCTTTTTTAAGATCCAGGAATACTCCAACTGAATACTCTTTATTTTCAATGGCTGTAGATATTTTTTCTGTAAATTCCATTAAGGCATATGCTGTTGTCCTTTTGTGTCTGAACCCATATTGCTGCTCACACAATAAATCATTCTTCAGTATGAAGTTGTCAATTCTCTCATAGAATATTTTTTCAAGTATCTTGGAAAATTGCGGTAATAGTGAAATTGGTCTGTAGTTGGAGAGTTCCCCTCAGTCGCCTGTCTTGTAAATCGGAATTACTTTAGCTATTTTCATTGCATTGGGAAATATACCTGATTGGAGAGACAGGTTACAGATATACGTCAGTGGTTTCACTATGCATTCGATAACAGTTTTGACTAGTAGCATGTCAATACCATCGCAGTCAGTAGATGTTTTACTTTTGAACGATTTAACAATTTCAATGACCTCTCTTTCGTCTGTGTTCTTTATAAAGATGGTGTCTTTTACAGCAGTGTTATTGCATATTGTATCACCTGTAGGCGCCGTAGTGGGTATTTCTCGGGCCAGTTTAGGTCCAATGTTAACAAAAAATTTATTAAATTCATCTGCAGGTGAAGCTATATTCACATTTGGAGTCGATTTATTATTTTTTGGAATATTAGTTGGGTAGCTAGTATTTCTGCTTTTATTTCCAAGGATACTGTTGATTATTGTCCATGTATTTTTAATATTGTCTTTGTTTTTTTCCAGTTCTTTACTGTAATAGTCTCTTTTACTGCATCTTATTATATATGTTAACTTATTTTTGTATGTTTTATACCGTTGCTCTGCTTCTTTTGTCCTTTTCTTTATGAAAGCTTTATATAATAATTTTTTCTTTTTACACCCCTTTTGTAGTCCTTTGGTTAACCATGGTTTGTCAGCAAATTTGTGTTTAAGCTTTTTTTTAACTAATGGGCAGTTTTTTTCATAAAGAGTGGTTACAATGTTTATAAATGTGTCATAGGCTTCATTTACATCTGATACATAGACTTCTGTCCAGTCTTGCTTCAGCAAGTCCTCTTTAAAAGAACTGATTGCGTTTGGTGATTTGTGTCTGAACGATTTTGAGATTTTTTCTGGGTTGGGCCCCGTGTGGCCATGGATAAGTGCAAAGATTGGCAAGTGGTCACTTATATCATTTATCAATAATCCACTTTCTATTTTCTTATCGAGAACATTGACAAACAGGTTGTCAATAAGTGTAGCAGAGTGAACTGTGATTCTACTGGGATGTGTTATTGTGGGATATAGACTCATGCTGTACATAGAGTTCATGAACTCTGTAACTACATTTTGTTGATGTGGATTAAGTAGGTCAATATTGAAATCTCCACAAATTGCTACCATTTTCTTACTAGTAATATTATTGTACAGCTCGACTAATTTATCTCTGAATGTCTCAATGCAAGTTCCCGGCGTTCTGTATATGCAGCTTATGATTAGATTTTTTGTTTTGTCTAGGTCAATCTCAATCGTAACACATTCCAAAATCCCTGGTAGTGCTGAGGACATTTCATTTACAAGCTTACATCTATATAGGTCATCAACATACAGTGCAACACCACCACCCTTTTTTTGAGATCTGTTAATGTTAAACATCTGATATCCCTCTATTGCCATCAGGGGAGCCTGGTCTTCATTAAGCCAGGTTTCAGAGACTGCAATGGCTGTGAATTTTCTGTTTAGCTGTTTTAAATAGTCCTGAATCTGTGAGAAGTTTTTGTTAAGACTTCTGCTATTGAAGTGTATTACTGACAGTTTACCATCTAATTGCACTTGACTTTTGAATTGCTTTTCAGTGTAATATTCACAGTGGTTATGAATATTATTGAAAAAGTGGTTATCGGGATCAATATCATTCTCCATCTCTTGTGGTTTATGTTCAGCAAACAGTAAAACTAGATGGATGTCACTTTTTATCGTCTCATATTAGGTTCATACCACAATTGAGTGGTCGCTTGACGTGCTGTATCTAGCTTTCAATCCCAAAGAACTGAGAGTTTAGAATGGTCTGAGACTGGCAAGAGTAAGTGCGACACCTCCTGGCCAGGAGGTCAGATTGTTTACACCTTTAAGGTGTTTCAGAACAAGTCATACTTTTCTTATGTAGAGGGCTAGGTCTGTTTTAAGGTTTAAATTATATATATTACTACACTGTACTGTGTAAGATTTTCACCCTAAAATAATTCTTCCAAAGTCATTTTTATGGCACATCAGCTTTTGACCAGGTAAACATCACTTCCACCATAGTCTGAGTGGGTCTGCATCACCTAAAACTACAATTGGCGTGCTTTACAGCCTGAGTCCCATGAGCCAATCATAGTGCATGACTTTAGCAACCAGCTAACAGAACAGCCTGTGATTGCTATTGCGTAAAACCTCCCACTTGTAGTGTTTTCAGTGTTTTTACCAGAAACGGCAAAGTTACATAGTGCTGCTTTAACCCTCCATTTAGCCTTTGTCTAAAGTTACACTGGATGTTCTAAGCCATTGCCATCAGTGAATATGAGGCCCTGGCTACTTTGAAGTTGGTTTATTTTTGTTTGAAGTGAGGGAGGGGGGTCACTCCTGATTCCTGAGATGGAAGAGCTCAATTCATATAATCCCTTTAAAATTCTTGCAATCCTCAAATGTCAGATCTGTCAGTTAGCGCAGTAGTAGTGCAAAATTGGCACAAGGGTCAAAATATCTATAGATCTAAACGTAAAGCCATTATCCAGCTTAGCAAGCGATTTTGGTTACATAACCTCTGTATAAGTTTCAGGTAGTGCATTATGAGAACAAACCACAGGGGAAAGACTTAAGCCCTTTAATGCGGTCAAATTCCTGTCCTGGATTACACAGCAGTATCTGCTGAGTGCTGCAGACGCTAGTCTTGGTTTGCATGCTGTCACTTCTGTGTTTGTGTGACTAGGCGAGGTTCACACTACAGTTTTGATGTCTCACCAAATACATTAAAAATAGGCTGTTCAATCTATTATGTGTTAAAGCATTATTTTTCTTTACTATAGAACATATTTTTTTTACTTTAAGGTTGTTCTCTACATTTAAAGCATCCTGAAGTCATTATATTTTATTCCTTTGATAAGATTTTATGTACTGTTTAAAAGAGAATTTTTATGTGCCTATTTTATGTAAAATATTTTCCTCTCCTTTTCTGTATGTATTCCAGCACTTCACCCAGAATAGGAGAGACGAGCAGCCCCGCGCTGCCGACCCAATCCAAGCCCATCGGGCAGACCCATAAGATCTGTTTGGTCTGTTCGGATGAGGCCTCCGGGTGCCACTATGGGGTCATAACCTGTGGCAGCTGCAAGGTGTTCTTCAAGAGGGCTGTTGAAGGTTGGTCTCAAAACATCAAACTCTTTCTAATATCTGCAAGGCGTTCACTCAGACCTGATGTAATAGAGCAGGGGTGTCAAACTCATTCCATGGAGGGCCAAGACCCTGCATGTTTTGCTTCTACCCAGTGTTTCAGCAGGTGTTTTCACTGATCAGCAATCAGTGGGAAGAAATTCAGTGAAATCACCTGTTGAAGACACTGGGTGGAGGTAAAACCCGCAGAGTCTTGGGCCTCCATGGAATGAGTTTGACACCTGTGTAATAGAGGCAAACACCATTAACCCAGGTTTCATTTAAAGGGGTCATTGACTGAAAAAAGTTGTTTTTGTAGGTTTTAATCTTCTGAAATGCATCTGTTGGTCACATTGTTCTCTTAAAAAAAATGCAACACTTCTATTAAAAACCAAACTGTTTTTCTCTCCAAGAAGCTGTTTAACTCTTCTGTGTTTGTTCCTGTACGTCACTAAAAGTTAAACATCGCTAAAAAGTAAGTGTCACTAGCCTTGATAGTTGCCCGCTGCTCTATTATTGGCCAGCCTAGCTGTCAGTCTTATAGATGGGTGGTGAGGCAAAGGTGTTAGGTTAACAGCTAACAGTGGTACTAGGGAGCTCACTTACCAAGTGTGGTTTATATTGTTATTTTCTTCAGATTTCAGCCACCCTAATAAACATCCCTGTTTCCACCTGGTTCACAAATCCACAGTCAATAATGTCTTACGTCATTCTGGCTTATTGTATTATATTTTCAATGTGATGCTACATTGACCCATTAGCATTAGCTTGGCGAATCAGTCGGCACAAACATTTCATTAAAATCTGTGGGAGTTGTCAGAATGTGGAAAAAGTGCAATCACTGCCCCTTTAATAGTCGTTATGCATCCCTTTGACTAACCCATCTGTTCATCTCATCATACAGTATATTCTCAAATTTTATGGTTTTCAATGTTACCCTGTATGACTTTATCTTTAATAACCTCTTCCTGTTTGTTTGTTGCCAAATCAGAGTTTACTTACAGTACATGTAATACAAGTAACCCCGAAAATGTATAACTCTGATACCCTTCCAGTCAACACAGTATTGTAAAGTCAGGATGTCTGACTTGTGGTCCAAACAGCCTTGTACAAGATTATTATAAGAATTCTCTTTATGAAAGAGTACTTTACAGTAAGGCTACCCTATTAAAGGATCTTAAACCACTTCTAAATAGTTATAAATGCATTATAAAACATTCTTATAACGGCTTATCATTGATTTATAAAGTGTTTCCATCCTAATTAATGACCCATTTATAAACTTCTAGAAATCTTTTATTAGAGTAATCTTATTGTAATATGGTACCAAAAAAAGTCAACCTTTTTAAAACAATTCAAACATTTATTATCATTACTTACAAATGTACTCCCACTCAGCAGGCCCTCAAACGCTGTATGTTGTTGCATGCTGCACTTTAGCAATGGCCATACTGGAAAAACTAGGAGTCTGTCAGTTTTCGATAAGAAATCGCCATAGGTCACCAAATTTTCCCCATCATTGTACATTACTGGAAAATTAAGAATTTTTCGGTCCCCTAGTTTTTAATGGATGCAATCAGTTGAGGCTGTTGTGGGGGGAGGAAAAAATGGAGCCATCATCCCTGAGAGCTTGCGTTACAATCAGACATTTCAAAAGCTGCCCTGACACAGTCGTTAGATGTGCGGGACGGTAATCCTTTTGATAAACAAAAAAATATTTTAGTATTAAATGCTTTTTTTTTCGCATTCTCCCTGAACTTCTCTTTGCTGCTTTTATTTTTCAACAGACTTCCTCAGCAGATGTAATTACTTCAAAAGTGCTGGCTGGGACTTTTTTTTTTTTTTTTTTAAATTGAGTTTCATGCATTCAACAATAGACTTATGATTATCTAAAGTGCCTCTATTATGCAGGTTTTTTTCCACATGTTGACACAGTTTTCAGAGGTGTTAATGAAATTACATGCTTCAGTCAGAACACAACAGGGTTTAATTATTGCTGTACCATTTTCAACACAGCTAAAGACACAGCTCCTCAGAATATCGCGTTTTATGGCATTTTCCTTTGTTTCACCCCACTATTCCTCTTTTGTTATTTCTCTGAGATCTCTGTTGGTGAGGCCATGTGTGAGGCTAACATGTTTGGGCAGCTCAGTGGCGCAGTGGTTACCACTGTGGCAGCACAGCAGGAACGTCACAGGTTTGATCCATCGGTGACCCTTCTGTGTGGAGTTTGCATGCCCCCCCCCCACTCTGGGTTTACTCTGGGTTCTCCGGTTTCCTCCCACAGGCCAAAGACATGCACGTTAGGTTAATTGGCATCGGCTGAGGATTCTAAATTGTCCTTGGGTATGAATGTGAGAGTGAATGGTTGTCTGTGTTGGCCCTGTGATGGACTGGTGATCGGTCCAAGGTGCACCCTGCCTCTCGCCCAAAGACGCTGGGATCGGCTCCAGCCTCCCCGTGACCTGAAAAGGATTAAGCGGTAGAAGATGGATGGATGGATTTTTGAGCTGATTAGCTCTGTATGTCAGACGAAGATAAAATTGGTTGAATGTGAGAAGTAACAAAAAAGGCATTATCAGAGACAGGAGTGGTTTCAGTAGTTGATAGCATATGATCTGTCCCCGGGGTATGATTATCACAAAAACAGCCTTGAAAGAGTGAATGATTAGCTCTGTCAATGGCAGCTGTTGCTGTTGATCAAGGAGCCATCTCGGTTTCTCAAATGTTTTTGCCAGGGGTCCACATTTGTTTTTTCCAGTGGGCTGGAGGTCCAGAGCAGTGTCAGCATGCTGCATGGGCAGTTATTTCATTATCGTGTTGGGAGGGACAATAAACGGAACTTTTTCTCCAGACTAAATATTGAGGGGACATTATGATTGTAGTCAGTCACAAATTTATGAAAAAGAATATACTGTGGAAGATGTGTTCAATGACGAGACATGAGTGTATTTCTCAGGTTCGGCTTTATTGCAGAACACAATCATCCAACATTCTCAAAAGCAAGAAGAGGCAGAATAATATTACATCACACTCTTATACATCCGGGGGATTAAGAACTCAAGTCACATGGTGCTTCTGCAAACATTCAATCACAATGCAAGTCTCTGAAGATTCACCATTGTCTCTTATTCTCTGGTGTTCTGGGAAACCCCACAGGGCCTCCTCTGAGACAAGGGCCCGACTTCACACCTCCTCGCCATCTCCTGTCGGCCCCCGTCGATCCAGACACTTGTTCCTCCAGACGTGAAACCTCAATCCACATAAGCCATACATTTGTGGGAGATATGAACCAGACATATGTGCCACACTCTTGTGGGAAATATGAACCAAACATATGTGCCACATGACCCCCCCCAAACGTCTGCATGGGACAAACATACTCATAAATGCATAACATAAAAGACATCACCACATAACCAACAATCAATCCCCCAATCTCTTAGGTATTAGCTTCCTGCCGAATCTGCTGTAGGCCGGCTTCGCTGCGTCTGCAGCGTCTCCTCGCACCTGGGGATTAGATTTGTTAGCACATCTCTGTGGGAGCTCTGGAGCATGCCTTCTCGGTGGCCTGCCCCGGCGGGGGGCTTTCGCCAACTGCACGCGTTCATCAGCCAGGACAAAAGCGGGCTTGAGTCTGTTTATGCAAATTAGCTCCCTTCTGCCCCCCAAATCTAGCAAAAAATGCTTCTCATTTTTTTCCAGCACCCTGAACAGTCCATCGTATGGCGGTCTCAGCCCTGGGCGTTGTGCATCATGTCTAACAAAAACAAACTGTGTTTTTCAAGGCCTCTGGCACAAAAACGCGTGGAAAACTGTGATGCACTGGGCCAGGCAGCGTGTTTGATCCTGTGCCGCTCTGCAACAGCTGAGCGGGGGGGGGGGGGCAATTGGGCGCAGGATTTTCCGGGAGAAATTCCCCCGGCAAACGGAGAGGTTGTGCGAACACTAACTCTGCTGGGGAGGCTTGCAAATCCTCCTTAGGTGCAGAACGCAACCCCAATAAAACCCATGGCAGTTTGTCCACCCAATTTGTATCCGTGAGCGATGCTCTGAGGGCTGCTTTCAATGACCTATGAAAGCGTTCACATCAACCGTTGGCCTGCGGGTTGTACGCGGTAGTGCGGTGTACCTTCACCCCTAGGCTGCGGGCCATAGACAACCAGAGTTCGGAAACAAATTGAGGGCCTCTGTCTGACGTTATATCCGACGGAACTCCAAAACGCGCGACCCAAGCTGTTAAAAACGCGCGCGCAACCTCTTCCGCCGTTGTTGACGCCAGAGGTACCGCTTCTGGCCAACGTGTGGTGCGGTCCACCATCGTCAAAAGGTGTGTGTGCCCTTGAGACGAGGGAAGCAGGCCCACCAGATCAACATGCACGTGATCGAACTGCTTAGCCGGGATGTGAAAAGGCTCCAAAGGGGCCCTCGTGTGCTTATGTATCTTAGCCCTCTGGCACGCTACACAAGCCGCTGCCCATTCCTTGACCTGTTTGCGCAACCCCGGCCAGACAAATTTCTCCCCCACCATCTTGACTGATGCGCGTACCCCCGGGTGCGCCAGCGAATGGACCGAGTCAAAAACGCGGCGGCGCCACGCGGCTGGAACCACGGGAGATGCATATTAAGAGGGGCATACCTATTTGCTGCACCCTGTGCTCCAGCCTTAACCCTGTTGGTCCAGACTGGAGCGCGCGCACATCCGCGTCACCAACTTGCTCCGCAGCCATGTCTGCATAATCCAAACCTACGTGGACCGGGGCTGCGCGCGCTCCCGCGTCACTGCCCTGGCCCACAGCCACCGAGTCTGCCCCCACGTGGCCTGGCGTTGCCACAGCACGTGAGAGACAGTCCGCCACTACATTGTGTTTGCCTGCAACATGCTGGATATCGGTGGTGAACTCCGATATTGCGGCTAGCTGTCTTTGTTGCCGGCCTGACCAAGGTTCTGAGATCTTGGCCATCGCAAAAGTTAACGGTTTGTGGTCCACGAAAGCGTTGAAACGCCGCCCTTCCAGCCAGAACTGGAAATGGCGGATGGCCAAGTGTAGGGCTAAAAGCTTCCTGTCAAACGCGCTGTATTTACGCTCGTTATCGCGCAGGGATTTGCTAAAGAACGCGAGAGGCTACCAGGTCCCTGCCACACACTGTTCAATGACTGCCCCCACCGCTAGGTCCGAAGCGTCGGTGGTGAGTGCCAAACGGGCTGTTGGAACCGGGTGCGCTAACAAAACGGCGCTTGCAAGGGCTGATTTGACCTGGGAGAAAGCGCGCTCCGGAGACCATTCGACCTTATTAGTGGGTTTTTGTTTTTTTAGTGCCGCGTACAGTGGCTGCATAAGCCGCGCTGCGCTCGGAAGAAACCGGTTGTAAAAATTAACCATTCCTAGAAACTCCTGCAGAGCTTTTATCGTTTGAGGTCGGGGAAAATCTGTTAGTGCGCGCACTTTCTCAGGCAGGGGAACCGCTCCCTGTGGTGAAACGCGGTGCCCCAAAAAATCGATTTGCGCCACCCCGAACTGGCACTTCGTTGGGTTAATTATCAACCCGTGCTCTGCCAGTCTCCGAAAAACCGCTGTGAGGTGGGTTTCATGTTCGTCCTCGGACGTGCTGGCTACCAATATGTTGTCTAAATAGACGAACACGAAAGGCAGGTCGCGTAAAACAGCATCCATCATGCGTTGGAAAGTTTGCGCGGCGCCCTTTAACCCAAACAGCATGCGCAAAAACTCAAAAAGCCCAAACGGAGTTATTACCGCGGTTTTGGGAATATCCTGCGCGCGCACGGGGACTTCGTGGTAGCCGCGCACCAAATCTATTTTAGAAAAAATGCGCGCCCCCGCCAAATGAACTGAGAAATCCTGGATGTGCGGAATCGGGTAGCGGTCGTGTGCTGAGACGTTGTTCAACCTGCGGAAATCGCCACAAGGTCGCCACGAGCCATCAGCCTTTGGGACCATGTGTAACGGGGAAGCCCAGGGGCTGTTCGAGCGTCTAATTATGCCCAGTTTTTCCAGGTTGGCAAATTCCTCGCGCGCTATTGCCAGTTTAGCTGAGTCCAAGCGCCGGGCTTTTGCAAAAATGGGCGGCCCAGTGGTGGTGATAAAATGCTCCACCCCGTGTTTGGCCACTGTCGCCGAAAACTTTGGAACTGTAAGTGCTGGAAAGTGAGTGAGCAGAGCATGAAACTTACCACCCGCAGCTGTGACGTTGGCATGTGCAGTCGGCGGAGCCACCCGAGCTGTGCAGGGAATAGAATGGAAAGAAAGTGCATTAACCAGACGTCTATTAGCAAGATCAACCAATAAACCATGTGAGCACAAAAAATCAGCCCCTAACATGTTAAAACTGACTGCTGCTACAATAAAGGTCCACTCGAATGAAGGGCCCTGTAAGGACAGACGCATGGTCCTCTCACCGAAGGTCTTCATCGCTGAGCCATTCGCTGCTGATACTGACACCCAGGGAGCTTTGGACGGCATCAGCCGTTCCGCATAGGTAGGTGTGACGAAACTCAGCTGGGAGCCCGTGTCCACGAGGAATTGCTTCCCCGAGTGTGCATCTGTCAGGTAAAGCAGCTTATTTTCTTCTCCGAGGGATGCAGCTGCTACCGGCCCTTGGTCTTGGCGTTTCCCTGACGCTTGATGCGGCACGGTGGGAGGCATCTGTGCACCCTCTCCGCAAAACGGCGGTGGTAGAAACACAGGCCGTCTTCAGCTCCGCGTCGCCTGTCGCCGCCGTCGTCGGTTCATCTGGCACCGCCACCTCTGGCTCCAAACCATCTCCAGGCGCCGTCCTCTGCTCAGCTGCCGCGGCCGAAACCGCGCTCCGCTTGTGGGCGTCGACAAGTCGCTGCGCCTCCTTGCCGAGGCCATGGTAGTCCCGCTTGGCCAATCGGGGTGAGTCTGCCAGGGTCACTCTCACTGCTGGCGGCAGAGTCGGGAGGAAAAGGTGGGTGAAGATAAATTCGCCATCCTCGGAGTCTTTCAGTCTCATCATCTTCACCATCAGGTCTGCCGGTCTGTCGTTCTCTGACTCCGTCAACTCTAGGAGCCCCTCTGCTCGCTGTTGCACCGAGGGGGTGAAATGGCTGATCAGTGCCTCTTTCAATGCGCCGTACTTGTCGGTGTCCGGTGGGTGGTTAACCAGATCTTCCACCCTCTGGACCGTGTGACTGTCCAGCTTCGCCACCACATGGTAGAACCTCGTTTCATCCTTTGAGATTCTCCGGAGGTTGAACTGCGCCTCGACCGCGCTAAACCAGGAGCGCGGGCTGTGCTGCCAGAAATCGGGCAGCTGGAGCGTGGAGGCAGCCATCAGGCCGGCCTCTGATGAGCTCCGCTCGGGAGAATTCTCCCTGCTCATTCTTTGTCGTGGGTCACCAGTGTGGAAGATGTGTTCAATGACGAGACATGAGTGTACTTCTCAGGTTCGGCTTTATTGCAGAACACAATCATCCAACATTCTCAAAAGCAAGAAGAGGCAGAATAATATTACATCACACTCTTATACCTCCGGGGGATTAAGAACTCAAGTCACATGGTGCTTCTGCAAACATTCAATCACAATGCAAGTCTCTGAAGATTCACCATTGTCTCTTATTCTCTGGTGTTCCGGGAAACCCCCCAGGGCCTCCTCTGAGACAAGGGCCCGACTTCACACCTCCTCGCCATCTCCTGTCGGCCCCCGTCGATCCAGACACTTGTTCCTCCAGATGTGAAGCCCCAATCCACATAAGCCATACATTTGTGGGAAATATGAACCAAACATATGTGCCACAATACAAACATACACTTATGGGAAAAGAGCTGCAAATTTACAAGAAAATTTGAGAGAGAAAATTCCAGATTTACAAAAGACATTTTCAAATTTACAAAAGTCAAGTTTACTCAAAGTTGCAAATTCATGTGAAAATATATCGTAACTTTACAAGAAAAAACTCACAAATTTATTTGAAAAAGGTTACAAATTTACAAGAAAAAAAAAATTGGATTGTAGATGCAAAAACAGCAGATTTGAGGAAAAGGTGGCAAATTTACAAGAAAAAATTGTAAATTTCAAATGCAAAAAGTTAATTTACAAGAAAAAAGTTCTACCTTTACAAATAAATGTAATAAATTGATGAGAAAAAGTTACTTTTTAAGAAAAGCTGCAAATTTTGAAGAAAAAATTGTCCCCCTGCATCCTCTTGATTTGTCTGTCTCCAGACTGTTTTCCTGTGGGAGTAATTGGGTGAATGCAGCAACTTTCAGGAGCACTTAGCCGAACACCGGTGCACGTAATTGCACCGGTGACAGGCATACACGGGCAACGAACACGTTCTTCGAACTTCGGTAGCAGCAAGTCCAAGTTGGTTGTAGCAGTCAGGCGGCTGTGTTTGGAACGGAGTGATGGAGGCATACATGGGTGATGGGCGTGAACACAGGTGTCGCTCAATTTGGTGGCTCCCTGGCTTTCATTTTTGCATCATGTTTGGTTCACTGGTCCGTGGAGTGTGGCGATGTGGAGCGAGCGGGGACAATGATTATCAAAGGTGGAATGCGGGCACCCTTTCCAGGTCGTGGTCCTCCAGCCATGACCGTTTTCGTCCCCCCTGTGGGTGGGATACGTGCGGTGTGGTTTCTCGTGCTTGCCTGCCTCCACTGAGCATTTTGCCCTAGTTTGATGGGGCCTTGTCAGAGACCTCACTCCATTCAGAGCTGCCCTTACACCATAAACTGGCTGGCTGGCGGCCATGACGGTGTTTGAGTTCTGTTTTTGTTTTTTTCATTCCCTCAAAACAAAACGGGCATTTTTTTTCCCCCTTAAACTGTATCAAAAGGCTTTGGGGTCCGGACAGAAGACCCTCATGGGCTGGATGTGGACCAGAGACCGCCATTTGAGGAGTCCCACTGTAAATGCAAAGACGGATAGAAGAAAATAGACAAACATGGACGCAAAGCTAAAGGCTAGCAACTTTGTCTCATGGTTTGTTCCATCCTTGGTCAGAAGGCTGGCTTGCCACCACTCACCCCAGCGCATGCTGGCAGCCTAGTTACTCATATACAGTCATGTGAAAAAATTTGGACACCCCTTTAAAATATTCAGTTCTTTATTAAGAAATGTTCACGTATCTGTGTCTAACCTTGTTTTTGTTTTTCCTTTTTTACATTTTTTTAACCATTGTAACTGGGAATGAATGTGGGGTTGTCCTAAAAAAGATGGGGGGGTGTCCTAATTTAATCCTACTATTTTAGAATTACATTTTACAGAAAATTTGAAAAGTCTTAATTCATTTTTAATTTTTTAGCTGTATTATGTGAATCTCCCAGTATTTTTAACATTTTCGTAATTTTTTCACATGACTGTGTCATTGCCAAAATATAACTAAATAAGACAGAATAATGCAAGATAGATGTTTGACTGTGGATTAATGAACCGCTTGGTAGAGTATATGGAGACGAGAATTTACAACAAAGCCGATTTGTGTCCCTGAGTTAGCCACACCAACAGTTTTGGTACCTGGGTCACACTGGTCAAGAAATGACAAAATAGGCCAGAGTGATGTGAGAATTAACGAACTCACTAGCTAAGATAGCTGCACTGAAAATGCATGAGTTCCAAGGGTCAGTTGGAAATGCCGCTTCCTCCGAGGGTTTGAGGGTGTCAGACAAGCCGGGGGCACGTCTGTGTCAGGTCTGTAGAATTATGTCACTCTATGGAAGAGAACAGGAAATTCAAATGAGGACTTTCAGGCAAATTTTTGTCCTGCTTTTTGTTGGAGAGGAGAACTCCTGTCCAGGTGGACTTGGTGCTCTTTTAACTTGGCATCCAAATTCAAATAAATTCAAATAAAGGGAAAACCCCATAAGGCACAATAGAGGTACTTTAAACATCAGGTCAGCTTTTCTCTATTTGTTAGTGACAGATGATGATCAACTCTAATCTCCTGTTTTAAAATCCTAGTTAATGGACTGTGTTCTTGACCTTTGCTTTCATTTTGTTCCTGCATTTCCTTTCTGTCTGACTGCTTTATGTATGCATCTAACATTGGTGGTGAAAGGATTCAGTCAGTGACAGAGGAAATCATTACTCTGTATGCTAGGGGATGCCTGCAGAAATTTTGGATGTTGGTCAGGATTTTGAATTGATAATGAAAGCATGTCATGGTGTCCTTCCTAACAAGAGGCTGTTCTTTTAGGGAAATGAAGTAGAAATTATACAAATTGGCTGCAAATAAGCAAACACGCGGTTTAAGTTCAACAATATTACTGACAGTTTCTTGTTATATTTGTGGTATTAATAAATGTACGTCTGTCAGCATTTAATCAGAGGGGCTGGCATGACTGCAGAACTCTACACCCAAGTTTTATTTTGAAAAGAACTGCCTATAGTAGCAATGAGAAAGTCATGTGTGTCATTTTTGTTTTTCTCCCCCTGTCCATTCTCCGGTCATTGTCTCTATGGTGAAGGATGGAGAGCACGACAAAACACAGATGGTAAATAAATGCACTTTCAATAATACTTATCTTTATTTCAGTTATGATAATACAACGATAACCTCTGATTTGTCTGTATACCAATCTGCCTAGCCACATGATGAACAGACTCTTTAGCCACTTTTTTTCATGCATGCAGATGTGCTGATTTGGCCATTCAAATCTTTTTTTTCTTGCTTGGAATGCTTCTCCTTAGTGCCATTACAGATGGTATACCTAAAAATTGTTCCTTGGTGATCTGATGTCAAACTCTTTCCTGTTTTAGGGGTTGATTAATTCTTTGTGTTTCAGTGTTTCACTTTCAATTCAATTCAACTTTATTTATATAGCGCCATTTCACAACAACAGTCATCTCATAGCACTATCAACTGTAGGGGGAACCCCCACAGTTGCAGAAAGACCCCAGCAATCAGGTGATCCCCTGTGAGCAAGCACTTGGCGACGGTGGAGAGGAAAAACTCCCTTTTAACAGGAAGAAACCTCCAGCCGAACCAGGCTCAGGGAGGGGCAGTCATCTGCTGCGACTGGCTGGGGGGTGAGGGGACAGAGAAGAAGAAAAGAACAGACATGTAGAGAGCAAACAGCACGATGGGGACTCAATCTATGGGAGAGAACAAACAAATGTTAATGACCAGCAAAAAAAAATATTTCATTGAGAGTGAGAAAAGGAGTGAGGCCCAGTGCATTACTGGAGGTCCCCCGGCTGACTAAACCTATTAGCAGCATAACTAAGGGAGGGTTCAGAAACACATGATCCCTCCCTAATTGTAGGCTATATCAAAAAGGTAGGTTTTAGCCCTATTCTTAAAAACAGAGATCGAGTCTGACTCCCGAATCCAGATTGGCAGCTGATTCCACAGGAGAGGAGCTTGATAACTGAAGGCTCTGCCTCCCATTGTACTTTTGGAGATTCTAGGTATTACAAGTAATCCTGCATTTTGGGAGCGTAGTGCTCTATTAGGATAATACGGTAGTATCAGATCTTTTAAATAAAAAGGAGCCTGATTGTTTAGAGCTTTGTAAGTAAGAAGAAGGATTTTAAACTTAATTCCAAACTCTATGGGAAGCCAATGAAGGGAGGCCAGAACCGGAGAGATATGATCTCTTTCTAGTACCTGTTAAAACTCTTGCTGCAGCATTTTGGATCAGCTGAAGACTTTTTAAAGATGTTTTAGGACAGCCTGATAATAAAGAATTACAATAATCTAATCTCGAGCTAACAAAAGCGGGGATCAGTTTCTCAGCATCACTCTGAGACAAGATGCTCCTAATCTTGGCAATATTACGCAAATGATAGAAGGCAGTCTTAGAAACAAATTTAATATGTGAATTGAAGGACAAATCCTGATCAAAAATAACTCCAAGGTTCCTCACAGAGCTATAAAGAGAGAGAGTAACCGCATGCAAACTGAAAGTTTGATTTGGAAAGGAATTTCTAAGGTTTTTTGGACCAACAAGAATGACTTCAATCTTATCTGAATTTAATAGCAGGAAATTACAAGTCATCCAAGCTTTGATTTCCTTAAGACAGGCTTCTAACTTGGCTAATTGATTACTATCATCTGGCTTCATTGACAGGTATAATTGTGTGTCATCAGCATAACAATGAAAATGTATACAGTGCTTTCTAATAATGTTGCCTAACGGAAGCATATATTAACTAAAAAGAGTCGGGCCTAGCACAGATCCCTGTGGAACTCCATGACTAAGCTTTGAGTTGAAAGAAAACTCATTATTTACATGAACAAACTGGAACCTATCAGATAAATAAGATTTAAACCACTGCAACGAAGTTCCATTAAGTCCAACATAGTGTTCTAATCTATCAAGTAGAATATTATGATCGATAGTATCAAAAGCTGCACTAAGGTCTAAAAGGACAAGTACAGAAACTAGTCCATTATCAGATGCAATGAGGAGGTCGTTAGTGACCTTCGCTAAGGCTGTTTCAGTACTATGATGGATTCTAAACCCAGACTGAAACTCTTCAAGTAAACCATTTCCCTACAGGTGGTCAAATAATTGCGTAGCAACAACTCTTTCTAAGATTTTTGAAATGAAAGGGAGATTAGAGATTGGTCTATAGTTAGCTAAAGCTCCTGGATCTAGCGTTGACTTTTTGAGTAAGGGTTTAATTACAGCCGTTTTAAAAGCCTGCGGTACATGGCCTAAAGTTAATGAGGAATTGATTATATGAAGAATAAGGCTACCAATAAGTGGGAAGACTTCTTTAAATAACCTGGTAGGAATAGGGTCTAAAAGACAAGTTGAAGGTTTGGATGAGGAAACTATTTTGTCTAACTCACAAAGGTCGATTGGAGTAAACTCATCAAGACAGACATCAATAGAAGGAGTTGTAGTAGTTACAGTATTTAAGTTAACTGTGGGAAGAATCTGATTGATTTTATCTCCGATGGATGAAATTTTATTATTGAAAAAGTTCATAAAGTCCTGACTAGTAAGCTCTAAGGGGATGCTAGGATTGACAGAGTCCTGACTCTTTGTCAACCTGGCTACAGTACTGAAAAGAAACCTGGGATTATTCTTGTTCTCTTCTATTAATGCAGAGTAATAACTCGTTCTAGCTCTTCTAAGAGATTTTTTATAAATTAAAAGATGATTTCTCCAAGCTAAATAGATTTCATCTAAATTAGTGGAGTGCCATTTTCTTTCTAATTGACGAGTCTTCTGTTTTAAGCTACGAGTTTCTGTGTTGAACCAAGGAGTTAGAAATCTCTGATTAGACTTTTTCTTTTTTAAGGGGGCCACCAAGTCTAGAGTCTGATGCAGAGAAGCTGAAACACTATCCACCATGTTATCAATTACAGAAGGAGCAAGCTGTCTATAGCTTATTTCCATTGTGTTGACACATGGCATAGAGGAAACAATCTGCATAAATTTGATAACAGCATCATCTGAGAGGCATCTACTGTAATAATATTTTTCTTTAGGAGCCAAATAGTCAGAAATAGTAAAATCAAAGGTTAACAGACAATGGTCTGACAGTACAGGGTTATGAGGAGACACTACAAGATTTTCTATTTCTATGCCATATTTTTTTTTTTTTTTTTTTTTTTTTTTTTTTTTGTTACTTATTTGTACCCGTAGGTAGACTTGGTTTGCAGTCTGGTGACAAGCCACTGGCTGCCGGTCGCTGCGTGCGCGAGCGCCCTAAACCTACATGTTTTTGGTATGCGGGAGGAAACCGGAGAAATCCCGGAGTAAACCCACGCAACACGGGGAGAACATGCAAACTCCACACAGCTCACTGTTGGTCGGGGGCTGGAATCGAACCCACGATCTCATGATCCCCGCGATCCCCCGGCCGAGGGTAAAACTGTGCTGCCACAGTGCTAAACCACTGCGCCACCGTGCAGCCCATGTCATATGTCATATGTCAGAACAAGGTCCAATGTATGGTGGAGGTAATGAGTAGAATTTCCTACTTTCTGAGAAAACCCAATTGAGTCTAATATTGAATTAAATGCCACATTAAGGCAGTCACTATCTACATCCACATGTATATTAAAGTCCCCTACTATAATTATTCTATCAGATTTCAGCACTAAATCCGCTAAGAAATCAGCAAATTTGGATAAAAAATTCTGAGTAGGTTGATGGGGGGACGATGAACTATGGCAAATAAAATTGGGTTTAACCTAAAATTGCTAAAGTGCCCAATACTGAGGACCAGGCCCTCAAAGGAATTATAACATGTTTTTTGCTTTACATTAACTAGTAATTTGGAATGGTAAATTGTTGCTACTCCTCCTCCACGACCAGAACTTCTGGGATTTTGACAGTTTAAATAACCAGAGGGAGTTGATTCATTTAAACCAACATAATCCTCTTGCCCTAACCAAGTCTCTGTAAGGGAAATTAAATCAATCTGATGATCAATTAACAGATCATGGACTAACAGAGACTTGGGAGTTAGAGACCTGATATTTAACAAACCACATTTAATTTTTAAATTATGAGGAGGAACAGAGGCCAATTCATTCAATTTAGAGGCTTTATGTTTAATTTGAGTTTTACCAATATTTTGCTTCATCACTTTGGGATGCTTATGCATTATATTTTTATTTACTTTGGAGGGAGCAGACAACGATTCTCTGATGGGGAAGACAGGGGCTAAGTTGAGGGGTGGCGGATGAAGAGGAGCTGCAGAGAGGCGTGCAAGACTGCGACTCTGCTTCCTGGTCCCAACTCTGAGTAGTCAGGGTTTTGGAAATTTGGATAAAAAAGATGCCAGATTGTTAGATAAATGAGAAGCACCATCCAAAGTGGGATGAATGCTGTCTCGTCTCATAAGACCAGGTTTTCCCCAAAAAGAGCCCCAATTGTCAATGTAGCCCACGTCATTTTTGCTGTCTTAGTCTTGCTGACTACATATGTACATTTTCAAAAATCACATAGGACTCACTGTAAGCTGTTCTGTAAAACTTGTGCCTGTTTAACTAGAACAAAAATGGTGTCCCCTGGTAATCACACTAAATTTTGGACGCTAACTTTTCCCAGAAATTATCACAATAAACAATATTATTGTTGACTGTTGCCTGTGAATGTCTGCATTTAACACTGTCATGCTGATATTTACATTGTTAGGCAAAGACTTCCTTCATATCAAATTGTTGGAGAACGGAGGATCAAGCTGCGTGATTGACCACATTTTTTGTTCAGAGTTGGGGGGGAAAAAAAAAACTAAGTGGGATGGTTATGCTTTAAATTAATTTTCAGATGTTATATTGCCATTTTTCATTGCAGCTGTTTTCAAACATACAGTGTGTGACGTACCGGCTTGCTGACATTGCTGCACTCGCCTCACCCATTTGGCTCAAATCTAAAATGCTGCAACACAGAAGTGTTAGAATTCGGCTTTGGATTCATCCATCCATCTTCTACCGCTTTTCCGGAGGTCCGGGTCACGGAGGCAGCAGTTCAAGCAGAGAAGCCCAGACTTCCCTCTCCCCAGCCACCTGCTCCAGCTCTTCAGAGAGGATACCAAGGCGTTCCCAGACCAGCTGGGAGACATGGTCTCTCCAGTGAGTCCTGGGTCTGCCCCGGGGTCTCTTCCCAGAGGGACATGCCTGAAACACCTCAAGTGGGAGGCATCCAGGAGGAATCCTGATCAGATGTCCATACCACCTCAACTGACTCCTTTCAGTGTGGAGGAGCAGCGGTTCTACTCTGAGCCTCTCCCAGATGACTGAGCTCCTCACCCTATCTCTGAGGGTGAGTCCAGCAAACCTACGACGTAAGCTCATTTCAGCCACTTGTATCCGCAATCTCGTTCTTTCAGTCATTACCCAAAGCTCATGACCATAGGTGAGGGTAGGAATGTAGATTGACTGGTAAATTGACAGCTTTGCCTTAGAGCTTTGCTCCCTCTTCTCCACAACAGACCAGTACAACGTCCGCATCACTGCAGATGCTGCTCCGATCCATCTGTCAATCTCTCGCTCCATTCTTCCCTCACTCGTGAATAAGACCCCAAGATACTTAAACTCCTTCACTTGGGGCAGGAGCTTGTCCGAAATCCAGAGAGGAAAATCCACCTTTTTCCGGCTGAGGACCATGGCCTCGGACTTGGAGGTACTGATTCTCAGGGCTCTCTTACACAGCCGCTATGGTGTAAAATGATAGCAAGAACTTTCGCACTCCATCATACAGTACGTCACAGGCACATAGTGTGTGCTCATACATGGGTAAAACGGCACAGGTTGAAGTCAGTCTCTCCAGTCAAGCCAAAAGCCAAGGACTTCACAGCATGAAGCAGTCACACTATTCAAAAGAAGCAGACTTTTAGGATCGGTCAGGACTAGAGGTAGGAGTCACCAGAGGCCACACAATACGATCTTGTGATACTTGGGTCACGATGCGATACTATCACGATCTTGCAGTATGTCGAGTATTGCAATATCATATATTATGATTTCCCATCCTGATCTTTGTCTTATTCAACTACCGGCTAGATCTTATGAGTCGATCTTTTACTGTGCTGATCAAAACAGGTTTCTATTTGCAACAATTATTCTTAAAAAGGTGTCATGATACTGGTGTCTCTGAACTGATTCCGTATCACCACCACAAGTATCACGATCTTACAATGCATTGACACCCCCCCCACACACACACTCTCTCTCTCTCTTACAGTCAGGACAAACTTTATCATGTTAACTGTCCTGTGTGCGCATGGCCCTGCCTCCCACAAAAAAAAGTGCTAACTGACAGGTGAGGGACAGAATCAGAATGATTTGCTGAAATGCTGGGTTATGTGAACAAACATGCACGTAAATGTCCATATATTGAGGCCAGAAAAAACTATTGAGTTTATTTTTACTGTATATATCATAATAAATCAAAACAGTAATTATTATGACACGCCTAAGGAAAAAAAGTAAAGTTAGTAGGAATACCCTGTGAAATGTCGGGTCTGTACCGATGTTTAAAATAAGTTTGCTGACGGCTGATACTGATTGTTTCATTTTTACTCATCTGTTTCATCTTAAATGTAAAAGAATGTGCATTATAAAAATAACAGAGCTGAAATACTTGAAAGTTTTTCAGTCCCAGATGTTTTCTGAATTTGCAGCTGGATGCTACTGTTGTCTGTTTCAGGACAAAATCAGTTCCATGCTAGGACAAACCAGATTAATATCAGTTTCTGCAGTCAGTGAAATTTATTGCTGATAGGTCGATATCGGCAAAATGAATGTTGGCCTGCACCGATGTTAATATCAGTTCATCCCTAAAATTTTGTTAAAAAGAGTGGAGTTATACAAACTGTAGTCTACTCTTTACTTGATATGTATTTGTGTTTGAATTTTTATGGAAAGCAGAAAATATTGTTCAGATTTTAGATTTTTTATGTTAAAGGTGTTAAAAGTATGATGGAAAAAACATTTGCATTATAGCTGACTTAAACAGCACTTAATACAGGCCTGAGCGTAAAATTGTGTGAAATCTACTACCCCCTATGGCATGGCCTATTGATGTTGTTCATGTGGCCTTGACACGTTCTTTGCTTTTGATTGGATGGTAAGTAACTTATAATTATTTGTTAAATAAGTTTAAAGTATTTCATAGTTCTAACCATGAACACTACAGTATATTTTTTAAATGGCTATAAAGCAAGTCATAAGCATCACCAAACAGGTGAAACTGGTGGGTTGAGCCAGATCCAGCAGATCAGGGCAGAATGAGGGACAGAAACACCAGTGGGATTCAGCTGTCCCTTTTCTACACCACAGATGGCTATGCCAATGTTTGCCATGACTTCCTGCGATATCAGGCAGCCATCACTTATCACACCATCAGCCCTCCAGATTAATTTGCAGTATATGTGGTATGCAATCACTCTTTCAAAGGAGATTTTACAGTTGCGCTCTTTTCCACGTATGTTATTAGAGCCAAGCATGTCCTAGTTGTGCCAGTTCATTTTCTAATCTGTGTTGGAGACAGTTGGAAATTAGTTTTTATCATCTTTTTAATGCATTTTTTTTCATAGTTTTTAATCTAAATCTCTAGATTAAGTTTTTCTGTATCTTTATACTGTACATTAGGGGTGGGGGGAAAATTGACGCATCGTAATATCGCAATAGTTTGTGGTGGTGATCCTGTATTGATGCAGAGACATAGTATCATGATACTTTATTAAAAAATATTCATGAATGTTACAAATACAAGCTTGCCTATTGAGGTACCAGAGTAATAAAAACCATTTGACTTTCCAGCTCATTAGATGGTTCTGGGGTGGCGCCAAAGATTTATTCAGTGTAGTATTGCAATAGATGACACTCGTGATGATGCACCCATCCTTAATCACATGTACCGATCTTTTATCCCAAGTATCACAGTATGTATCGTATCATGAGGTCCGTCGTGATTCCCACCCCTACTGTACATGTAAGTGTAGACTTCCTCCCACTCCTTTTCGAACATGAAATGGAAACATGTTTGATGTTGGTTTTTCTTTATGTGCTTTTGTCTGTCTGTGGTAGAATGCCCACCTGCTTGGTTTTCTTTTTGTTTTTCACATGTACACAATAAACTTGAACTAGCTAACTGCTCTGACTTAAGTGGACATGTAAGGGATGCACCAATATATTGGCTGACCATTGGTATCAGCCGGTAGTCATGTGGATGACTGCCATTGGAAAAAAATTTAATATTTACTGATGGCAGTAGAAAATGGTTTAACCTCATGATGTTTGCGAATGGCTGTCTACGCATACCCTATGTAGTGTTTTTACTACCACACAGTGAAGAGTAGTAAACCTGTTTGGCATTAGATAGACGTATGGAACGACTATCATCTATAAATGCAGCTTATCTCTGTATGTGTCTGCCTGTTCCTCAGATATCTCCCAAACCGTTCAACAGACTGACCTCAGATTTTATACGTGCTTTGCTGAGGTTACGGGAGTATGCATCCCCGAGTATGGAGTCACTCAGTCAAAATATGTAATTTTTATCAATAAAAGTTTAGCCACCGTTCTTTCTCTTCATGCCCTGGCTTCAGGAAGTATGGGCGGGGTTTCGGATCGACTTCGTGCTAATTGGGTAATACGTGGCATCACAACCATACTGATTGGATAATATGCAGCATCACAGCCATGATGATTGGATAACACGCAGCATCGCAGCCATGCTGACTGGATAGTAGGCGGCATCGCAACCAGTCACCACAGCACTTTGCAAAGACTTTATACGTGTTTTGCTGAGGTTACGAAGGTGTGCATCCTCGAGTATGGAGTTGCTCAGTCAAAATATACAATTCTTATCAATAAAAGTTTAGCCTCCGCTCTCTCATGCCCAGGCTTCTGGAAGTGTGGGCAGGGTTTCAGATTGATTCCGTAGTGATTGGATAATACGTGACATCACTGCATCAGTATCCACAGTGCTCCGTGAGCAAAACAAGGAAGCGAAAAGTGACAAATTTGACTAGATAAAGATAATACTTTAGATTGTAATAATTAAAAAAATGATACCATAAAGCTGGTGTGATTGCATAGGTCTAATGGATAATTCAGCATGGAGAACATGAGGTGCGCAGGTGTGCTGGGGGGACTGGTGGGGACCCGTGGTGCCACAAAGGACATCAGTGGCACACGGGTAAAACAGCAGCCGAGACTCCCATTAACCGGGCAGGCTGGGCTTGCGATCCGCTGGTTCAGCTGCTGCTTCTCCAAAACCAGTGTCTGACCGGGTGCTCCACGACCATTCGCGGAGAGGCACACCCAGCCTACCCGGTCAGTGGTAGACGGCAGTCCTGACTGCTGCTTCATTGTGGAGCGGAATGGCCAGATCAACTGCATATCATATGCGGACACATAGGCATGCTTTGACTGACAACAAGATGCAAAAATGCCCAAATAATGAAATAAATCATTTTTATTTAAATATTTACAGACAAATAGCAGTGTTTCCTCTGGCTTAAAGACCTTGGCACGGTGGCAGCATATTTTTCCGGGGGGGGTGGGGTGCAGAAAACACATATGTATGAATATGTTAATTTGATACTGTTTATTTCTTTTTCTTTTTTTTAATTTTGCACAGTAACTTTGCATATAATGCATCAGATTTACTGTATATAGCGTTTTATCATAGACACTGACGCTTTTTACAGATACATTATTCATTCACTCCAGACAGACAACGGTAGTAGCAAGCTACAACTGTAGCCACAGCTGCCCTGGGACAGGCTGACGGAAATGTGGCTGCCAATCCGGGCCAACGGCCTCTCCGGCCACCACCGAACATTTATACACATTCATACCCAGTGTTACGGACACTGGAGGCAAGGTGGGTAAAGTGTCTTGCCAAGGGACACAATGGCAGGATATCTGGGGAGAGCGGGATCCGAACCGCCAACCATCTGGTTATTGGACGGCCCGCTCTACCTCCTGAGCCACTGCTGTGCATATGGAGCTTACAATTTGAAGTATTGTACAATCAAGGCTTGAATGTTGGAATATTGGGTCATTTGGGGTCCCACCCAGACGTCCTGTGTTTGGACTTTCTACTGGTGTCATCCTTCTTTCCTTCCTCTGCTCTCACCTCTAATGGACCCTCTGCCTGAACACTTTCCTCCCCTTGGCTCTTCTCTTCTGTCTCATCTTGCCCTCTCTCTGTCTATGGTGGTATACAAACGGGTTAGAAAATATCAAGTGCCATGTAAATTAAAGGAGACAACCAAACATTTCTAGTTAAGGGTACAAAGAGCACCAACTTAAAACTTGAGTAATGACTTCAGTCTTGAAGGTTTGAGGTTTTTCTCCAAAATTTATAAAAATTTTCTTAGTTTTCTACTTTTCTCTGTAAATATTTCTAAATTTGAAGCCGTTTTCCTCAAATTTGTAATTTCCTCTTGTAAAATTGACTTTTCTTGTACATTTGAAACTTTGTTATAAATTTGTGGATTATTTTGTGGTTTATTTTTGTCTGTTTTTTAAAATAAAATTAATGTTTTTTAAATAAATTTGAAACTGTGGTATTTTTTTTTACTTTTTCCTTATAACAATTTATATTTTTGACCATAACTGCAGTCAGAACAGAACAATAATTTAACTCTCATTACAAAGAAAAAAATATTAATTTAAATCACTAAATACAATTTTATTAATTAAATGACCAAGGATACCGTTATTTCTGTTCGTCGGCCTCCGTCGGTCTATGATGACCATGGAAGAGAATCCTAAACGTTTACTCTGCTGGAATAGCACCACCTGTGGCTGAACAGGCTGATGCGCACCGGTGTTCTACCTTCCAGCGTTGGACATTGGTAGGATTCAAGCCTGGGCAGGAAGATATGGAGGACAAGATGTTACCCATGCAGCATGTCCCCCCTCTCCACGTCACTGATGAATCCAAAGGAACAGCTGGGCTGCTATAGTTTGGCACCAGCGCCGTCGCAGGAGCTCCCAGAACGATGTTGAGCACAACAGAGAACTGCCTTAGGGGCGCCGACTCCGGATTTTTCCTCAGGGTTGACTCCCGAAGCCTTTCCCGTGACCGGGTGTGCCGCAAGGCAGCGGAGGTTTGAAATCAGGGTTTACCTTCCCCTAGATGGGCTACCTTCCCAGGTTGACGAGCCACCATCTACCCGAAGCATCTGGTTTTAAGGCGCCAGAGATCCGCCCTCGCCCCTTCTCCTATTAGTAAAAGCAGTTCCGCTGGGCTTAGAGACTAAACCACACGGGCAGGCTAGGAGTTGGACTTAGTTGTCAGAGGCTTTTCGAGACGTACGCCGTAAGGAGCATTTTATGACCACTGGGAGCTTATCCCCAGTGCCGCTCCTGGCTATGACAACCTTGGAACGTTATTTCTGTTATATTTCTATATATTTATAGTTTTTTTGTTTTTTTTTTTTGTTTTTTAGAAATCTCACCACCACCAAGAAAAACCTCCCTTATTTTGAAGTCCAAAATGCTGGCACGTTTAGTTTGTCTAAAGGCTGCTGACAGATTAAAGTTATTGACTTGGTGAATTTCGGTCATCTTAACTTGCCAGGTACATAATTGGGAACATAACTTAATATTGTAGTGGCTGGTGAAATACTGTATATCCTCAGCAATTCAGTAATCCCCCTTGCCTTTCCCTTAATATAAAGCCGGCTGCATTTGAATTCTAACATCTCTTAGCTAAGCGACTCTTCCATTATTGCTCCCATTTCCAGTGGGTTAAAACTATGATAAACACCAGTTCTTACATACCGCTTATTTTTTTTTTCCGCGTTTAAAGTACTTTAATAAATTCCTGTTTCTGTCGGACAGTCAAGCCTTATTCATGCTGTATTTCCCCTCTAGTCCGCCTTTTTCCACGTATGCTTTGGACGAGCTCGGCACGCAGGCGGCGCTGTACATGCTCACTTTTTTCCATCTACCCAGGCCAAGTGGTTGACGCATGCACACAACCATCATTTATAGTTTTACTCCCGCCCGATGGGTAGCGCCAAGGCGCTGATGCGCCAGGATTTTCACCAACGAAGAAACGGCTGACTTCTTCACAAAGTTTCTCTTCAAATAGTCTATTTCTGCTGTTTGACTTCCTGGTTTTCACTCCTTTTCCACCAAGATGCTGCTGCTGCTAGCGAGACACTGCCTGCTGACTGACTGGAAAGCTCGTGTGGGCGGGGCACTTCTACACTCCGCGCGGATGACGGCCATGTGCGTTCATCTGCGTGCTTGCAGAAAGTCATTGCTTAATATATTTTTCTTAAATTCATATCTCCTTGGCGCGGTGGTAAATTTTCTGGCGGGGCGGCCCGCCACCTAGAAATGTTACCAGAGGAAACCCTGAATGGGCAACACTGATGCACCATTTGCAGCCAAACGGGTCATTCTGCTGTGTATTAAAAAAAACAACAACAAAAAAAACCATGCAAGTTGGGTTAATTGGAGACTCTCAAGTGGCCTTAGGTGTGAATGGTGAAGGGATTGGTGCCGTACCGTGGCTGCCTCATCCATCCAGGTCGGATGCCCCAAATTTCCCTCTGGGGATCAATAAAGTATACAAAAAACAAAAAATAATGTTTGGTGTTTTCTACTTATAATATAAAAAGGATGTACTACAATGGGTCTCAAATATTTGTAAAGGTGTCCTATTATAGTACTGCATGAGTTTATTGATGATAGACGATAAACTACACATATAAACTAAACTATAATGGTGACTGAACAACTCCTATTCCCCAAAGTGCAAAATACACCATTATGAATATAATTCATAAAGATCACACAAAAAATAAACAAAAAAATAAACAAGCGGTTCTTAAACAATGGCTAATATTGGATATCCCATTCATTTTCAATTATTCTGTAATTAATATTCACACAATCAAATAAATCTCAGTTCAGTCCCTTTCATATCTGTCAAAGTCTAACATGTGTGATTGCCTGCACATAGGCTACATCTGTATTCTACTTTCAAACACAGCCCACATTTGGGCCTGTAAAGCCTGATTGGGCTACCTGTTTCAGACAGGACTTTCTATGGGCTTGCACTAGTCCAGGGGTCACCAACTGGCGGACTCCGGTCTGGATCTGTACCCCGAGAGTCTTTTCCGTCCGGACCCCGAAGCCTTTTGATACAATTTGGGGAAAAAGGGAGATTTTTATTTTGGTGGGGAAAAAAGGCAGAAAAAGCGGAACTGGACTGCTGCATCAGCAACCGTCCGACAGATTATGGTGCGAGCACTTGGGCGCGCTCCTCCTGCTGCAGACAGACTCCCTCTTTGCTGTCCCACGAATGCCACTCTCTGCAGAGACTCTGCAGCTCCAACCGCTCCAGGGAGTCAGTGGGTTGCAAAATCAGGTTGCGCACACACACACACACACACACACACACACACACACACAAGGATGACAGCCAGGACATCCACCCCAGACAGACCTTTCAGGTCTGTACCCACAAAAAGAAGCGCTGTTGTTAAGCTGAATGTACAGTACCTTCGCTGGTATCACTTAAAAACTCAGTAAAAGCTCCGTGTGCTACTGAACATGAAAAGTTCCACCTCCCCTCTCTCTGTAACCACGGCGTTACCGCTCCATCCATGCTGTAAGAGTTTACTGTGGAGATTTTTAAAAAATGTCGGAGGAATTCTGTCTTGTGGAATTATATTTTGTGTCCTGGAATTATATTTTGTGTCCGTTTTTTGTCTTAGTTTGAAATGTTTTTTGTTTTTTCTGCACTGAAAATATTGTATAGAGGTGGACTTTTTGTGAAATTTTGAGTTTTTTTTTTTTAAAAATGCAATACAAATTAGTTTGCATTCTCCTGTAAAATATTTTTAGGATTTTATGTTTTGTTTGAAATTGAACAAAGAATTCATTTTAATAATGTTTTTGTTTAAAAAATTAATATAGAGCTAAAACCAGCTAAAACATGAGCTGAATAAAATAATGTGTGAAAGCAAGTTAAATGATATTGGCCTGTCTGGAGACACCTGTGGTCTTCTGGAAGAATGTCCATTCTGAAAAGCACATTTTGAGATTAAATTTGTCCATGTTTTTAATTTAACCTTTATTTATACAGGGCAGTTCCATTGAGAGGCAACCTCTCTTTTTCAAGGACGCCCTGTTCACATTCACACCAGGAAGCTGCCCAGGACAACCACAGACTGACCTGTGGCCACTGAGCAGCTCCACTGGAGCAGCTGGGGTTCAGGGCCTTGCTTAAGGGCACCACAGTGGGGTTAAGGAGGGTGGGGCAAACACTGCTATGGTATCTGTCCCACCCAGATCTAATCCTGCCGGTCCAGGGATTGATCCTGTGACCCTCCGCTCACCAGTCCACATCCCTAACCATTAGGCCACCACTGCCCACCATGTGTCAGATTTTTCTTCCATTTGTTTTAATAAAAGATGTTGGAAGTAAATTCATGGGCCATTGCAAATACTTTGCTTTAAAAGGGCCAAGCTGTCACACAGTGGGAGGGAAAAATCTTGAATAGGAAAAAAAAAATGTCAGGATGCATTGAGAATTGTTTTGGAATCAAGTCTCAGCTCTGAATCACTATCGAATCATGAAGTGCCTCAAGATTCCCGCACCTAATTTGGACCTCAGCTGGGGAGGAGGACTGACTTATCGGACCTTTTGCAGTTTTAGTTGGTGATCCCTGCACTAGTCGTTTAAAAGCTTACAACTTCATCTGTTTGTTTATTAAAACACAGTTAAGATACAATCACAATAGCAGAAGTAAATAGAACATCAAACCATCTAACTCAAAAGCGCAAAGGCTAATAGCAGTGACTCGCCAATGACACTTCGCTGCATTCCCAGAATTAGTGAATTTACTAATTTATTAATGAACTTTATGTATTGACATTCTCTGTATGTATTTGTTCATGTTTTACAAATTGTTTAATATCATATCCAAACGGGTTTAATTTTTTAACATGTTTGTATCAGATCAGTATTTGATATTAGCTGATACACAGGTTCAGGTATCAGAAGCCGTACTGGGAAGGAAAGGATGGCATCAAAACATCTCTATAATATATGCCCTTTTGACATTTCCTGCTTTTTCTGCTTCACACAACACCGGTCTCCTGATTTAAAAAAAAAAAAAAGCCCAATTTGCTTGTTATGAATAAGTTTCAGGAAGCATTTTCTGATGTTAACAGAACTCCATTCAGGGTTCAGGTGAACCATTTTTCCTTTCAGTGCTGTGCAGATGAATGAAAACATTGTGCCTACGTGGCTTAACTGAAAACATCTAGCATATCGGAGTTGGGTCCACTTCAGTTTTCAAATGTTTAACTCTGTCCTTTATGTGAAAATTTCTAATTTATTCCACATACAGGAAATTGTGGAGTAGCTTTCAGAATGTCTCAAGCATACTTGATGCTTTTTCCAGCCCAATGGCATCTTTTCTGCTTGTAGTAGGATGGTGATTAGAATCTATGATCAAGAAATGTAGTACTCTATGATCCTATTATGCGTTATGCCCTGAGATACAATTATACGCTAAAACAAATTGTATATCTGTGTTGTTTGTGCAGTACTAATTTCAGTCTGTTCCATGGCACCAGAATTATTATGTACTGAATGATTCAGTATTTTTCCTTTAATTGATCTGAAAAAAAAAAATTGCCATTAATTACAGCAATTTTATTTGAATTTTTAAAGTTATGCTTTATGAAGCCAAAGTGTATATCTGTTAATTAAAAATAGTTTTGGGTCATATCCGTGATTTTTTTTTTTTTTTTAATGAACAGTTAAATGAAAATTTCTCAAAGACTGGCGATTGTGTTTTTTTTTGGGGGGGGGGGATCGTATACTATTTGTCTGCTGATGAACGTGCTCTATATTTTACAAACTCACTCAGCTGGAATGAACAGAACCGGTTATTGTGCTTTCTATTTTTAGTCAAAAGTTGACAGATCAAGATTTATTTTCTTTAATTTGCAGTGCTTCCTTCTGTCACAGCTGAACAGAAAAAAGCTGAATACCGCTCAGCCTTAGAGAGGAATTTGTGAGTTGTCTAGTGCCTGTCCAGTGTTTCACAAAATAAGAAATGCAGGCTAGGAAATTGGTGTATTTCAAAATAGCTGTGGAAGTGAGTCACTGAAATCTTTCCCTATTCTCCTCATTGACTTATTCTGCTAACATCCCAGCCTCGGTGATCAACAAATGAAGCATGTCGGTGCCAAAGTACGTAGTTTGTACTGGCAGGTAAATAATTATATCGTAACTCTTTAAATCATAATGTGTTCTGCTTTTCAACAGCTGATGTAACTTTAATATTCTGTTAGTGAGTTATGTTGCAGATAGTTCTAGCGAATCATGATTTTCAGAGTTCACAGTACTGTCATAGTGAAATTTTCGATGATGATAATATGCTTGTCTTGCTTCTGCTTTATTGGACTTTTCTGTATTCATTTTAGCTCAATCATTGATTTCTTCCTCTTGATCAAGAAAAAAACTAGGACTTGCTATGTAGCAAAGACTGAAATGATGAGCTTAAATCGGTTGCATCTTTCACTTCAGTACAGAAGAAAAAAAAATGTGGAAAAAAATCAATATATTAGTGGTGGGCAACAATTAAAAAAATAACTAATTGATCTAAAAAAAAAATTCCCCCCTCCCCCAACGTAATGTACCTTAAACTTGTCTTTTTTTCAACTTTTTCATACTCTTGTTAAGATAGGAGTGGACAAATGTGCTTGCTTTCTGCAGCTGCAGGTTGATTTAAAGCTTTCAACATCCACTATCCAGAATATTCTCAAAAGAAACCTCATAAGTACTGCAGAAATATTGCATGTGTAATCAACTAGCGACCCCTTTAGCATTATTACATTGTTGTTTTCTTACCTGTTAGCCTTTCTCGTTAGCCTTGCTTCCACCTCTCTGTGGGCCTCTTCTCTGCATCATTCAGGTCAAGAAAATGCATTGATACGCTCCATATGTCCATATAGAATCAGAATCAGATTTATTGCCAGGCACATTTACAAGTAAACATACGAGGAATTTGACTTGATATTGGGCGCGCACGAAAGGCGCATCCCAATGACGCGGCAGCCATGACGAGGCGCCTGTCATATGGGGGGGGGGGGGGGTGAAGAGGGGGAGGGGGGGAAGGATAGGGAAAAACACAATAGGAGAGAGAAAAAAGCATTGTTGATCAAAATAGAGCTCATTTTATGACCAAAATTTTGATTACAAGAAAAAAACTCAAATGCACAATTAGCAGACAATAGATCACACAATGACAAAGCAGTAGTTGAGAGAGTCAGTGTATTGTGAATATATATCAGTAATTGTATCAGTAGTGTAATGTTGAATGCAAGTGTAGGTGTGTCAATTGCTAGTGAACAGCAGAGGGTGCCTCCTGGCAGTGGATAGATGTTAGTCATGTGATCTAAGCAGTTTAGAGTCTCTCGCTCTTGCTTGCAGATGGTAAATTGTCACATGGTGCACTGTCCTTGAGCGTTCATCTGCTGAAACAACAACAACTGTGTCGATTGTTTGGGTTAGCAGGCAGAGCCGCTCCTTCCGCTTATCTTCATCAGGAGGAATGTAAATACAGGGCACCAAGACAAGATCAAATCTGCACAGTGCACTCAGAGAGTAGATTTTTCCTCACCCGTGCAATTCTGTGCTTTCATAATTTCCATGTGCAGGCTTAAACTTTATTCCATGGAGAGCACAGGGCTCTAGATGTATTCCTCCGCTGAATCACTGTCATTCAGTTCACCGTTTGCCGCTACTCATGCCCTCCCCAACTGGTCGAATTTGATGAAGGAGCTTGCCGGGTCCGCTTTGATCAGCTCTCTCACCTTCCTTCAATTTCTGATACATCAGGGAACTTCACAGCCGAAAATAGAAGTCCTGAGATCATAACCAATAATGTTTCCACAGAGGCATGAATTCCAATGTCCATGAGTCTCCTCGCAGGTTCCAATTCTTGGGCTCCCCCTTGGCCCAATTCTTGTTGAAAAATAGTGGCAATAGCACATTTAAGCCGCTTCCAAATCCATAATTTCCGTTTAGATTAAGATTCAGCAGAAGAAAGGCGACTAAACGCAGACAAAAACGCAACATTGCAAAGCTGGGAATAGGTCAGGAAGGCAGACAGGAGGGAAGAAAAATGCGACTGCTCTCTCTCAGAGCAAGAAGAAGCTTATATAGTATGACGATACTGGAACAAACTGATCTGAACACCTAGAATTAAGTAAAATGAGTTTGTGCCATGAATTAGGCTTCACGTGTCTCTATTGGATCGTGCCAAAGACTGTCTAACCAGAAACCATTTTTGTTCCACAACTAATTGCAATTTAAAAAAAAAAAAAATTGTTTGCAAGGCATTGCATTATTGCACAACGCGTTAATTTGCCCACCACTAAAATTTATAAACATTTCACAAAGGCAATTCAAAATATACCTACCAAGGACATGAAATAAGATTTAGGTTGTTTTTCCAAACCCAAATCATATTGTCCATTCTTCAGTGACAAAAAGTTTGAGTGATAAAATACTACCATAGCTTGTAATCAGACACATACAGTGCATCCAGAAAGTAGTCACAACGCTTCACTTTTTCTACATTTTATGTTACAGCCTCATTCCAAAATGGATTATATTCATTTTTTCCTCAAAATTCTACACACAATACCCCATAATGTCAACATGAAAAAAACTTTTTTTTTGAGATTTTTGCAAATTTATTAAAAATAAAAAACTAAAATCACATGTACATAAGTATTCACAGCCTTTGCCATGAAGCTCAAAATTGAGCTCAGGTGCATCCTGTTTCCACTGATCATCTTTGAGATGTTTCTACAGTTGGTAAATTCAATTGATTGGACATGATTTGGAAAGGCACACACCTGTCTATATCAGGTCCCACAGTTGACAGTGCATGTCAGAGTACGAACCAAGC
Source organism: Pholidichthys leucotaenia (assembly GCA_020510985.1). Classification (NCBI taxonomy): domain Eukaryota; kingdom Metazoa; phylum Chordata; class Actinopteri; order Cichliformes; family Pholidichthyidae; genus Pholidichthys; species Pholidichthys leucotaenia. The sequence continues at coordinate 380,464,540 of CM035844.1, read as the reverse complement.
ATGAAGTCAAAGGAATTGTCTGTAGATCTCTAAGACAGGATTGTCTCGAGGCACAAATCTGGGGAAGGGTACAGAAAAATTTCTGCTACTTTGAAGGTCCCAATGAGCACAGTGGCCTCCATCATCCATAAATGGAAGAAGTTAGGAACCATCAGGACTCTTCCTAGAGCTGGCTGGCAGTCTAAACTGAGCGATCAGGGGAGAAGGGCCTTAGTCAGGGAGGTGACCAAGAACCCAATGGTCACTATGTCAGAGCTCCAGCATTCTTCTGTGGAGAGAAGAGAACCTTCCAGAAGGACAACCATTTCTGTAGTTATCCACCAATAAGGCCTGCATGGTAGAGTGGCCAGATGGAAGCCACTCCTTAGTAAAAGGCACATGGCAGCCCGCCTGGAGTTTGCCAAAAGGCACCTGAAGGACTCTGACCATGAGAAATAAAATTCTCTTGTTTGATGAGACAAAGATTAAACTCTTTGGCGTGAATGCCAGGCGTCATGTTTGGAGGAAACCAGGCACCGCTCATCACCAGGCCAATACCATTCCTACAGTGAAGCATGGCAGTGGCAGTATCATGCTGTGGGGTTGTTTTTCAGCGGCAGGAACGGGGAGACTCGTCAGGATAGAGCAGTCCTTCTCAAATAGTGGGGGTGCGATGCCAGGGGGGGCGCGTGTAACCCCGGGGAACATGCTTTTTTTGCTGTACTAGAATAAAGTGTAATTGCACATCCACTACAGTAGGTGGCAGTGGCGCTCTCATTGTCATAGTGTGTGCAGGGAGTATTAGCTCTGTGGTGAAGGGTTTTTTGCACCGTGCATGCGCACACACGGCACAGAGCAGGAGATATGAAGTGCAGTGAACAAACCCTCAAGAGACACCATGAAAAAATATTTAACAGTGATGAAAAGAAAGGCGGAGAGAGATGGAGATAATGAGACAAACGAAAGTCTCCCGAAAGCTAAGACGAGGAAATACGACGAAGCGTATGTAGTGCTTGGCTTCACTGTGACTACGGTGGGAGACGAAAGACCGGTGTGTTTACTGTGTCTAAAAATGTTGGCAGCGGACAGCATGAAGCCAAATAAATTAAGGCATCACTTAGACATTACACCCCAGTCACGCTGATAAGCCGCTTGAGTTTTTTCAGTGAAAACGTGCCAAATATTGCCAACAATCATCCCGCTTTGTGAATGCTACTTCAGTAAACCAGCGAGCACAGTTGGCATCATATAAGGTGGCGTACCAAATAGCTCAGTGCAAAAAACCCCCACACCATAGCAGAGGAGCTGATGCTGCCTGCAGCATTAAACATGGTCTCTGTCATGCTGGATGACCCAAGTGCTGCAAAAATAAAAACTATCCCTCTGTCCAATGACACTGTAACCAGACGTATAAATGACATTGCTAACGATTGCTGAGTTAATGTTGCTGATCAGTTTAAATTTATTATCATTTATTGATTTTATTTAATTTTATTTTTCAGTATCAAATGGTTCAATTAGTCGGTCAAAAAATGTTTATAGTTTAAATAAGGATTTAGTTTAGTTTGTTTTTTTTAATTTCAGGCAAATTGATGCACTTTAAATCTTTCCTGTTACAGACTAAAAACCAATGTTAATAAAGTTATTCTTTGTAAGTTGATCTATATTTTTCTTTTTCCTTTTTTGTTTTCTTTAATGTTAATAAGGATACAATGTTATGCAGAGGTGTACTTATAATAATTTTATAGACAAATGATACTATTTATAGTCGCGGCGGAGAGTGGGGGGGGGGCACGAAATGTTTCCATCGTCCTAGAGGGGGCGTAACAGGAAATAATTGAGAAGCACTGGGATAGAGGGAAAGATGAATGCAGCAATGTACAGAGACATCCTAGATGAAAACCTGCTCCAGAGTGCTCTTGACCTCAGACTGGGGCGACGACGGTTCATCTTTCAGCAGGACAACAACCCTAAGCACACAGCCAAGATATCAAAGGAGTGGCTTCAGGACAACTCTGTGAATGGCCTTGAGTGGCCCAGCCAGAGCCCAGACTTGAATCCAATTAAACCTCTCTGGAGAGATCTGAAAATGGCTGTGCACCAACGCTTTCCATCCAACCTGATGGAGCTTGAGACGTGCTGCAAAAAGGAATGGGTGAAACTGCCCAAAGATAGGTGTGCCAAGCTTGTGGCATCATATTCAAAAAGACTTGAGGCTGTAATTGCTGCCAAAGGTGCATCAACAAAGTACTGAGCAAAGACTGTGAATACTTATGTACATGCGATTTCTTAGTTTCTTTATTTTTAATAAATTTGCAAAAATGTAAAAAAAACCAAAACTTTTTTCATGTTGTCATTATGGGGTATTGTGTGTAGAATTTTGAGGAAAAAATGAATTTATTCCATTTTGGAATAAGGCTGTAATATAACAAAATGTGGAAAAAGTGAAGCGCTGTGAATACTTTCTGGATGCACTGTAGTTTCTACTATAGTACTGATGCCACAAATTGAAAGTGGACTGTGGTTCTGTACATAATGAGTTCTCTTTTGAAAGGCTCACTGTTGAATCAACAGGTGGTTACTGTGACCATTCATTCTGCTCAGGCTAATCCCTCTAAAACCTTCTTAGCCTGCTAACACATCTCACTTATCTACCTTTGTCTTCCTCCTCTCCTGTGTTCTCCACAGGCCAACACAACTACCTGTGTGCAGGGAGAAATGATTGCATCATCGATAAGATCCGCAGGAAGAACTGTCCAGCCTGCCGCTTCAGGAAATGTCTTCAAGCTGGAATGAACTTGGAAGGTGAACAGTTTTTGAATCGGCCCAAGCCGAATCCAAAAGCACTCTATCATGACCTTTAAAGTCAAAATGAAACAGGGCATGGAATATATTTAGTTCTTCAAATGAGATTGTTTGGGTTGTATTGTGTCATTCGGTCATTGGTGTGGCAAAGAAAAAATATAACAGAACTAAGAAATATTGGCGACAGCTTCCCTATCCTCCTTGTTTGACCAGAAAGATGAATAATTAAACTGTACATTAGACACAATTTTATAAGTACTTCCCAATGTGCAAACACACACCGTATCTTACTATAATAATAATTTTTATGTCATCTGTAGTTTATGAATCCAGATGAGCAGGCTGTTCATCATGATATTATACAATATGACTTGTAGCATATTGGGCATAATGGAGGGCACTTTAATTTTCAGGCCTTGAGAGTTGTTTTGTTTTCTTCTAAATCCAAGATCCAACCCAACTATAAATGTAAAAAAACAAAACAAAACTTCTCCATTCGGTTCCTCAGCTCATGATCAGACTCCACCTCTTCTATCTTGCTACCCTGCAGTTCCTCTCAGTAGTCATTGCTCTGAGCTCTGGCTTCTGTGCCGTCCACCTACTTTAGGTTTCCTGATAATGGAAAACCTGTTCCTTTATGATTTTAAAAGACTCATCTTTCATACTGTGACAGAAGAGATGCATTTGTTGGTGGCTCACCAGCTAGCACTGCAACTTCAGAGCAGAACAAGGACTGCCTTCCCCAGCAGCAGTCTGTGATATTGGAGTCCCTTCCCACTGTAGACGGAGACTCTCTGGAGAGGCATCTGTATGAAATCAGTCACAGCAATGTGGTCAGCTTGCCAGCTGGAACTCAAAATGAGGGCCTGGGCCAGCTGGTCAGCTGAGACTCCAGAAGAGTGAGGAGTTTGACTATAGGAAGTTTTGTGTGTTGCTTTGTCAGATGGATAAAAAAAAAAAAATGCAAATTTTAAAAATATTCTTGGTCGTGCTGGGAATCGCTTAATGTTTTTAACTAATTGCACCCACTTTCAAAAATTAATCTTGATTATTGTGATTGATTTTTAACCAATTAACTAGTTAACCGCGATTAAACGCGTTGAAACTGGAGGGTAGGGGTGTAGTGAGTATGCACAGGCACAATATGCATAAACATTTTTTTTTTATTCCATGTTTAGTATGCTTGCCATGGCAGTCGGCCATGACCGTACCTTCACAGCGCTGCCTTGAGAGCTCTTACTGCGTAAAAATATGAAGGAAGTTAACGTGATATTGGCAATATTTCCCTTATTTTGGAGTGCAAATCAAAATGAGACTTGGCAAAACTAATGTAGCGTTGCTAACTGTACACAGTATCCTAAGCCTAATATTTGACTTATTAATGTTGTCTATATTTACTACTCCAGCAGGAAATATTAAAGTATGCACTGAACTGCTCATGCCCATTTGATTTTGATGTGCTGCTAGTAAATAAGAATAAAAGAATGACAATATCCGCAGTAGGGCAATTGTATAAATTGTGTGGCAGAGTAATAAAGTCACCATGATGAAATCAGCGAAGGATGAGATCACTGACATTCGAGAAACAACCACCAGTGTCTGCTAGTGACCATTGCTGACATGCTGGCTGAAGCCAGGAGTGCAGGATAGACGTTACTGTTTCAACTGGTATTATTATTGCGCTGTACATAGCATACTGTATTTATTACAATAAATACAACAAACAATTGTTTGTATATCCTGTTGTCACAATGCTGCAGGAGCTGTAAAAACTCCAGTTACAAACCCAATATGGTGCCGCTGTTTGCCGTGAAAATGTTAGCCATGGTTGACTAAGTTCCGGTTAGCATACCACGCTCGCTTGACATTCGTTCCATGTGATAGCTTATTTAATTGTATAATTAAATGTAATCTATGGTCCAAATGCCCATAAAGTGTGACGGCAAAACTCCAGTAAACTGATTTGAACACCCAGGATTAAATAAAATGAGCAGCAAGGGCTATCTCACAAACCAGGCAGGACAGTTATTTATCTTTTGTTCATATAAAAGTAATAATAATACTAGAAAAGCACTCGGAGAGCGCAGACCTCCGCCAAGCGCCACAGTTCCCCCCATACAGTGTTTGACATCATAAATATTAATCCTACATTTATTTTGTCTAACTTTATAGATTCCTTGACCATGGAAAAAATGCCATTCGCAAGTGGCATATATTTTTATAGCTATACTGTGATGCTTGTTTTGTTTTGTTTTTTTCCCCAGACGGTGATCCGGATCACCACCAAAATCTAATCATCTGTAGGATACCCCATTTCTGACAATCTGTGAAAATTTCATGAAAATCCGTCTATCACTTTTTGAGTTATCTTGCTAACAGACAGACAGACAGACGCTGATGAAAACATAACCTCCTTGGTGGAGGTAAAAATAATTAAAAGAAGACCAAATGAACCTATTTGACGTATTACAGGCAGGACAGTGCTTACTTCCTGTTAGCATTCCACATGGACGCTCGTTTTAATGTTTAATTAAAAGTAATCTATGGTCCACATGTCCTCATAGTATGACAACGATTCTCCAGCAAACTGAACACCCAGAACTAAAATGAGAAGTATGATTATGGACTGCATTGTCACGCGAAAGGTGTCCGGGCGGAGCAGTCGTTGCGTGTTTCAAGTTCTGCTATAACATGAAGTGCCGTGGGGGTGATAATTTGCATTAATATTTTTTTAATCTGTTAATTGGGGCATAATTAATTATGTTGGCACATTAATATTCCCAGCATAAATTCTTAGGTAACCTTTAAATATACCTTAGTTGCTTTTGCCTGTGCTAAACATGTTTTCTCAGCACAGATATTGAAGGAGATTGATAACCAATATAAATAAAATAGAAAACGTACGTAGCCACATGAAATTTCGACTTGTGTTTAAGTGTGAATGTGTAGAGCACAGCGAGTGGTCAGTGAAGCTGCGTCACTGTTGAGGAAGATGGGCACTGGAAGCAACAGGTGCAGCACAGGAACTGCTTGAGTGCTGAGACCCTGGTCATTGTGCCATTTTCACTGATACTACCTCACAGTATGAAATTGCTTTCAGTGGTTTGTACAAATAAACATTGAGTGAGCTTACCTGTGAAAAGCACAGTGTTTGTCAGACAGAGGAATGGGTGGTTTCACATATGGAGCGGGAGAGGCAGGGGGACAGTATGAGGGATTTGATGGACGTCAGTGCATCAGCAGACAGACTCACACCAGAAAGGCTGTTAGTTGCCATAGAAACACCCGGAGAGGAAATTAAAAAAGGTAGCGAGTAGGGAAAAAAAACCCTTTTTTTTTTTTCCCAGGGTAACCTCTCAACATCTGACATGGTTTGCGCATTTAGTTGGAGAAAATGCTGAAATGAGACCTTAATGATGTGCATTTTGTGGGTGAAAATGCTCCAATTTGGCATTACTTTCCTGCTACAATGATGCACAGGGAAAAGAATGAAAATTACTTTTGCTGTCTTTTTGTTGCTGTATCCTGACTTCTCACTCCAAGCTCATGGGATGCATCTTTTAGAAATATTGTTTTTAATTGAACCTTAGTTGTTGGGCATTTCATATTTGCATTATGCATCAAATATTTATAGGAAGCGTACCTCTGGTTCAGATTTATTTAGGCTATGTGAAGTTGTTTTTTATGTTTCTATGGTATATTCTTTCAAAAAAGAAACTTCTTCTAAATGTCTTATTTTTTTTATGTACCTCTACTCACTAATCCACCTAGCGAGGAAAAATAAGAAGCTGAAGTTGAAGGTGCAGAATACAAACGAGCCACCAGTGCCTACTGGCAACATGCCTGTTCCAGTCGTACCGAGGTGCATGCCCCAACTCGTGCCCACTATGCTGTCTGTACTCAAGGCCATCGAACCAGAGATCATCTACTCCGGCTATGACAGCACACTGCCGGACACTTCTTCACGACTCATGAGCACTCTGAACAGGCTTGGAGGACAGCAGGTCATCTCTGCAGTCAAATGGGCTAAATCACTGCCAGGTAAACAAACAAACAAAAAAAAATGAAATATTTTGCCTTTGGTTTAGATCAGCTATATCCTGCTACTCCAGCATACTGTGTCCTTGGCAGTAATTCCATGTTAAAATATTGGATAATGAGTAATAATGGGTAGTGAAGTGGGTCATTGAGCAGTGAAACTTATCTGCAGAAATAGGTCTGTTCAGATTTAGATCAGAGCTTCTTGCAAGTTGAATGACATTATGCAGTTAGAGGAAAAATGAAAGGTGTGCCGCTGAGTCACAGTTAAAACATTGCAGAGTTACAGCATATTTGACCTACGTGATAAAATGTGTAGCCTGTGGAGTATTTTAAGTTTGTAACTAGCAAGTTCTCAGTGCTTTCCTTTAGGTGCTTTAACCAGTTTTCAAGCTTTCCACAATGTCTGGATCCTGATTAATATCTAGAGCCCTACAGCATATTCTGCTAATTTATAAACGGGGGGGGGGGGGCGCTGAAAAGTTCACAGTGGTCAGATATGATCAAATGTGGTTTATTTTTCAACCGCAGAGATCCGAGCACTGCAACATCAGTGGAAGAAGTGTGTGGACCGAAGGGGAGACGATGTAGAAAAATAAACCACGTTTGGTCAAATTTGACCACTATGAACTTTTCACCCCCCCCCACCCCCCTTCATATACTAGCTTACCGTATACCCTATAATCCGTGTTTGGACTTGCTTGAAAATCTAAAAGGTTCATCTGTCTCCCAAGCTCCACCCTTCCACCAAACTTCACTGGAAATAAGTCAGCATTTATTGCTCAAACCTGCTGGCAGACACACAGACAAATGTCACAGAAAACAAAGTAACCTGCTTAGCAGAGGTAACTACAGATGCAACTGTGTTGCATCAGTGACAAAAATCACATTAAAGACCTGTGAAAAACACTTAATTTACTATGTTCTGTTTTTGAATGTGCGTAAATACAATGTGATGCTCCAAAAACCTGCTAAAAATGTGTTTTGGTAGCATGTGGACATTAATTTTGCATTCATTTCATTCAGTTTCAGTGAAAATGCCACTGTTTTAAAGCATCTCGTTCCCCAAAATAAGTGAATAAACAAATGTGCACCTAGACAATAGGTGTGCAAAATATACAGTGTATATTTACATCAACCTGTTGAATGGGATAACTTTATTAATCCCACATGGGAAATTCACTTGCCACCAGTCCAATTCATTCACAACACATTCATAGCAACATGACACTTAAAAACAGGAGCAAACACATAAAATGATATAACAATAAGATGCAGTACCCCCCCCCCCCCCATGCTTATTATAAAATCTGATTGCTCCAGGAACAAAAGACCTCCTCAGTGTTTCTGTGGAGCACTGAGGCATCAACAGTCTCTCACTAAGAGAACTGCGACATTTATTAAAAACATGATGAAAAGGATGACTTTCAAGTTGCTAGTTATATTTCCTGAGTGCCAGTAGTGTGTGGTAGTATTTATTTCAATATAATACCAACAGTGTTGCAGTGTTTAAAATAACACTGAGCAAGATATATTTTGAATAATTCAACCATCCATTCTAGTTTCTAGTAATGAGCAACAAGGCGAGTGTTAATCACTCTCAAGTACCTCCTTCAGATTTAAGATCTTATTTGTCTGGGGAAATCTCTCAAACCACTCCTTTACATTTCTAACTCGGATTGCTTCATGTGATCCACATCTCTGGCTTCACACCTTAGTGTTGTTGTTCAGGACTGTCTATTTGAGGATTAAAAAGCTGCTCCAAAACCTCTTAAAGAGATGAGAGCTGCTCCATAATTGACCCTTGAAAATGTTGTGAATGGGGTTTTTATGTGCAGGTCTTTTTTTTTTTTTCTGGTTTTGGCCCAGTGGAAATCATTGAGGTTGGAATTTAAGTTCAGTTCGTGCATCGACTTAGGTGGTCTTTTCCCGTTTCTCTTTTTGTTCTCTAAGATGGAGTTGTAATAGTTTTAATGACTTACTGTATGAAGCAATTTCCTTTTTTGATAAATGGGTCTTATGATGGTGTTGTAATTATGACATTGTTTTTCAATCATAAAAACAAATTTAATCTTTTTTTTTACTGTAATTCTGGTTTTATTGTTCTTCTTGCTTGTCTTTGTCTTTAACTAAATTTCCCCACCCTTCCCAGGCTTCCGTAACCTGCACCTTGATGACCAGATGACTTTGTTGCAGTGCTCTTGGCTATTTCTCATGTCCTTTGGTCTTGGATGGAGGTCATATCAGCAGTGTAACGGTAGCATGCTCTGCTTTGCTCCGGATCTTGTCATCAACAAGTGGGTACCAAAGCCAGCTCATGCATTTTTTTTTTTTTAATTTTTGTTCATTTCAGAGTCTTAGTTTCACTTTATCAGTAGCTTTATGCACTCAGTCATTTGCAGTGTTGGCGTAGTTACAGATGTTACTATCCTGCACATTACAAGCTGCTTTTCAGAAAGCAATGCCTGGCTTTACCCAGTTACTCACAGCTTAAATTGCTCCATAAATCACCAGAGATGCACCATAACTTATTTGCCTGTTAGTGATATAAAAGTAAATCCTAAATTAATCCAGCTAATTCATAGTTTTTGACCACGTGAGTTCCGGCAGGGTGGAATAAGATTGCTGACCATGTTGGAGGGGATAATCACGAAGCAGTGGAACAAAAAAAAATGTGAAAACATCCAAAATCTATTTTGAAACTCTTGATATTGACAACAGTATGACTCATACCGGCTCGGACGTCACCCGGGTTAACAAGGTCAGGAGTTCCTGGCAGCGGAAGGCGAATTAAAGAGCTGCGTGGAGGAATCTGATCAGACCTAAATTAAACAGACCTTGCCGCCCCCGACAGACTGCTATGATGATGATGACAAATTAGTTTTGAGGAGCAGCCCCCCTCTCTCATTCCAAAGCAAAACTGGCCAAAAGACACGGAGAAGTGGGCTAGCATCACCTATCCAGACATATACCAAGCTAAATATATTTCTTGATCTTCATAACACTTATCATGCATGTTGATCCACATCAGCCCATAAATTATTCAGAGCCCTCAACTTAATTTCTCCTGTTTGTTTTTCTCTGTTTTTGCTCTGTTTTTTTTTTTTTTTTTTTGATTAGTGATCTAATTTGATTTAGCATTAGTTAAAGGCTGGCTTCATTCAGCACACTCACCTGTCCATGTGCTTTCAAATGCAGTTGGACATCATTGTCTTGGTGTCTAATCCTTATCCCTTATTGATAATAAGCAGTTGATTTGTAGAGTCCCAGCGACTTGTAATAATTCTCAAAGCCACAGGCTAATTAGCCGGTGTTCTGACATTTTGGCATCAGAACAGCAAACCTTGTGTTACTACTCCGTCATTTTCTTCAGTTGTTGTTCAGAAGAATTGAGGCTTCCCAACTGAGAGACACTCTTGAGTGTTGGTGAAGTCTGGATCTCAGCGTCCTTCTTGAAAAGCCTTAACTCCAGCTAGGGTTAGCTTTTGCAGCTAGCTTGTGCCAGCACAGTGTGTCCCGGCTTTGCTGGTTTCCTGCCAGCAGCCTCAAGAATAAAGTTGTTTTTCTCCTCTTTGGAGCCTTCTTTCACAGAAGGTGAGCAGGATCCAGGTGTGGTGAACACGCTTCACCCTGGGTCCCTGTACGGAGGTCTAATTAGTCGGAATGATTGGAATAATTGGATCGGAAGGAGACATTTTCTGTCTCACCATATGACAGGGAGCATGAAGGGCTCAACAGTGATTTGGATCTTCATAATATCCTGTAGCTTGAAAGTGTGACACTTAAGTTGGCTCGGACAGATCCCCGATAGGGCCCATTAGACAAACAAATATGCATGTTTAGCTTTGTGTGTGTGTGTGCTGCTGCTGGCAGCAGCTGAGCTGACCAGAACAGGGAGTTTATGAATCTGTGAAAATGTCCACAGAGTAGCAGACTCTTCAACAATATTATTAGTCAGTTGTTTCTACAGACCTATTACAAAATGGTCAGAGCACCCACAAGTTGGAATACAAGGAAGGTGCCAAGTCAGCTCTACTAATATTAATACCAGAAAGCCAAATTCTCCTCTGTTTCTCTGATAGTTCCTAAGTTGACTTGCCTTTGTTCGAAATAATTGCAGGTAATCAATAAAACAACACTTTCTCCCTCCCACCAGTGTTTGTACAACCAATTATCCCACAGTAGTGCACTATATTTACATAATTTTCAGCTTTAATGAAGTAGAATTCCCCCTGCAGCTTCCCTCCCAACATGGCCGCCCATATAGCGACTGGCAGCCATGTGACGCCATCTTAAAACTATGACTAGGCTAGGATCCATTCATTAATATAAACTTTTAACTGAATAAAATGCCTGGTCGAGAGAGGAGTGGATTATGAAATGTGTGCAGGTGTATTTAAAACAGTATCCACCTTATTGCTGGGGATGCCGCTGTAGGAACGATTATGGACGGAACTCCCGGTTTTGGCTGCAGTAGTGTTAAATCAGTCAATAAGAGTGGAGTAGCAGGGGCATTTAAAATAGTGCTTTTAAAAGTTTTTCAAATTCATTTTAATGTATAGTCCACATACAGTGGGGTAAAAAAAGTATTTAGTCAGCTACCAATTGTGCAAGTTCTCCCACTTAAGATGAGAGAGGTCTCCAATTTTCATCATAGGTATACCTCAACTATGAGACAAAATAAGGAAAAAAAAATCCACAAAATCACATTGAAGGATTTTTAATGAATTAATTGGTAAATTCCTTGGTAAAATAAGTATTTGGTCAATAACAAAAGTTCATCTCAATACTTTGTTATATACCCTTTGTTGGCAATGACAGAGGTCAAACGTTTTCTGTAAGTTTTCACAAGGTTTTCACACACTGTTGCTGGTATTTTGGCCCATTCCTCCACGCAGATCTCCTCTAGAGCAGTGATGTTTTGGGTCTGTTGCTGGGCAACACAGACTTTCAACTCCCTCCAAAGATTTTCTATGGGGTTGAGATCTGGAGACTGGCTAGGCCACTCCAGGACCTTGAAATGCTTCTTACGAAGCCACTCCTTCGTTGCCCAGGAGGTGTGTTTGGGATCATTGTCATGCTGAAAGACCCAGCCACGTTTCATCTTCAATGCCCTTGCTGGTGGAAGGAGGTTTTCACTCAAAATCTCACGATACATGGCCCCATTCATTCTTTCCTTTACACGGATCAGTCGTCCTGGTCCCTTTGCAGAAAAACAGCCCCAAAGTATGATGTTTCCACCCCCATGCTTCACAGTAGGTATGGTGTTCTTTCTCCTCCAAACACGACAAGTTGAGTTTTTACCAAAAAGTTCTATTTTGGTTTCATCTGACCATATGACATTCTCCCAATCCTCTTCTGGATCATCCATATGCTCTCTAGCAAACTTCAGACAGGCCTGGACATGTACTGGCTTAAGCAGGGGGACACGTCTGGCACTGCAGGATTTGAGTCCCTGGCGGCGTAGTGCGTTTCTGATGGTAGCCTTTGTTACTTTGGTCCCAGCTCTCTGCAGGTCATTCACTAGGTCCCCCCATGTGGTTCTGGGATTTTTGCTCACCATTCTCGTGATAATTTTGACCCCACGGGGTGAGATCTTACGTGGAGCCCCAGATCGAGGGAGATTATCAGTGGTCTTGTACGTCTTCCATTTTCTAATAATTGCTCCCACAGTTGATTTCTTCACACCAAGCTGCTTACCTATTGCAGATTCAGTCTTCCCAGCCTGGTGCAGGTCTACAATTTTGTTTCTGGTGTCCTTTGACAGCTCTTTGGTCTTGGCCATAGTGGAGTTTGGAGTCTGACTGTTTGAGGTTGTGGACAGGTGTCTTTTATACTGATAACGAGTTCAAACAGGTGCCATTAATACAGGTAACGAGTGGAGGACAGAGGAGCCTCTTAAAGAAGTTGTTACAGGTCTGTGAGAGCCAGAAATTTTGCTTGTTTGTAGGTGACCAAATACTTATTTTACTGAGGAATTTACCAATTCATTAAAAATCCTTCAGTGTGATTTTTGGGATTTTTTTTTTCTCATTTTGTCTCTCATAGTTGAGGTATACCTATGATGAAAATTGGAGACCTCATCTTTTAAGTGGGAGAACTTGCACAGTTGGTGGCTGACTAAATACTTTTTTGCCCCACTGTACGCGTTTTGCACTCAAGTGGCAGCTAATTTTAGCTCTTCTAGTTTTTGTATTTTTTGAATGTTTTGGCATAGTTCTGGCACTTGCTGGTGTTCATGGTTGAGCCAATAAACTGGATAAATGGAGGCTTCTCACCTCATGGTGACAGATGACATCCAAGCATGGTGTTGTGGCGTACGTCTGCTCTAAGGTAAATTTGATTATGTCCAACATATTTTAACAATATGCAGCCAACTTTATTGCGATGGAGGCGTGCTGGTCTGAATGCGCACTGTGTCATGAGTACAGGCAACGAGAAGTCATAAATCATGACTTTTTGTTTGGTAGCGGCAAAGTTCCAAGAAAACCCCCATGAGTGCCTGGTGTCATTGGAAAGCTTAGAAATCATACTTTCTAAAAATACCTATGCTTTTGCAGAACAACGCAACTCTCGACCGATGGAACGCAAGTTTTCAACCTAGCCAAAATATAAACAAATTGTCTTTTTTTTTCCTTGTCAGTTTTTGTGCACTTCCTACAAATTAAATATCATTTTGAAGATCTTTCAATGGAGAATATGGACATAACGTTACATCAGTTTTGAAAATGTCCTCAGAGTGGCTTCTTTTGCCAGCACGGGTCATTTGTTTACAGTGTTAGCATCTTAGCAGCGGCGCTAACTAACGGAGCTACTGTCTATGAGGCCACTTTATAAGGTCATCTTTCCATCCCTCGATAGTCGTGGGAAGTGGTATGATTATATTACTGTTTTGAGGTGCAAGAGGCCGTGTTCCTGCATTTCTGATGCTGAAGTCATTGTTTTTGAACTAGGAAAAGTGTCCCGTTTCAGTGACAACCATATGTTCCAAACTAGTACCGGAAGTTGCTACCATAATTCGTGCAAGGTATCATGGGGCCTAGGAATAAGGGGGATAGTAATAAAGTAATAAAACTATAATCTGACAACAGAGAAATGAAGTAAATAAGTAATGGCTACTCACTGGCTAATAAAGCAAGGCTGAAGAGAAGTGTGGAAGAATAAGTGTCTATACCAAGATGAAATGAATAGGGAGGTATATTTTTTTTGTCCTAGATTGTGTCAACTGTTTGTCTACATTGGTTGTTGTAATAATTGGAACTGTGGGCTGATAGTAGACAATGAATGAACTAGCACCTAAGCTAGCTGTCTTAGGCTAGTGGTAGTAACATTTTTTTTTTCCTTTCTGTCCTGCCAGTATGCAGGTAGCTAAAGAATTTAAGGTAATGCAGGTAACAAGTTTTTGATTAGTAGCTGTAATGCAGTTAGAGGTTACCCCAGTAGTATCTTCCGTTATTGCATTGCAATACTTTGATTAGCTACTCCAACACTGCTTGTCTGTATTTAGCTTGGCCTCATTAGAAGGTTGACCTAAAAATGCAAAAGCTCATAAAAAGATGCTGAGAATGAAGACTGGTAAAAAATGTTCATCCCTTACCCTTCTCTGTGGAAATAGGCCTTTTTAATGGAATATTGGAAGGTGATACTGCTGTTTATGCAATACTGCATTACAGTTATCTAAGAAAGAGAGTAAAAACTGAACCAATAATTCAATGTACAAAACTATTTTGAATAAAAATTATGTTAAATTAGCTTTTGTTTTTTCTCAATTTGGGTTAATTTTTCAGTAACTTCCTTTCTTTTTATTTTAAATCAATTTTGTAATTCTGAACTGAAAACTACTCCTGAAATTCCTGGAAATTGTGCTACATTATAAAGTTTAAAAAAACACAACTATTTAGTATCTTAATTGCTAATTAAGAGACAAATAGATTGTTGATTAGAACTTTAGCATTGTATAAATTTAGCACAGAGAAATGATGGTCTTTGAGTTGCCTGATACCCCACATAAAGAGTGGACTGATGTTTTGTTGTTTTATTAACTGCATACTGTATGTAGGCATAGGAGTTAGCAGTAGCAGGTAAACTAGGTGACTGTAATGGGAACCAGGAGACCCCAGTTTTCTGTGTTGCACCCCGCTAGTTTTTTTTTTTTACTTGTTTAGTTTGATTTGGGCATCAAGCTTAAAGGTAATGGCTAGGGAAAAGATTAAAAAATCTTTTTTTTTGCAATGACGCATAACTGATGGAACAGGAAAGCTAAATCTATCGCTAAGAACAGTCAACAGCTGAGACTCAACGAGAGTGTTTGATTGCAAAACAACATTTAGCAATCATTAACAACTGCATAGTAAATTTCTGGAATTTCCCCATTGTGGGACTAATAAAGGCTTATCTCCTCTTATCTTAATAAATAAAATGCTGCATGTAATCTGGTTTTGTCAGATACAGTGCTGCACATGATAGAATCTTGTATTCATAGGATATGTCATAATAGACACATACTACTTACAACCACATATCTGTTGGGTCATGGGCTCTGACATAATTGACGTGCTTGTGAGAAGCACTTCTTGCCATGTAAGCTGTTTATATCCAATTTTTGCATTAGCCTTAAATGGTAAATGGCATTCACTTATATAGCGCTTTTATTCTCATCTCTTGATGACCAAAGCGCTTTACAGATCCTGCTATCCACCCATTCACACACACATTCACACACTGATGGTGGCATGCTGCCTAACATGGCACTTCCAGACCCACCAGGAGCAATTGGGGTGAAGTGTCTTGCCCAGGGACACGACGACAGGATATCTGAGGACAGCGGGATTCGAACCGCCAACCATGTGGTTATTGGACGACCTGCTCTACCTCCTGAGCCACTGCCGACCCACAGCCTAAGCTAATCTCCTTCTGAAGATGCTGACACAAGTGTTACATTGAACTTTTCACTTTATTCTCAGAGTACAGGCCCCTTTATACAGCATGGACATCGTTCAATCAGTCAATCAAAACTTTATTTATATAGCACTTTTCATACCAAAAAAATTGTAGCACAAAGTAAGTGCTTTACAAATTTTAAAAAACAGTTACACCCCTTCCCACCCCACCCCTTCACCCACCCAACCTCGTACAAGCAGACACACACACTCACTGATGTGAGACATGGCTGAGTGCTGAGGATCCAAGTGTAGAAGCACCATCTTAAGGAGCCATCAACACAGGGGAAGCACCAAGTCCTCAGCTACAGGGGCACCACCTCTGCCACCACCCAAGACCAGGCATTGGGTGGGCCAGGGCAGTCACAGGCCAGCGCCCTGCAGCCAGAACCAGGTAACCCCCTGTGAGAGGGCTCCCCATGAGGAAACACTGGAATTAGGACAGGATAATAAGATTAAAAAAAAAAACAATGATAAATAATAAGATACATAATTTGTTAATAAAAAGATAAACACACACACCCATTTAAACTCAGTTTTAAATGTAATAGTATTTAATAAAAAAGTGAATAATTATAACAAGATCAACATAAAATAAGTTTAGAATCAGAAATTAAGAAAATTAAAATAGGAAACTAATCAAAAGCTAAGTTAAAATAGTAGGTCTTGAGCCTGTTTTTAAAATCGTTGAGCAATTGGGTCAACTTTTGATCTTTGGGATTGTTTAAGAGATCCTTGTGTGTTTTGGACTGAGTCCAAGTTTGAGGAGACCGTGCCTACTGTGGAGATCACTGAAGATCATTAATAGATCAAAAATTGGTTAGATCTCTCAACGATCTCCACCCCTGTGCAAAGGGAGTATGAGACAAATATAAGCAAAGGCACAGCATTAGAGCAGACATATATACATTATTACAGGAAATATAGTATGAATGTTCACTGTTTTTCCTGTTGGTCTGCAAGAAAAGATAGCATGAAATAACTATAATTAATGAAACTGTCACCTGTACTGTACCTAGGTGGACAATGTTTATATGGCATATTTAAGAATTACTCATATGCTGTTTATGCATTAATAACAATGCCCCTAAATGACAATTATCTTTTTAAATTTATTTAGCTTATTGTTAATAACAGTGCTTTTGGTACAACCCAGAGCTGAGCATCTCAAGTCAGAATATCACATAAATTAATTAATTTTTAATTATGCACAACAAAGTACACAGCTTGTGCATGGAGAACAGCATATGAATTCCATATTTAACCACACAGCAAATAACCTGTGCTCCTTCAGAGACAGAGATCTATCAGGTACAGCTCCACTGTGTTAATTACTAAGCAGTGTTACTTAAAACTTTCATTCTGTGGAAAACTGATTTAATAAATCTCCTGAAGTAATCACAATAAGGGTCTGCGGCTAAATTCCTTGTTCCTTTCATGTATTTGGGGGGGGGGGGGGGTTGTTTTTTACTTTTAAACCTCAGATTTTGAAACTTGGAGGTGAAATAACTAAACATAATCTTTAACATTTATCTGTTAAAGGTCTCTTATTGTACTTATTAAGGTACAGTGTGGGGAGTTTGAGTGTAAATGATGTCAAAACTTAAAATTAATGCCTGGCAGATCCACTATATGGGCTTTAAACAGCTTTGCTCCAACACACTATACTTGCTGCAAAATCAGTGGACGGATGGGCTCAAATTTGTTAGCACCCTTCCACAAAAATCAACAATCTCTGAAATAACTTGAAACTAACAAACATTTAATGGCCTTCTTTATTGTTTATATCATATTTGACACAAATCAGACTTTGATTTTGATTATTGATTCAGCTGAATATTTTATATAATTAAACAAATTAAAATGACATGGACAAAAAAAAGATGGTACCCTTAATTTAATATTTTGTGGCACCATTGTTTGCAGCAATCACTGCCAACAAGTGCTCTGTACGTCACAATGAGATGTCTACATTTGCCAACAGGTGTCTCCACACTGCAGTTTTCAGATCTTTCCTTAGATGTTCGATCGGATTAAGGTCTGGGCTCATGGAGGGCCATTTAAGAATAGTCCTGTGTGTTTTCTCAGCCATTTTTTGAGTGCCTTTAGCTGTGTGTTTTGGGTCATTATCCTGTTTGAGGACCAACTGAGGCTGAGCTTTCTGACACCGGGCAGTATGTTTCACTCCTGGGTGTCTTGGTAGTCTTGAGATGACGTCATTGTACCCTGCACAGATTCAAGGTTCCCCGTGTCAGAGGCAGCAAAGCAGCACCAAAACAATCCATATTTCACAGTATGTATGGTGTTCTTTTCTTTTAAAGTTTATTTTTTTTCGTTCTGTAAACATAGAGCTGATTTGACTGGCCAAAAAGCTCCAGTTTTGTCTCATCAGTCCAAAGGACATTCTCCTAGAAACTTTGGGGCTTGTCAGCATGCATTTAGACTGCAAAATGTAGTGGAGCCCTCCTGGTCTTTTTCCATGGAGCCCACTAATGTTCAAAAGGCAACGGATGGTGTGATCAGAAAGTGACATACCTTTGCGTTGGAGTTCATCTTAAATGATTTTTGGTGGTTTCCTAAGCTCTTTTTCTACAATGCACACTATTCCTCTGATCAGCCTGGGGTTGCATTTCCTCTTGTATCCATGTCCTGGGAGGCTGGCTGCAGTCCTGTGAACCAAATACTTTATACTAGTATTGGCAACTGTGGTCACAGGAACATGAAGCTGCTTGGAAATAGTTTTTTTTAAAAAAGGCTTCTTTCTGAGCTCCCCAGACAGCTTTGCTTTCTCTGCTCCATGTTCTGTGTGTGGTGTACATAATGATGCTAAACTACATGGTAGCATGTTTTTTCCCCTTTAAATAGGCTGGATGGCTGATGAAAAGCTTTAAGGCACCTGTGATACTAATTAGGCTTAAACACTTAGTTTGAGCCATACAAGGATGAATATTCTCTTCAGGGGTACCAACAAATCTGCCCATGTTAAATTAGCATAGCTTTGTAAAATAGCTCGAGTAAGTTCATTTTGTCTTCTTTTTAATTATTAGCCTTTTGTTTTCCTTACTAAAGACAAGGAAATAAATTTGTAAAATAAACAACAAATCGTTGCTTTTCACAATTTTATGATTTACTTTATCACATCCTAAAGTGCAGGTATTCATTAGACAAGTGCTTTTAATTGAATCACTTTTTAGCAGAAATGAAGCATTATTTCAATGAACTGTAAGAGTACCAACAAATTTGAGCATGTCTGTATGTATTGAATGGTGGCCTAGCAAAACCTTTGCACGCCTGTATGCTGTTGTTTTTTTAAGTAGTTTTACAGTCTTTTTATTATACTTTTTGCTGTTTTTTACGGTAGCAATTCCTTCAGTGCCATCCTCAAAAGGTTCAGATTGAGGTCTTTCAGCATTTGTAGCGACTAGCAAAAGTGCTTCACTGGAACAGGATCTCGACTTGCAAATACTTCCTCTTCTTTCAAAATATAGACAGAAATTGCTTGAGCTGTGAAGTTGCTCCTAAACCTGGAAAGGGATTTAAAAAAGTGTCAGAGGTATTGAAGTAGGACAGAACAAAAAGACAACCCTAAGCCCAATGCTACATATCTGAAGAATATTGCTGTATTGATTTTAGGGGTAAAAAAAAAAAAAAAAGTAATGTGGGCTGTTTGTTAGTGGAGGCGAGGTGTAAAAATCCATCAGTGCTTATTCAGTAGTCTGCTTTTCTCCTGCAGGGTGAGTAGTGCCCCCCTACTGGGCTTATTTATTGAGAACTGAATAACGGCATGAGTGAAAGAGTACCAAGTCTAGCTTGTGTGCCTCTCATTAATTCTGTTTTCCTGTTTTTCTCCACCTGCTCTTTGCCTCTCCCAGAGACCGCATGAAGCTGCCCTTCATGACTGACCAGTGTCAGCAGATGCTGAGGATCTGCAACGAGTTTGTCAGGCTGCAGGTGTCCCATGAGGAGTACCTGTGCATGAAGGTGCTGCTACTGCTCAGCACAGGTAATGGGAAATATTTAGCTTTGAATAATCACAGCAGTGTTTCTGTGAGATCTCTAAATCACTTTTTCTTTGTGTATCATGAGCTATGCTGCTGGATTCTTTTTTTATTAATATCCCTGAGGGATTATGTTATGGGACGGTCCGTCCGTCCATCCCACTTTTGTGAAATCAACTCCTCCCACAGTTTTGTTCCCGTTGTTTTGAAACTCAGTGCCATGGTTTGATATACTCTGATGATGTACATATTGCAATTTCACTCTCATTGGATGACCTTGAGGTCAGATTTTCTCTAAATCTTCTAAACGCAATAACTACTGAAAGAAAAAATGTAAGTTTTTCAAATTGATACAATAGTTGTATCCAAGATGCATTTTGGATGATTTTACACCCTGACCTGACTATGGCTTTGGGGTCAAAAGGTTAACATTCCCTGTGCCTTGTTACTGTACAACGAGTAAAGCTATGGTCACCAAACTTGCCCCACAGGTTCACCTTGGGATCCTGCCCTACAGCTATGGGTTGTGCACTTTGTTGTGTATTCATGGATGATCAGTTTATCATAATTTGGTTCTGCCACAGTAATTCTATTGAAAAGTTGAACACTGCTCTCCATCAGTAAGTACTGGGCTCTTCAAAGAAAACGGAGGCGGGGGATATTGTACTCGCCTCAGAGTGCTCTTGTTCCAACTGTTTTGAAACTGGGTACCAGGGTTTGATATACACTGGTGATGCGCATATTGAAATTTGTCTGTGATCGGATGGTTTTTGAAGGAGTTATAGCCCCTGACTTGTGATCTCCCATTTTGCCTCAATTAATAGTAACTGTCTTGTGAAATCAACCCCTCCTACAATTTTTATTCCAAATGTTTTGAAACGTGGTGCCAGGTTTTGATATACACCAATGATGCGCATATTGCAATTTGACTGTGATTGGATGATTTTTGCAGTAATTATAGACCTTGGGGTCGAAGTCAGATTTCTCCTAAATCTTGTAAACGTGATAACTGCTGTAAGAAATGATGTAATCTTTTCAAATCTATACCATAGTTGTAGCCAAGACAAATCTTGGACGACTTGCACCCTGAGCTGTGACTATATAAGTTTGGGGTCAACAGGTCAGAGGTCAAGGTTGCCATTAGCTATGCCCTATTAGTACACAACAAGTAAAGCTAGGGTCACCAAACTTTGTATGCAGGTTCACCATGTGACCCTGAAATGTGACTTCTTTTTTTTTTAATCGCAAGCTCAAAGGTCAGTGTCAAAATGCCATGTAAACTACAGTATATCTCAGCAACAAAGAACACTAGAGTTACTAAACTTGGTACACAAGTTCATCCTGCAACCATGACCTCTGTCTATGGGTTTGGGGGTCAAAAGGTTAGCATTCCCTGTGCCCTCTTATTATAGAATGCCTAAAGTTTTCTAGGGTCACCAAACTTTCTACACAGGTTCACCTTGGGATCCTGATCTACAGCTATGGGTTGTATAGAACTATTTTTGTAGCATATTCATGGCTGATAGGCTTATCATAATTTGGTTCTGCCCCAGTAATTATATAGAAAAGCTAAAAACTGCTCTCCTTCTTTGACATACTGGGGTCTTCAAAGAAGATGGGGGCGGAGGATGTTGCACTCGCCTCAGCGTGCTCTTGTTATTGAACAGCAGTTAGTCATGGGGTCGTTGTGGACTGTGTGGAAAGGGGCAGACATCAGAAACATCAAGTGACTGCTCACAGTTCAGCAGCTTCATAATGGCTGAGGCAGATGAAAAGGCTTTAAAAGGAAAGATTGGGAATAAATAAATTTATCATTTGAGTGTTTGTCCTGTTTATGAAGTGAAAGATGTAAATTGTATGGCTGTGTTAGCTTTCAATAATGAATAATCAGCAAATTCCTAAAGGGTCCATATTGTGATTTTTTTTTTTTTTTTTTGTATGGGATTTAACTTTTTGCAGTATGTCCATATTGGTCACCAGTGCTGATATATCAAAACGCTCACTTCACAAAAACAAACTTTTTTTAAAAAAAATAAAGTGCAAGTGGATTGCACTTCCTGTGTTTCATGGTGTCATGATCTCTAAGTTAGCGAAACAAATGAACCATGACTGCCTCATTAGTTTTCTGGTCCACTCAAACTTTTATCCGCTTACAGCTCTGGAAAAAAATAAGAGCGAAGAGGCCACTGCAAAATTATAATTTTATCTGGTTTTGCTATTTGTGTTTGAGTAAAATGAACAATTTTATTTTACTCTCTATTCTAAAACCTTGTTTTAGAAGTTGTAAAACGACTTGAATTGTTTTCAGTTTTTAAAACTACTAGGGCTGTACCTAAACATTTGATCTCTATATTCATTTGTCATACTTGTATTCTGTTTCAAATTTGGTATTTTGATATATTTTTCCCCCAAACAAAGAAAACAAGAAAAAACTGGCAACATAATGAAGTAACAAAATTTGCCAAGTCACAAATTTACATTAATAATTTTGAAAATATCAGAAAAATATTCAAATTTCTGACAAACTGCAAATTTATGAGAAGAAAATGCTAAATTTATGAGAGAAGCTGCAAATTTACATGAAAAAAAATCTCTTGTCACCATTTGCACCATGGGTTGCATTACTGTACATAGACTGCTGTTTTGCTTTGGGTTCTTTTTTCCAGCCTTATTCCTTTTTCTTTTTTTGTATTGTGCACACCACTGAAGAGAGAGAAACATCATTTCAATTCTCCTGTATGTCTTGTACGTATAGTAGTATTGGCAAATAAAGTCATTGAATCTCAAAAATGCATGTTGACACACAAGTGGTACATTTACCAGAAGAAAAGGTGTCAGATTTACAAAGCTGCAAATGTAAAAGTTCCCTAATTATAGAAGAAGTCACATTTTGAAAAATGCTGATGTTGGTGCTTTACACCAAGGATGAATAAAGACTGTAAATAATGTTTGGATATTTGCTGTCAATTATTGCTGAATATGCGGCACCCCAAAAATGGTATTTGGTACAGCCCTAAAAACAACCTACATATGTCTCTTTGAAAAAATTAAAGCTTACTAGGAAAAGGGCACAATATGGGATCTTTAACTACAGTTCTGAATAAAACCAATATAAATGTGTACTGTCAATAAGTTAATCAGTGTGATTCAGTGCTTAAAAATGCATTTTGTTTAGCTTACATGGATATTATGGAATCTACCTCATGATGTGGCAAGCATTTGACGTGTTCTTTAGTTTGAATTCCTCAAATGTTTTATTTTCGTGTTCCTTTTGCTTTGAATTTGCACTAATATAAAAGCAGAGGTTTTTTTTTTGTTTTTTTGTTGTTGTTTTTTTAGATCAGTACAAAATGCAATTTCACTGCTTTTCAGGCTTCATTATGAACTTTAAAAGTCTGCAGAGTTTGCCGGCAGTCGTCCAAAGACATTTTGGTAAAAACACTGATAGTTTTTGGATAACATCACAGTTTGATGACCTTTAATACTGGAAGAATGTCAAAATGTCAAATTTTCTTTTAGGCCAACTTGTAAAAATCTTGGTGTTCCATCTGGCTCTGTAAGCTTTCCTCACAGTTGTATTATTTTTTTCTGTGAAACTACGTCCTCCTGATCTGCTATGTCAGACTATACCAAATCACTCCAGACTTCTCCTCATTAACTGAAACACTAGTTTAGAGTCATCTGAGCCAGCTTAGTTTCTTACCTTACACAGTCAAATGCAGACAGTTGTTGGCTTGATTGTCAGAAGTAAAAAATGTCTTTAAAAGCCCAGTATGGAACCAAAATGATTACATTAACCTTTTTCCCCCCTATTTTAAATTTTTCAGTTTTGTGTGAAGTACGTAATATATTTTAGAATGTATGAGAATAACATTAACTCGCCATTGTTCATAATAAAACCTCTGTTTGTGCTATTAGAGACTAAAATTCCAGGGCAATTTTCTCAGTGAATAATATGGGGAAAAATATGCTGTTCACAGGCAATTTTTTCTGTCATGCAAAGGAAATGATTTCTTTATATAGGCAGCTTTTTTTGTATCAGAGTTAGGTCCTTCCGTTAACCTCAGGAAAAACTGAGGAGCGTTCTGTTTGAGATGATTTAATAATTTCTCAAACACTTGAGGAAAAATGGCTAATAGCTTTGGAATCATCTGAATAATGTCACTGAATCTCTTTAGAGACATTTAAGTTGTAATGTCATCTGTATAACCAAATTATAAAAACAAGCATAAGCAGATCATAGTTTACAGAATAGGCTGTGTCTTATGTCCAATATGGTGTTCATAAACTATTAACAGTAAACCAGGCGGGTTTATCCCAACCAGTTAAAACCTCTGCTACCCCCTTTGTATCCTCTGCCTCTGACTGTGCTGCTGTAAGTGGTCTCAGTGCCAGGCTCCGAACTGGCACGAAATCATCGTGACAGCAGCACTGACGAACACAATGAGCGTCCTCTGTTAGACTCTCATCCAGGACAGAAGAAATCTACCGCACAGTAGCAGCTACTTAACTTTCCCACCTACGTGTGCCTACAGCGATCAGGTTTTGAACGGCGTTCCTGCACATTCTGTTTGTGTTCATAGTCTCCCATGAAAAGAGCCTTGTTGGGTGTTTTAATTATTTAGTTATGTTTTCATTTCCCGTTTTGAATATTACAGCAGAAAATGGGATGGGGGAACAAATGTGACCTCCCATTATTGTAGGAGGCTGAAATTGTATTTGTATAATACATTTCTCTATAGGTCACGTAGTAATTTGCAGCTCTAAACCCTTGAGTTTCTCTTTTACTGGTGCTAAGGTGGAGTAAGGTGTGATAATGGAGCCACTTAAATGCAGAGCGATCATCAGGTTCTCATACTTAAGAGGCCGCACACCACAAGTGGTATTCGATGAGATGAAAGGGACTTATGGGGAGGATGCCCCATCGTATGACATGGCCAAACACTGGCATCAACAGTTCAAGTGTGGTCGGACAGCCGTTCCCAGGTGACCACAGTGCAGCATTAATGAAGACACCGTCCAGCAAGTGGAGGCCATCATTTTGGAGGATTGCCACACAACCATTAATCCAGTAGCCCAATACATCAAGATCAGTGCGGGGTGTGTGTGTGTGTGGGGGGGAATCATATATGACCATTTGCACATGTGGCCGTTGTCTGCACAATGGATCTCCCGGATGTTCACACCTTTCCAGAAGTAGGAATGAGTCACTTGCTCTCAGGCTGTTTTGGCCATGTGCCAAGAAAGCCAGGAGGACGTTTTCGACAGAATAGTCACTGATTCAGAGACTAAAGCCCATTCAAAGCAATGGAAGGCACATGTCCAACCCTCGGTTGACAAGGTCATGCGTAATTCTTTAGTTTGTTTGTTTTTTATTACATTACATTGTAAACAAAAACATGTATAAATATGAAAGACATTTAAGATCCAGAATGACACATGAAAGTGAACATGTTATTATACACATTATTTCCAATGTGCTCATGGTCTTTTGGGACCAACACGGAGCATTGATGGTGGATTTCCTGGCAGATGGCACCACAATTACCGGGACTTACTACGCTTCACTGCTGCAGAAATTGCAGAAGGCCATAAAAACAGAGACACATGGAATGGTGACCAAAGGTGTCCCCTCCTGCAAGACGACGCCATGTTCACAACTGGCATGTTGCCAAGATGAAGGCACAGTCCTGCGGCTATGAAATCTTTCCTCATGTCCTCATTTCTTACTCTCCTGAACTCGCACCATCTGATTTCCACCTCTTTCCAACTTTGACGTCATTTTTGAAGGGCAAGCACCTCCAAGATGATAACATGCTGATTTCCGAGGTCAAGTCATGGCTTCTGATGCAACCTGCAGACTTCTACAGGAGAGGTCTCTGCAGCTGCATAAAGCAGTGGGGAAGTGTGTGACCCCTTGTGATACCTACTGTATGTAAGACAATTATAACTGTGCTAAGGTTCATTTTAGTCCATGGCAAATGAGCCAGGGGAAATCTTTAATAGGCAGCCCTCGTAGCAGCTTGTGTGTTAATTAAAGCTTTCACCCATGGAACAAAAATGTCATATTATCCAAAGTGGTCCTGTAATGCTCCTTTCACTATCAGCAGTTTGTCTTTCAGAGTGTCAGTTTGTGTTCCAAAAAGGTAAAAAAAAAAAAAAAAAATATCAGAGGGAAGATGGAAACAAAACCAAGTTTGTTTTGAAATCTGTAATGTTTTTGTAGTTTGATGTGAAAATTTCATGAAGTATCCTCAGATAGTTTTCAAGTTACAGCATGACAGTAAATGTAGGTACCCCACCACATAAAAATACAGGGCTGCGGAGAGTACACCGACATCACAACATGCTTTGAATGTGAACAGGAGTAACAAAAACAACTCTTTAAAGCATTATATTGAATTTATTCCACAGTTAAACTATAATAGGTCAAATAGGTTCATTTTGTCTTCTTTTATTTATCTTTTGTTCATATAGAAGACAAAAAATAAAATAGAAAGGAGATGTCTTTACCTTCTTTACATGTTTCAACTGCACTGCAGCCTTCATCTTCGTCTGACGTCTAAGATAAATAGTTAAACTATAAATTTGGGTAATGGGTGGTGAACAGGTCTGTCAACCTGTACCTGTGTAGTAATCATTATTGGAACCAGTTTCTTATAGGGGCTATGGAGAATACATTAGACTTTTGAGGGCTGCGGTTCCTACTCATTATGAATTGTAATATTTCTATTACAGTGGGTCATGACAGCTGCTGCACATAAATCATATTAATGGTGTTTAACTTTAATTGGCTGCTGATTTCTTAGATATACAATGGGGGCTACGAATACAATATGCTTAAACTATTTTGTGTGATTTCCCATGTCATTATTTATATCTGCTATTCAGTATCACAGCAAGGTGTTCATCGCATAGCCTACTCATATGTGTGAAATTGGGTTCATAGATGTTATCACTATTATGGGTGAATAGAGAGGGAAGGCAATGGAATGATTTTTTTTTTTTAAAAATCATGGATTTGCATAACAAACAGATCATTTGAAGAAGCTGATTTGTGCAGTCTGCTCATCCTGATGCATCTTCACCTGAAAATATCGAGATATAGATGTTAATTCATGAAAATGTCTATCAGTTGTGAACATGCATCTTTATTCAGTGACTGTATAAACGGCACAGTTACAGTAAAGTGTAATGAAATAACGCTGATTTTGCTGTATATTTACCTCCCAGTTCCACTATTCAGCCAAAAATAGACGTTTCATTTTGAATTTTTTTTTCCTTTTTACATCAAGGGCAGAAAATATTTTTACTGGCTAAAATATTCACAATTCTTGAATGTTTGCACACCCTTATAAATAAGTTAATTGTCACATTGAAGCAAAAATTACTATATATAGGCTTACACCAGTTTGCATTTGCTAGAAATCATGTTTGTTTTGGACTGGGTCAACATTCGCCAATCTGTGAGTCTGGACCCATCTGTGGCTCTTTTGCTGGTAACTAATGGTCTCAATTGCCATGCAAGAAACTGTAAGGTCAACAAAAACATGGTTCTTTGGTCTGATGAGGCGTAAATGGAGATTTTTGGTCACAAGACATCACCACAAGCACATCATCCCCACTGTGAAGCATGGTGGCAGCAGCATCATGATGTGAGGATGCTTCTCAGGAGTGATCCTTCAAAGATTGTAAATGCATTCTAAAATAATGTAGTAAATTATCCTGGAGGACAATCTCATCCAGTCTGCAGGAGAACTAGGACACAGGGTTGAGGGGTCTCCAACCTGCAGCTCTGGATCCAGTTGTGGCTGTTTTTCCCACAGCCACTTTCTTTCACTAGATGAGAAAAGAAACTTTAAAGAAAACTTATATGCGATTAAAAAAATATGCAATTAAAAAGTCAGGAAATTTATAATGAAAAGTTTTGAAAAGTTGCAACATTAAAGTACAAAACTTATGAGAAACAACTGCCAAAGTTATGATGGATGCATCACAAGTTAATGAGAAAAGGGTAGCAAATTTCTGAGTAAAAACTCAGAAAATGTACCAAAAAAGCTGCAAGTTTAAGGGGGAAAACGGCAAGAACAAACTGTTTCATCACAATTAAGACTAAAGATTATATAAACTCTTACGACCATGAACAGAAGTGTTAAACTCTAAATTAGAGTCTTATGCCTGAAATGACCCAATAATCACCAAAGTGGAAAACCATCCTATCAATAAGCTTTATTGTCTTCATTTTCATGTGATTACACAAAAGGATCGTTAATGTGATGGAGCTTTTTAATGTAGAGAAGCTCCAGTTTAAGATTAATTTCTGTTTCTGTGGGTTTGTGTGTTTAGTACCCAAAGACGGCCTGAAGAGCCAGGCTGTTTTTGACGAGATCAGGATGGCGTACATCAAGGAGCTGGGGAAAGCCATCGTCAAGAGAGAAGAAAACACCTGTCAGAACTGGCAGCGCTTCTACCAACTAACTAAGCTATTGGACTCCATGCAGGAGGTAAGAGAAACATGCACAAAAGACTTGGGTATGTATTGAAAGGTTCACACTTTGTTCTATGCACAGAAACAATTGTGGAATGACATTCAAATGCATCACAACCAATATTTAGTTTCCTGCTTCATGCTGATTATTGTGCTAAGTGGATTATGTTCCAGTCAGACCTAGTCGAAGCACTCTCCACTTCCTGTTACCCTTTATTTAGAAGCATCAGCCCAGTTTTATATAGAAATGGGGTTGGTTTGAAAAATTCCCACTACTCTTAAATAGGCTTATATTAATGTAACACAGCTCGTTGTGATTTTCATGCCGAGCTAGAGATCTTTGAAAGATCCTTGAGAGATCCCTGATCATTGCGTTTCTTAGGCGACCAAAGTGGTGTGTGTGTGTGTGTATGTATATATATTAGTTTCTCGTACTCTTCTACCACCTTTACACAGGGGTGGAGGTCCTTAAGAGACTGCTGAAAGATGAAAAAAAAATGGCCAGATCACTCAGCGATCTTAGTGATCTACACGGTCTCAATGATCACCAAAAGGAAGCAATCGCTCAAGGAGTGCTCAGTGATCTCATCAAGCTCATCGATCTTCCAATGATCTTTCAACAGTCTTTCAATGAACCCCAAATTTTTCCACCCTGAAGATGGAGATGGCTGAGGGATCACTGAACGTTCGATGAAAGACCAACAGAGTTCATGAAGGATTGCTGAAAGACCATTGGGTGATTGATGAGCTCAGTAAGCACTCCTTGAGAGTTAGTTGAGAGATTGCTTCCTGTTGGTAATGGTTGAGAGATTGTTTTGGACTGAGTCAAAATTTTGAGGACCATGGAGCTCAGTGAAGATCATTGAGAGATCTTGGCAATCAACGAGAAATCATTGAAAGGTTGTTGAGAGATCCGTCCATTTTTTTTTTTCATCACTCATCGATCGCTCAACAATCTCCAACCCTGTGTAAAGGTAGATTAACTCACAATTTGTGCAAGAAGTTTGAAATTTATGACAAAACAAATGGTAACTTCCTGAAAAAAGTTTCAAACTTAAACATTTTTTGGTAATAACTGTTATGTAGTTGAGTAATTAATTTCATAGGGTAACACTACTTTTACCTGAGCGCTATTTCTCATGACTCTTCCCACCTCTGTTTACTTGTATAGGGACAATAAATAGTGCCTTTAATCTATGTAAAATTAAACGTGTACAGTCCTTGGTGAGAAACGGCTAAATACAAAGCATACTTTAAAACACAAAACCTTACAAATCTAGTCAAGAAAATGCTCTCATCACCTCATTCATGATCACCTGAATCTGTTTGTGTCCTGTCCAGATGGTCGAGGGTCTTCTCCAGATCTGTTTCTACACGTTTGTGAATAAAACACTGAGTGTGGAATTCCCAGAGATGCTGGTGGAGATCATCAGCAACCAGATACCAAAATTCAAAGATGGGAGCGTCAAGCCTCTGCTGTTTCACCAGAAATGACTGTCTTAAACTGTGAATCAATGCCTTAACCCTTGCCCTCGCACATGCACTCTACTCCTGCCTCCCTCACCCCCATTCCTCAGTCCCTCGGTTGTTTCTGCCCACCCCCCACCCACCCTCGAGTCCCGCCAATCAACCATTTAGCACAATACTTGTGGCCTCAACCCTCATATTTCAGCTTGCTGAACTAATGTAGAGCATCCAGCCACTCACCTGTAGCCCTTTCTCTTGGTGAACCAAGACAAATTTGGCCTCTGAATGTCTTTTTTCGTCCACCATCCGTGGGCCTCTCATGTGTCAGATGCTCTTACGTGACAGTCCGCCTGCGTCTCGCTTGCTACTGCGTACAGATTGATGGTGCAGCTTTCACCAAGAAACACCTGTTCCTGCTAGAACATGACACCTAATATACCAATCAAGTGGCCAGGATTAGCAGCTCGAGCCCAGTGTCCCTTTGCTCACCATTCTGGCTTTTCTTTTTTTTTTTTTTCCCTTCCCTCCTCCCTTCCCACCTTTCACTGCACAGAAAATGCAACGAGTGTTCAGTTTCTGGGCTTTAAAGATGAATGTTGGCTATGAAAAACGATGTATGAGAAAATCCCACAGAAATTTCAGATTTGCTTTCCAAGGACTCTGAGGATTAACTGGTTTTTTTTTTTTCCCCCAAGTTGTGAAGCTGTTGTCTGTTCAGAAGATATATATATGTATATAAAATCTGATTTATACCTGACCAATGTGGGAGGGAGGGGAGGGGGATATTAAAAAATAGTCCATTTATTTTATGCAGACTTATATTTCTGACTACACATGCACACACTTTAGCCAAATGTTTACACGGAATATATCTGAGAGAAACCAGTGCCTTTTAGTTTTGAAGCTCTTTACAGTCACCATCTCTTCTCACCATAGGAATTCAGTTCATTTAGTGTTGACTTTCTTCCACACACTTTACCTGTCATCTGCTCTCTGGTGTTTTTTCTGTCATTTTAGTGGTTTAAATGTGGGGAAACTTTTTTTTTTTTTTTAACCCTCCTAACCCCCCCAGTGTTGTTCTCCAGGAGGGCAGACGAGAACGCACAGATGAGAATTTAGGATAAAAAGTGAATTGGTAAAACTTACGTTCACTAATGTCTTTAAATTTGGGGCACATGAGAAAAGAGAATCACATTTTTTGTACTTTTCTGTTTTACCCACAAGAAGCATACAGCAAGGGAAAAAAAGTATTGAATAAGTCAACATTTTTCTTATTAAACGTATTTCTGATGGAGCCGTTGATCTGAGATTTTCACCAGATATCAGTAGCAACCCAAGTAATCCATACATACAAAGAAATCAAGGCAACCGTGTTCACAAACCAAGTTACATTTAATAAAGTGTAATGATACAGAGGATAAGTATTGAACACGCTTGGTGAAATGCATTGTGATTTTAGCCCATTCTTCCACACAAGCTCTGTCTTCAAATCTTGAAGGTTCTGTGAGTGTCTTCTGTGAACTCTGATCTTCAGTTTGTTCCATAGATTTTCTATTAGATTCAGCTCAGGTGACTGACTGGGCCATTCTAGTAACTTTATTTTCCTTCTCTAGAGCCAGTTGAGTTTCCTTGGCTGAGTTTGGGATCATTGTCTTGCTGAAATGGCCACCCTCATTTTCATCAAAACATACAAAAATAAGTTAACATATATAATAAGATGTAGTAAAAGAGACTATTACAGTAAAGAACTGGAAAAAAACAAAGACAATATTAAAAATACATGGACAATACTCAACAGTATCCTTGGAAATAAAAGCAGAAATACAAGCTACCCAACTAATATTCCAAAAAATAATAAAACGACTCAGTGTGTGAATATAGCTTCACCTGCAGATGAATTTAATAATTTTTTTGTTAACATTGGACCTAAACTGGCCCGAGAAATACCCACTACAGTGCCTACAAGTGATACAATATGCAATAACACTGCTGTAAAAGACTCCATCTTCATAAAGAACACAGACGAAAGAGAGGTCATTAAAATTGTTAAATCGTTCAAAAGTAAAACATCTACGGACTGTGATGGTATTGACATGCTATTAGTCAAAACTGTTATCGAATGCATAGTAAAACCACTGACGTATATCTGTAACCTGTCTCTCCAATCAGGTATATTTCCCAATGCAATGAAAATAGCTAAAGTAATTCCGATATACAAGACGGGCGACAGAGGGGAACTCTCCAACTGTAGACCAATTTCACTATTACCGCAATTTTCCAAGATACTTGAAAAAATATTCTATGAGAGAATTGACAACTTCATACTGAAGAATGATTTATTGTGTGAGCAGCAATATGGGTTCAGACACAAGAGGACAACTGCATATGCCTTAATGGAATTTACAGAAAAAATATCAACAGCCATTGAAAATAAAGAGTATTCAGTTGGAGTATTCCTAGATCTTCAAAAAGCATTTGATACAGTAGATCACAATTTATTATTAAAGAAACTACAAAATTGTGGTATTGGAGGGGTAGCACTGTCCTGGTTAAGTAGTTACTTAAAGAATAGATATCAGTATGTATGTGTTAGCAACAAAAATTCAGAGTTACTGAAGGTCACCTGTGGAGTCACACAGGGTTCAGTTTTGGGACCATTATTATTCAATATGTACTGTATATAAACAATATATGTAAAGTTTCAGAAAAAATGGACTTAATATTGTTTGCCGATGACACTAATCTGCTATGCAGTGGAAACAATTTGGAACAACTTCTGGATACACTCGGAAAGGAATTAGGAAAGCTTAAACTGTGGTTTGATTCAAACAAATTAACGCTCAATTTAAGTAAGACAAAATTTATAGTCTTTAACAACCATCACAACTACCCAGTACCCAAACTCAGTGTAAATGGTGTAGAGATTGAAAGGGTATCTGAAACTAAATTTCTTGGAGTAATAATTGATAACAAACTGTGTTGGAAGCCACATATTAATTATGTTAAAGGTAAAGTATCCAAATCAATTGCAATATTACACAGAGTGAAATATTTGCTGAATCAACCCACACTTTACACCTTGTATCATTCATTAATACTCCCATACATGACATATTGTAATGAAGTATGGGGAAATACATATAAAACAAACATATATCCACTCTTTATGCTTCAAAAGAGAGCTATTAGAATAATAAACAAATCAGCTTACAGGGAACCAACAAACCCACTTTTTCTTAAACAAAAAACTCTCAAGTTGAAAGATCTGGTTGACTTTAAAACCGCAATAATATTCAAAGTGAAGAATTTATCACTGCCCGCAAATATCCAAAAGTTGTTCCAAACAAGGGAGAAACGATATCACTTCAGAGGAACATGTATATTTCAAAAGCCTACAGTGAGAACAACCACCAAGCAACACTGTATTTCAGTGCAAGGAGTCAGATTATGGAACGATTTTGGACCTGAATTAAAATCATGTACAACGCTTGGACAATTTAAACAAAAACTAAAGGAAGAAATACTCCAAACATATTTACAAGACGACATGTAAACTCACATAAGGATTGACATTTCCAGCCTGTGTTGTGTTGTAGCTTAGTTTTTTTTTTCTTTTTTTTCTCTGTGACATTTTGTCTTAGATTTTTTTTGAATAGTAACCGCTTAACTTAGCCTAGCTTAGTTTTCTTTTTCTCTGTCACATCTTGTCTTAGCTTTGTTTTAAATTGTAATCGCTCTTGTCTTGTTTTCTCCTTTGAATTCTTGGATGGAATATGGGTGGGCAATATAAGCTGCGGCTTCAGCCATCACCCATTTCGGATAACTCACGTGGAATTGTATAGTAGGAGGAGTCTTTGTCTAATTTGACCTTGTTGTTATATTATACAGTGTCTTTTAACCTGTACTGTACTATCTGAAAATAAATTCATTCAATTCATTCATTCATTCATCTTCAGCATCTTGGCAGATGGCAAGTTCTTGTCAAGGATGTCTCTACATTTGTCCATTCATCTTTACTTCAATTATATGAAGTCTGCTTGTGCCATGTGTTGAAAAACACCTCCACACCATGATGGGATGTGCAGTGCCATTTCTCCTCCAAACATGCTGGGTGTTGTGACATCCAAAAAGTTCAATTTTGGTCTCATCTGACCAGACTATATTCTCCCAGTATATTAATGGCTTAAATGTTGTGCAGCAAACTTTAAACAAGCTTCAACATGCTTTTTCTTCAGCAACGGAGTCTTGCCAAGTGAGCGCGCATAGACCCCATGTCGGTTGAGTGCATTACTTTTTCTTTGAAACAGCAATACCTGCTAACTCCAGGTCTTTCTAGAGCTCTCCACAAGTGGTGTTTGGCTCTTGGATAACTCATTTGATAATTCTTTTGACTCCTCTGTCAGAAATCTTGCAAGGAGCTCCTGGTCGTGGCCGGTTTATGGTAAAATGAAGTTCTTTCCACATCCGAATGACAGCTCCAACAGTGCTGACTGGAACATTCAGCAGTTTAGAAATGTGCCTGTAACCAGTGGCATGATTGTTTTGCAACAATAAGATTGCGAAGGTCTAGAGATAGCTCTTTGCTTCTACCCATCATGAGTTCTTTGTGGTGTGACAATCTGATATTAACAGACCTTTTTAAAGGCGGTCAGTCAGGACTTAACCAGCTGAAATTAATTTGTACTGATGGGGATGGGATGGCTTTCTAAATTGATGGATTTCAGCTGGTTTCTTGGCTTTCTATGCCTTTTTGCATCTTTTTCTTTGTGTTCAATACTTATTCCCTGTGTCATTCCACTTTATAAAAAATAACTTTTGTGAATACAGTTGCCTTGATTTCTTTGTATGTATGGATTCCTTGGGTTATTTCTGATACCCGCTGAAAATCTCAGGTCAGTGGCTCCATCAGAAATATGTTTGAGAAAAATGCTGACATGTTCAATACTTAACTTTCCCGCTGTAACTGGTGTTTAAAGTTCCACTGAGCACAAATTTAAACACGGATGTGCTGCATTTAAGATATCAGCTTGTTGGCCAATATCAGCGATGCATCAGGACACCAGTTTTGCTCTGGCTAAATACTCAGAAATGATTTGTGGTTCCGTGATTCAAAGGGAAATAAATTACCAGTAAATAGGAAAAAAAATATCAGCTTTATTTAATTAAGTCTGAACCCAGTTACATTCAGAGACATGTACAATGTTTCTTTGTGTTTAGAAACAGAGTGACATGTGTTTGATTTGGGTATTTAAATTATTTAATAGTTTTTTTCCCAAAATCAGGTTATGTAGCTAAAATAGCACTTTGGATGTTTTTTTAAAGGCTGTCTGTGGGTAAGTCTGGTTTAAAGTCAAACGTTTATTAGCATGATTTTGTGACTTCTATACCTGGCCAGAATCTGTGCACCCACCGCAGAATTTATGCCAAGTTTGAACCAAACAAAAGTATTATGGGTGTGCCTGATGAGGCGTTTAGGAACGGTTCAGACAACATTTAAAGCATGTATCACACGTTGTGGCGAATGTTGAATGTTGCAATTTTTACAAACTGTTGTGCCACCTTTTACGAACAGACAAACCCCCCCCCCCCCAAAAAAAAAAAAAAAAATTAAAAAAAAAAGCCACATTGCGCAACAGTCGTCAGCAGTCCTTGCTCTGTGAGATACATGCTTTAATCATTCAAGTGCTTGGCCATTCTTAAGGGCCATCCACACCAAGCATAAGGATAACGACAAAATTACAGTTTTAAGTCCACACTACAGCAATAACCATAACGAAAGTGGCAGACGGGATTGTTGGGATCACGCTCAGAGCGATTTTATGAAGGCTAAAAACACCTTCAGCCAATCAGAAAACATCCAGCCACTGCTTTTCAACCTATTTTGACAGCAGGGCTGGAATAAATGGCAGAGTTTGGAAATGTTTATTTACAAGCTGGTTTCTCAGTACCTCTGACCTGCTTTCAGCAGGATGCGGAGTACGCCGCAAGAGGAGGAGAAACAATGAGATGTATAAAGCAGCGCTCTGAAACGGCTCTGTGCATCCAAGTGGAAATTATTATTAGGCTATTATTAATAATTATTTGCAACCTCATATGATTCTGCTTTGCGCTACGTGCTCACTTCATCCGTCCTGTGCGAGTCTGAGGGAGCTCTGGAGCCGAGATAATTACTGGAAAATTTAAAGAACCCACACACTGTTCTTTTTTTTCTCTGCCTAAGGTACAGTTCTAGTTGTAAAAAAAAAAAAAAAAAAAATCCTTCAAGATTCTCTGATTGCAGCAGCAGGATAAACAGTCTCATCCCACAGCAGGGCGGCAAACATAGGTGCGGTGTGGAATGTGCAGCTCATGTTTGGCTCTGTTCTTACAGATTAGTACTGTTGATCAGTGTGGACGCTCACATCTTTATAGTTCTTAATGTCGTTATCTTTGTCATTGTTGGTGTGGATGGGCCTTTAAGCTGACTCAATCTTAGCCCTTTTCTATAATAGAGCTAAATGCAAAATGCCCTCCAATAAAATCAGAGATGCAGAGAGATACCAGAATTATTCAACCCCCACCACCCATTGTAAATTGTTAATTTTCAGAATTTACAACCTGAGATATTTGCAAAAATATGTTTATTTTGCAAACGGCTTAAGAGACATAATTTACAATGGGGCTGAATAACTTTGAGTCAAACTGTCTTTAGTTTGTTATATTTTCATACTTGTACAAACAGTAACTGGACATATTAATGTGCTAAGCCTATATTGCTTTAAGGTTTAAAAAATGCAACACAGTGAATATGGAAATAAATCCATTAAATCGTAACCTCTGTTTCCAACACATGATTCTGCAGGGCAGTTCAGTCCGAATCATTTATGCGTGTGTGAAAGCTCAGGCTGATTGCATCACAGGAAGGTGGTGCTCCGTTAGTGCCAAATGTAACCGCAGGGTTTCATTTTTTTTTTTTTTCTTTTCCTGGGCAGAGTACTTGGGAGATGAAACGTGGCGGCTTTACTTCAGGGTTGCTCATTTGTTGAGATTCTTCAGTGTCACACACGCGCACACACACACCAGCTTAAGTGTATTATCTTTGAGTGATTAAAAAAAAATATAAAATATATTTTTGAAGTTGCCGAGCAACATTTGTAACGTGAAAACCTGTCGATACCAGCTTATGTCATGGCCAAAGCAGAACACGCTGCCCTTCACCACAGTTTTCTCTCTATATATGTATAGAATTCCAGCTGTTTACTCTCATCCATCAGTCTGCAGCACATTGCTATGAATGCCAATTAACCATCTAGGTAAGCTGGTTGCCATAGAGACTGACCGTTTGTATGTTACAGCTCACAGGAGAATCTAGACATGTGAGCCAATATTCAATATAAAAGCCATCATTGGTTCCTTTTTTTTTTTTGGTAGGTTGCTTCATATCCCATACAGGCTTTTTCACACCAACTCTGCCTTGAGCTGTAAAGATTAGTTGAAGTTTTCCCGAATTGTTTTGGGGTAATAGGTGGTGCTTCAGAACACCAGCTTTAACATGCAGAATTCATCATATCTCCAGACGGATGCCATATGACATTTCTGGTTCACTATAGATGCCATTATTCATTTTTAAAAATATAATCTTTCAACTACGTTCAACTTTTTAAGGCCTTGTGAAAGGGAGCGAGAGAGCCATAGAAATAAGATTTCACATCAGGAAATAGATAAACCTTAAATATCCGTGCTTTTGGAGATTGGTCTATTGCTTAAAAAAATATTTTCAGTGATTTTAATACATCAGCTTGATCATCTTTGATATGACTAATTTTAATCGGTTTTTTGTATCTTGAATGAGTCGAGAAAGTAAATATTTTTCTGTATGTTCGTGTTTGATAAAGCTAGACATGTCGAACACATTAGGAAGTGTCAAACATGTTTGTTTTGTGAAGTAATTGTAAATTTTACGAGTCCATGGGAGAGACGACATGAATGCGCACTTTTTTTTTTTTTTTTTAAGAAAGTGAAATCAGGAAGAGCTATAAGGGGCAGAGGACTGGAGATTGTTGCATTATGAGTGACCAAAGCAGAGGAGAAAACACAAAATAAGAATGTAGTTACATTTTAAGTAGCACTTACTAACCAACTTGTAGTACTTTAGTTTTATTTTGAAATGCCTTTTTCTCAAGATCTAGGCTTTGGATCCCTTGTATATTTCTGAAGATTTCATGGTCACTTGTAAATACAAAGCAACATAAAGGAAGAAAAATGAAGTTCAGTCTTCATATGAAAGTAAAATTTACCCAAGCCTGATGGAATTGCACTACCCCAATATTGTTTGTTATAGTCTATTTTGTATAAAATACATGCAAAATATCTTTAAGGATTAAGGGCAGATCATGTTTCACTGCTATATATGGCTATGGCTTTCACTGTTTTGTTTGTATTTCAGTTACATTAATGTAATCCAATGTACAATGAAAAAAAAATCTAAAATATCTGTTTAAAAAAACCCAATAGTTTGTATTACTTCTGTACCACAGCTGTAGTCAGTGTCAATATTTCCACCTTTTTGATTCAGTGTTTAATTATCAGTGTTGTACTCTGACATCAGATTTCGTGTTGATGATGTTTTTGTCATCAATAGTTGAAAGCGGAAATTTTGAAGAAATGGATTTCTCTTTAGTTCTTACAAAATAAAATTTCATGATTTTCAACATTCAACTACAACGGGGTTTGTCTTTTTTTAACCTTCAAGATTCCAGATGCTATTAAAAATCAATGGAGTAGCTCAACAGACTTAACTAACACTTGCTTGAATGCGGAAGCCAACTCACTAATATCTCTGGTAATGAAGAGGAAATTGAGACATTTAGGCAAAATTTATTTAAGAAATTTAAACATGTATGGAAAAAAAAAAATCCATTGTACATGACAACAGTCGGGGATTTGGGGGAAAAATACAAGAAAAGCTTAGAATAAAAGGAAAAACACAAATTTACAACCGGGGTGGGCGATACAGTACACTGAATATATTCGTCATATCGACACATTTGTCCGGGCAAGATGCATAAAATGCCTATATTGCATCTATCGAATATAATTTGTTAATGCAAGACAACAGCATGTAATTCAGCTCAGAGTTCCACTTCTGTCTCCTCCTTATCTCCCAGCAGTGCTGCTGCTCCTCATCGCCCCCCCCCCCCGCCCAACCAGAAAACAAGCTCCAGGAGTCAAAAGGGAAAAGTACTTCTTTCTTCTGAAAAGCCCTTTTGCATATTCACACTTTTTTTTTTTTTTAAGTTTTTGTAAAGGGTATACATGTCATTACAGCATTGCATTGTTTACATTTTCATCACATATTCACCCTTTTTTTGTTTTTTGACAACATTGGAAAAAATTAAAAAAATTTTAAGTGAGAGAAAAAGAGAAATTAAAAGAACAAAAGAAAACAAAAAAAACAGCAGAAAAATAAAAGCATCTGAGTAGCGTTGGAACAAAGAGAGGTGCCATTATTGAAATGGTATTTGTCAAAGATTAGATCTGGTGGAAGACATTTTTTTTTTGATCCAAGATGGCGCCCACAGTGGTCGCCATGGTGCTTCGCTGCATTTTTCTTTATATGTTTTTGTTCGTCAATTGTGTGTCTGCCAGCTCTTACACCTGTGAAGAGCTACTAAATATCAGGACTTTCACTCCCACGGACCTACTCCCAGTTTTTTTGGCTCCTGCCGCAGATCTGGTTCACTTTTTAGCCCAAAAAGTGAGACGGCGAAAGAGAGGAAGGCGAGCGGGCGCCCTGGTGCGGCTTTGCAGGAGAGGCACGTGCACGGCTTTGCCTGGCATATTTCTGTCCAATGTCAATTCTCTCTTTAACAAGATAGAGCAGTCCTTCTCAAATAGTGGGGTGCGCGATGCAATGCCGGGGGGGGCGCGTGTGACCCCGGGGAACAGGCTTTGCTTTTGCCGTG
This sequence comes from Pholidichthys leucotaenia, assembly GCA_020510985.1. NCBI lineage: Eukaryota > Metazoa > Chordata > Actinopteri > Cichliformes > Pholidichthyidae > Pholidichthys > Pholidichthys leucotaenia. Next base: position 380,424,882 of record CM035844.1, on the reverse strand, counting down.
TAAAGTGTAATTGCACATCCACGGCAGCAGGTGGTGCAGTGGCGCTCTCATTGTCAAAGTCTGTGCGGGAGTTTAAAACTTTTTAAATTGCTGTCAACAAACCCCTCGAGAGACACCATGGAGAAATATTTAACAGTAACGAAAAGAAAGGCGGAGAGAGACAGAGGTAAAGAGACGAATGAAAGTCTCCCAAAAGCTAAGACGAGGAAATATGACTAAGCTTATCTAGCGCTTGGCTTCACTCTGACTACGGTGGGAGACGAGGAAAGACCGGTGTGTTCACTGTGTCTGAAAGTGTTGGCAGCGGACAGCATGAAGCCAAATAAATTAAGACGTCACCTACAGACATTACATCCTCAACACGTTGATAAGCCGCTTGATTTTTTTCAGCGAAAACGTGCAGAGTACGGCCAACAATCATCCCGCTTTGTGAACGCTACATCAGTAAACCAGCGAGCACTTTCAGCATCATTTAAAGTGGCGCACCAAATTGCGCAGTGCAAAAAACCCCACACAATTGCAGAGGAGTTGATACTGCCTTTTTCTACCTTTTTCTTCAGACTAAAATGTTAAATATATTGGTACTCCTGTGTTAATGTTCCAGATCAATTTACATTTAATATTATTTATTGATTGAATTATTTTTCTCAGCATCAAATGGTTCAGTTGGTCAAAAATGTTTCTAGTTTAAATAAGGATTGACATATTTTTTATTTCAGGCACTTTGATGCACTTTAAGTTTGTTTTTTTTCGGTTTTAGACTATAACAGGGTTTCTGTGTGGCAAAATAAAGTTAATATTTGTTGAAAGTTGATTTATATTGCTTTTTTCTTTTGTTAATGTTAAAAAGGATACAATTTTAGGTATACTTATACAATTTTTATAGATAATGATCTTATTTATAGTCACTGCGGCGAGTTGGGGGGGCGCGAAATATTTTCTCTTTCCTAGGGGGGGCTTTGCAAAAAATAATTGAGAAGCACTGAGGTAGAGGAACTGAGACTGCTGATGCGATTCAAGGACCTCTCCACCTCGTGTGCTCTCTGTTTTACTGAGACCTGGCTTAAGGAATCAACTCCGGACAGCGCGCTCCTCCTCGAGGGATTTCAGCTGTTTCGTGCTGATCGAGACACAGAGCTCTCCGGTAAGACCACAGGCGGAGGAGTCTGCTTTTACATCAACAGCAGCTGGTGCTCTGATGTAACGGTGATCTCCCAACACTGTTCTCCCGCTCTGGAATATCTATTCATTAACTGCAAGCCTTTTTATTCCCCGCGTGAGTTTGCTTCATTCATCCTCGCCGCTGTTTACATCCCGCCCGATGCGGATGCGCGCGAGGCTCAGCGCGCGCTCGCGGATCACATTCAACAAACGGAGCAAACTTTCCCGGACTCTGGTTATTGTGGTTGGCGACTTTAACCAGAGTAACCTGAGCCACGATCTCCCCCGTTACAGTTTATTAAATGCCCCACCAGAGGAAAGAACACGCTGGATCACTGTTACACTACAGTGAAGGATGTGCTGTTCCCCGTGCTGCGCTCGGACTATCTGATCACGTGATGGTCCACTTGATTCTCACATACAGACAGAGACTGAAGCTCACTAAACCTGTTGTGAGCACTACGAGGAAATGGACCAGTGAAGCTGGGGAGAAGCTGAGCACGTGCATGGAAATAACTGACTGGGGCATGTTTAAAGGAGCCACGCATGATCTGGATGAGTACATGGACACTGTGAACTCATATATCCACTTTTGTGAGGAGAGCATTCTTCCATCGCGCACCAGGGTGAGGTACTCCAATGACAAGCCCTGGTTCACTGCTAAGCTCAGACAGATCAGGAAGGAGAAGGAAGCAGCGTTGAAAAGTGGAGACAGGGACTGCTACAGGGAGGTCAAATATCGGTTTAGCAGAGAACTGAGGAGAGCTAAATCTGTGTACTCAGAGACTCCAGCAGCAGTTCATTGCTAACGATTCTGCTTGTGTGGAGAGGACTGAGGCAAATCACCAGCTATCGGCCTCAGGCTTCTAAAGGTCAGGATGACAAAGCCCTTTGTCAAAGACTGTCCCAACACTATGCCCGTTTTGACACCTCGTCAGCTGTGTCCATCTCCCCCTCTCCCCCCAGCGCCACTGCCTCCACGGTCCCCACTTCATCAAAGGCGCACCCCCTCCTCCCCCCCTGCCCTTGTCATCAGTGAGCAGGATGTGCACAGACAGTTCTCCAGACTGAACCCGCGCAAGGCCCCCGGCCCGGACGGCGTGTCTCCCTCCACCCTGAGACACTGTGCGGAAGAGCTGGCTCCTGTCTTCACAGACATTTTTAACACCTCCCTGAAGTTATGCCATGTGCCGACCTGTCTCAAAACCTCCACCATCATCCCTGTCCCCAAGAAGCCACGGATCACTGGACTTAACGACTACAGACCTGTAGTGCTCACCTCTGTAGTCATGAAGTCCTTTGAGCGCCTGGTCCTGCCCCACCTCAAGACCATCACCACTCCCCTCCTGGACCCGCTGCAGTTTGCCTACCGAGCCAACAGGTCTGTGGACGACGCAGTCAACCTGGCCCTCCACTCCATCCTGCAGCACCTGGACTCCCCGGGAACCTACGCCAGGATCCTGTTTGTGGACTTCAGCTCTGCATTCAACACCATCCGCCCCGCTCTGCTCCAGGACAAGCTGTCCCTGCTCAATGTGCCTGACTCCCTCTGCAGGTGGATCACCGACTTCCTGACGGACCGGAGGCAGCATGTGCGGCTGGGAAAGACTGTCTCAGACTCCGTCAGCATCAGCACCGGATCACCCCAAGGCTGTGTACTTTCCCCCCTACTCTTCTCCCTGTATACCAACTCCTGCACCTCCAGCCACCAGTCTGTCAAGCTGATCAAGTTTGCGGACGACACCACCCTCATCGGGCTCATCTCCAATGGCAACGAGTCCGTCTACAGGAGAGAGGTGGCCCAGCTGGCGTCCTGGTGCAACCACAACAACCTGCAGCTGAACGCTCTGAAGACAGTGGAGATGATCATGGACTTCAGGAAAGTCACAACCCCTCTGCCCCCCCTTACTCTCACAGGCTCTCCCATCACCACTGCAGATTCCTTCTGCTTCCTGGGCACCACCATCACCCGGGACCTCAAGTGGGAGCCGACCATCAGCTCCCTCATCAAAAAGGCCCAGCAGAGGATGTTCTTCCTGCGGCAGCTGAGGAAGCTCAAGCTACCCACCAAGATGTTGGTGTAGTTCTACACGGCCATCATCGAGTCCATCCTCACCACCTCCATAACCGTGTGGTACGCAGGAGCCACTGCCAGGGACAGACTAAGGCTGCAGCGTGTCGTGCGCGCTGCTGAGAAGGTGATCGGCTGCAAGCTCCCATCCCTCCAGGACCCGGAGGCGTGCAGGCCGGATCATAGCCGATCCTTCACACCCTGGTCACGTACTGTTTGCCCCCCTCCCCTCAGGTAGAAGACTTCGGTCCATTTAGACTAAAACCTCCCGTCACATGAACAGCTTCTTCCCCTCTGCCATCAGACTGCTGAACACTAAGTGACTTATTAGACTCTCGTGCACTATGTACAGCAGCTCAACCAGACTCATGTCAATTCACTGTTTTCTTTTTGCATTACCGACTGCACTATGTGGTACTCCACAATATCTGCTACTCGCCAATATATTTAAAATTGCTTTGACTAGTATTACTCATTCATATTCTACATTTTATTGCATGTATAGTTTTATTTCTATCTTTTATTTTTTTTATGTTTAATGTTGCAGCATCGCACCGAGACAAATTCCTAGTTTGTCTACTACATGAACAATGGCAATAAATCTGATTCTGATTCTGCGTTCCAGGGTTGCCAAAAGTTCAAGAACCCATCCATGTCCTGTCTCAGTGCAAATGTCAACTTTTCCATCGAGTAAATGTCCTGAATCACGTTAATCCAATCTTCAGGTGTAGGACAGTCTTTCACCATCCATTTTTTTGTTAGAGCTTTTTTTACTTGCCAATATTAAAACAGTGATTAAGTATTTTTCTCCTCGTCTTTCCAGTGATTCCGGTAGTAAACCCAAATACAAAGTTACAAAAGAAAAGTGAACTGTTACTTTGAATATTTTCCCCAATATTGTCCATACATTGCTCCAATACTGGTGGATAACTGGGCACGACCAAAACGCATGAAAATGATTTGCAGTCTTTTCACCACACAAGCGCCAATAATTCAACCCTTTACGAGTAAATTTGTTTTGTGCAGGTGTTCTGAAAAATCTTACCAAATTTTTCCATCCAAATTCTCTCCACAGCAGGGATGAGGTACTTTTCCATTGTTGTTTATTTAGCTTTTCCCATATTTCCACTTGTAAAGTGAAATTCCCCTCTTTTTCCCATCTCTTTTATATATGATGTGTTGTCTCCTTTTAAGTCTTGAAGACCATGGTATATTTTAGAAATGTATCTGATCCCTGGGATCCCTTTATATGCCATTAAGAAAACCTTCAGAACACCTGACTGGGCCCTTTCCAAATCCTCCTTTTTAAGTATTTTGTTTATGTGGTGTCTAAGCTGAAAGAACCTGTAAAGGTCTTAATTTACTAGACCTTGTTTTTTCAAATCTTCAAAACTTCTTAAAGTTTGCCCTTTAAAAAAAACCTAATATTTTATCAGTCCGTTCTCTTTCCACTTTTTAAATCTAGTGTCTCTTTTATTAGGAGTAAAGTCCTGATCATAGGAAATCCATTGCAATAATCGATAGGGTTCTTTAGTTTGATTCTCTCTGACTATCTTAAACCAAATTTTTAGCGGGGTCTCTATCCACGGGTTAGTGTTATTCAAAAGTTTAGGTTGTGGAGCGTGTAAATAATGAGGTGGATTTGACTCAGTTTATTACACATCTCACACAGAAGCATTGTCAGAATGAACACTCAGCAGAGACTCTCCTCTTAAAAAGCATGGCATTCTTCTAGAAGCTTCAAACACACAAAAGGTTACATTGCATACACTTCCTTAATCCTTTAACATCCTTCTAGAAGTTTCTAACACACAAAAGATCACACTGCATTCATCCTTCACACCTCCCTGTTATCTCCCAGGGAAACTCTGCTCTTTGTTCTAGTCTAAGATGCTATACCATTATGCACTCCCCATGTGTCACCAAACAACCCCCCTGAGTGTCTTGGATAGAACAATAGAATGACAGTCCATATGCTGTGGTAAAATCATTAAACATCAATCCACATGCTGCTTGGGCTTCAGTCTTCTCCCGTATCTGCTGTAATCAGGATTCACCGCCTCCACGGCGCTGTCATGCTGGGGGGCTGATGTTTGAGGGGTAAAAGTCTGTGCGTGTGGGTGCTCTGGGGAATCTTTTCTCTGGGAAGCTCCCCGTGGGGATCTTCCACGCTGAGGGGCCCTCGCCAACAGCACTTGCTCGTCCGCCACAACAAAAGCGGGTTTGAGTCTGTCTATGCCAATCTTTTCCCTCCTACCCCCCAAATCTAGCAAAAAATGCTTGTCCCCTGTTTCCAGCACTCTGAACGGTCCATCATAAGGTGGGCGCAGTGGAGGGCAATGGGCATCGTGTCTGACAAAAACGAACTCTGCGTTTTTCAAAGTTTTAGGCACAAAAACGAGCGGAAAACTGTGGTGAGCAGGGCCCGGCAGCGTGCTTGTGTCTATGCTACGCTGTAACAGCTGAGACGGGGAGCTGCCCGGCGCAGGATTATCTGGAAGAAACTCCCCGGGCAGCCAAAGTGGCTGCGCAAAAACGAGTTCAGCCGGGGAAGTTTCCAAATCCTCTTTAGGCGCAGAACGTAACCCCAATAAAACCCACGGTAGCTTGTCTACCCAATTTGCATCTGTCAGTGACGCCCTAAGAGCCGCTTTCAATGACCTGTGAAAACGTTCGCATAACCCATTAGCCTGTGGATTGTACGCAGTTGTGCGGTGAATTGTGACACCCAGGCTGCGGGCCATTGTTGACCAGAGTTCTGAAACAAACTGAGGGCCTCTGTCGGACGTAATATCCGTCGGGACTCCAAAACGCGCCACCCATGCTGTTAAAAACGCGCGCCACCTCCTCGGCTGTGGTTGCCGCCAGTGGAACCACTTCCGGCCAGCACGTGGTGCGGTCCACCATTGTCAGAAGGTGCGTGCACCCCTGTGATGGCGGGAGGGGGCCCACGAGGTCCACGTGAACATGGTCGAACCTCTGAGCCGGGATGCGAAATGGCTCCAAGGGAGCCTTCGTGTGTCTGTGTACCTTGGCTCGTTGGCACGCCATGCAGGCTGCTGCCCACTCTTTCACTTGTTTGCGAAGGCTCGGCCACACGAATTTCTCTCCTACCATTTTGACTGACGCGCGCACTCCCGGATGCGCCAAAGCATGATTCGAGTCAAAAACGCGGCGGCGCCACGCGGCCGGTACCACAGGACGCGGCCGCCCGTGGAGACATCACAGATTAGGGGGGGCATGCCGTCTTGCAGCACCTTGCTCTCCAGCCTTAACCCTGTTGGTCCAGACTGGAGCGCGCGCACGTCCGCGTCACTAACCTGCTCCACGGCCATGGCTGCATAATCTATCCCCACACAGACTGGGGCCGCCATGGCGCGCGAGAGGCAGTCTGCCACCACATTCAGTTTACCCGAGACATGCTGAATATCGGTAGTAAACTCTGAGATCGCGGCCAGCTGTCTCTGCTGCCGGCCCGACCACGGTTCTGAAACCTTGGCCATTGCGAATGTTAGCGGCTTGTGGTCAACGAACGCGGTGAAACTGCGCCCTTCCAGCCAGAACTGGAAGCGGCGAATGGCCAGGTGGAGAGCCAGCACCTCCCTGTCGAACACGCTGTATTTACGTTCACTGTCGCGCAAAGTCCTGCTGAAAAAGGCGAGCGGCTGCCAAACCCCGGCTACGCGCTGCTCCACGACCGCCCCTATGGCCACATCTGAAGCGTCAGTGGTGAGCGCTATGCGGGCCGTTGGGTCTGGATGTGCCAGCAATGCGGCGTTTGCCAGGGCTGCTTTGACTTCCGAGAACGCCCGCTCTCGCTCCGGGAACCATTCGATCTTATCCGCAGGTTTCTGTTTTTTGAGCGCGGCGTACAGTGGTTGCATGAGCTGCGCTGCGCGGGGAAGGAAACGGTTATAAAAATTCACCATTCCCAAAAATTCCTGTGGCGCCCTGACCGTTTGCGGCCGGGGAAAACCTGCTACCGCGCGCACTTTGTCAGGCAGCGGAACTGCTCCTTCGGAAGAGACGCGGTGCCCCAAAAAATAAATCCGCGTCACCCTGAACTGACATTTCGCTGGGTTGATTATTAACCCGTGCTCTTCCAACCTCCGGAAAACCGCCATGAGGTGGGTTTCGTGTTCGTCTTCGGATGCGCTGGCTACCAAGATATCGTCCAAGTAGACGAACACGAAAGGGAGATCGTGCAGCACTGCATCCATCATGCGTTGGAACGTCTGTGCAGCCCCTTTAAGCCCAAATGGCATGCGCAAAAACTCGAATAAACCGAACGGCATTATCACCGCTGTTCTGGGTATGTCCTCAGCGCGCACTGGGACTTGGTGGTAACCGCGGACCAGGTCTATTTTAGAAAAAACGCGCACTCCTGCCAGGTGCACGGAAAAGTCCTGAATGTGAGGAATTGGGTAGCGGTCATGTGCTGTAGTGTTGTTCAACCTGCGGAAATCCCCGCAAGGTCGCCACGAACCCTCAGCTTTAGGGACCATGTGTAGCGGGGAAGCCCATGGGCTGTTTGAACGCCTGATGATGCCCAACCTCTCCAGGTTGGCGAACTCCTCGCGCGCTATGGCCAGTTTAGCTGCGTCCAAGCGCCGAGGTTTTGCAAAAACGGGTGGCTCGGTGGTGGTGATAAAATGCTCCACCCCGTGTTTAGCGATGGCTGCCGAAAATGTCGGGACAGTGAGTGCTGGGAACTGAGTGAGCAGTGTGTGGAACTTACCGCATGCAGCTGTGACGTTGGCTTGTGCTGTTGGCCGGGATGCTCGAGCTATACAGGGGATAGAATCAAAGGACAGTGCATTAACCAGGCGCCTGTTAGCAACATCAACCAACAAACCATGTGTGCACAAAAAATCAGCCCCCAGTATATTGAAATTCAATGCTGCTATGACAAAAGTCCACTCTAATGTACGGCCGTGTAGAGACAGAAGTAGAGTCTTCTCACCAAAGGTCTTAATCTCCGAGCCGTTTGCTGCTGCCATCTCGGGGCCGCTAGATCCTGTCAGCCGGTCGGCGTAGGTCGGCAGGATGAAACTCATCTGGGCGCCGGTGTCCACGAGGAAATGCCTCCCCGAGCGTGCGTCCGTCAAGTACAGCAGCTTGTTCTCCTCCCCGAGGGTCGCGGCTGCTACCGACCCCCGGTCTTGGCGTTTCCCGAGCGCTTGAACTGGCACGGTGGTATACATTTGCGTGCCCTCTCTGCGAAGCGGCGGTGGTAGAAACGAAGGGCGTCTCCCCCACGTTCTTTGGCCCCCGCTGCTGCTGTCGTCGGTGGCTCTGCTGCTGCCGTCGCTGGCTCCTAGCCTCCTCCGGCCGTCGCGCCAAGCTCCGTCGCTGCCGCCATGGTCGTGAACTCTCTGCTGGCGATGATGATCCGGTTTGCTTCTCGGGCCAGCGCACGATAGTCCCTCTTGGCCAGCAACGGCAAATTGGCCAGGGTCGCTCTCGTCGCTGACGGAAGGTTCCGGAGGAAGAGGTGGGTAAAAATGAAATGGTCGTCGTCCGTGCCCTTTAATCTCAGCATCTTCTCCATCAGGTCAATGGCCGACCCATCTCCTAACCCAGTCCGCGTCAGGAGTCTCTCTGCTCTCTCACCATCCGAGTGTGTGTAGTGCTGGATGAGTGCAGCCTTCAGCACGCCATACTTGTCGTTGGTTGGTGGCTGATCGAGCAGGCTCTCCACGTGCTGAGCCGTGCGGGCGTCGAGCATTGCGACCACATAGTGGAACTTCGTGTCATCTGTCGATATCCCCCGGAGGGCGAACTGCGCCTCAACTAGGTGGAACCAGGAGCACGGATTGTGCTGCCAAAAATCCGGTAGCTTGATTGCGACAGCATATGCTTGGCTGGGGGCTCCCAACGAGGCTGGCTCCGGGGATCTTTCGCTGTGTTCCATTATTCGTCTTGGGTCACCAGTGTGGAGCGTGTAAATAACGAGGCGGATTTGACTCAGACAGTTTATTACACATCTCACACAGAAGCATGGTCAGAATGAACACTCAGCAGAGACTCTCCTCTTAAAAAGCATGAAATTCTTCTAGAAGCTTCAAACACACAAAAGGTCACATTGCATACACTGCAATGGTCGTGAACTCTCTGCTGGCGATGATGATCCGGTTTGCTTCTCGGGCCAGCGCACGATAGTCCCTCTTGGCCAGCAACGGCAAATTGGCCAGGGTCGCTCTCGTCGCTGACGGAAGGTTCCGGAGGAAGAGGTGGGTAAAAATGAAATGGTCGTCGTCCGTGCCCTTTAATCTCAGCATCTTCTCCATCAGGTCAATGGCCGACCCATCTCCTAACCCAGTCCGCGTCAGGAGTCTCTCTGCTCTCTCACCATCCGAGCGTGTGTAGTGCTGGATGAGTGCAGCCTTCAGCACGCCATACTTGTCGTTGGTTGGTGGCTGATCGAGCAGGCTCTCCACGTGCTGAGCCGTGCGGGCGTCGAGCGTTGCGACCACATAGTGGAACTTCGTGTCATCTGCCGATATCCCCAGGAGGGCGAACTGCGCCTCAACTAGGTGGAACCAGGAGCGCGGATTGTGCTGCCAAAAATCCGGTAGCTTGATTGCGACAGCATATGCTTGGCTGGGGGCTCCCAACGAGGCTGGCTCCGGGGATCTTTCGCTGTGTTCCATTATTCGTCTTGGGTCACCAGTGTGGAGCGTGTAAATAACGAGGCGGATTTGACTCAGACAGTTTATTACACATCTCACACAGAAGCATGGTCAGAATGAACACTCAGCAGAGACTCTCCTCTTAAAAAGCATGAAATTCTTCTAGAAGCTTCAAACACACAAAAAGTCACATTGCATACACTTCCTTAATCCTTTAACATCCTTCTAGAAGTTTCTAACACACAAAAGATCACACTGCATTCATCCTTCACACCTCCCTGTTATCTCCCAGGGAAACTCTGCTCTTTGTTCTAGTCTAAGATGCTATACCATTATGCACTCCCCATGTGTCACCAAAAGGTAAGGCATTGTTCCCTATTATCGCCTGTAGGGGAATGTCACTTATTTGGCATTCTATCTCCTTCCATTGTGCAGTGTAGACTGGGTTACATATCTCTACTAAAGTTTTAATTTGCGCGGCTTTAAAACAGTCCCTGATATTTGGCAGCGCGAGCCCACCTTTGTCTTTGTTTAGCTGTAGGGTTCTATATCCGATTCTAGGTCTCTTGCCCTGCCATATGAATCTTGAGATCCTTCTGTCCAGTTCTTGCCATGTTTTTTTGGGAGGTTCTACCGGTATTGTTTGGAAAAGGTATAGAAGACATGGAAGTATATTCATTTTGACTGCTTCAATTCTTTGTGCAGTACCCAAGAATGGTATCCTATTCCATCTTGCTAGATCAGATTTTATTTTTGCCATCAGTGGATCATAGTTTAGTGTTATAATTTTGTTGTTTCGGGATATAGACCCCCAGATATTTCATAGATTCCATCTCCCAGTTAGTTTTGAATTTGCTTAGTAAATATTGATTTGGGTCATAGTTGAATGTTAAAACTTGGGTTTTATGCATGTTTAATTCGTACCCCGATAACTCTCCATACTCTGAAAAAACTGAGATTAGTTCTGGAAAAGAGGTATCCGGCTGCCCCAGGTATATTAAAATGTCATCAGCAAAGAGTGCTACTTTATGTTCCTTCTGACCAAGTGTAATACCTTGAATTTTTTGATTCTGTCTTATCCATTGGCTCAGAGGTTCTATGAAGATTGCAAAGAGCAGTGGAGACAAGGGGCAGCCCTGACGACATCCTCTTTCCAGTTCAAAAGATGATAATTTACCGTTAATCCTTATTTTAGCTGTTGGTTTTTTATATAATGCCTGGATAGTTCTAATGAAGTTGTTATGAAAATTGAAACTGGATAGGATTCTATATAGGAAAGACCAGTCAACCGAATCAAATGCTTTTTCAGCATCTAATCCCAATATGGCTGCATTTAAATTATATTTTTTTATATGATGAATTATGTGTAAAGTGCGTCTAATGTTATCTTGTGTCTGTCTTTGTCTTATAAAACCTGTTTGGTCTAAAAGAATTAAGTCTGTCAGTATATTTTCTAACCTTTTGGCAAGGATAGCGGTAAAAAGTTTATAGTCCTGATTTAACACACTGGTCTGTAGTTGGAGCAGTCTAGTTTATCCTTTTCAGGTTTAGGTACGACTGCAATGACCCCTTCTCTCCAGGAGGGGGGATTTCCCCTGTGTGGAGGACATAGTTAAATGTTTTCAGGAGGAGAGGAGATAGTTGCTGTTTAAAGGTTTTGTACCACTCTGCTGTATAGCAATCTGCTCCTGGGGATTTGTTAGCTTTAAGTTTCATAATTGCTTTTTCTAATTCTTTAGGTTGTATTTCCGACAGTAGTTTTTTATTTTGTGACTCAGTAAGTTTGGGAAGATTTAATGTATTTAGGAAGGCTTCGGATGCGTTTTTGTGTTTTTTTCGGGAGTACAAGTTCTTGTAGTAATTCTCGAAGCTTTTAAGAATTTCCTGAATTCTAAATTTTATTTCCTTTGATACTGGGTCTCTGATTTTGTAGATTGCTCTCTCTGTTTGTTGTTTCCTCAATTTATAGGCTAGTAATTTTGCCAATTTGCTACCTGTTTCATAGTATTTTTGTTTCAGAAATGTAAGTTTCTTCTGGATTTCTACTGTGTAGATCTCGTTTGTTTTTAATTTCCTTAATTTTGAGCGAGTCATTAGAATGAGTGTTGTCTTTGTGCTCTTTTTCTAGTTTCTTAAGTTCTGACTCTAATGTGATTAGTTTTTCTTGTCTCAGTTTCTTTTGGAGTGCCAGTTTTGCGATAATCTTTCCCCTTATTACAGCTTTGCATGCGTCCCACAGTATTAAAGGGGATACTTCTCCATTATCATTTTCTTCCAAATATCTGAGAATATCTGATTCCAATTCATCTTTCAGTGATCCTTTCAGCACATTTGAATTTAACCTCCAAGAAAATGTATTATTTGTGTATTTTTGGATATTTAAGTCCATATAGATCGGACTGTGGTCAGAGATCCATCAGTCCTATTTTACATGTTTTTACTCTTCCAGTGTCTCTATTAAACATAAAAAAATAGTCAATTCTTGAGTATGATGAATGTGGTGCTGAGTAAAATGTATAATCTTTTACACTGAGGTTGAATTCCCTCCACACGTCACAGATCCCCATTTCTTTTAGTAGCATCCGAGTTTTTCTACTTTGAGTGTTATTTTGATGTGGAGAATTACCTGATGCATCCCAGTATGGATTCAGTCTTAGACTGAAGTCTCCACCACATATCACTAAACCTTGGGCTTTAGTTATCATTAGGTCAAATACATTTTTATAAAATTTCCAGCTGGCCCCTGGAGGTGCATATACATTCAGCAGGGTGATATCTACTCCCTCTAGCTGACCAAGTACCATGCTAAATCTCCCTCCTTTGTGTTCTGAATTTTTTTCAAATATAATTTTGGTTGAGATCAATGTCGCTACCCCCCTCCTCCTCCTCCCTGACTTATATGAAGTTGAAGAGATCAGTTTAAACCCTTGTCTATTAAGTTTAGTGTGCTCCAAGTCTGTTAGGTGGGTTTCCTGTAAAAATATTATTCCTGCTTTGTCTTTTCATTTTGCCTAGAATCTTGGATCTTTTAACTGGATTCAGGATCCCTTTTACATTATATGAGATTATTTTGGTTACACCCTGTTTCTCCATTGTTTTGTCTTATTTAGTATAACAGTGTAGTGGCCCTCTTTTATGCTACTCAGAAACTGAAAGAACATTAAGAACATAAAAAACATTGAGAACATGGTATATAAAACTTTAAAACAAAAAACTGTCAAAAGAGCTTCCTGAACTGAGGTCTTTTTAGCGACCTTAGAAGAGCCTTGATGGTGCGTTGGCTCTGAGGGAAATTCCTCAAACTTTTACGTGTTGAGGGCCCTCTCTTACCCCTGTAAGTTGTCCCATGTTTTTAACGTGAGTTTCAGATCCCAGTCCGAACTTGTAATGATTTTTTTTTTTAATGCCTATACCCTATGAAATTGTGCGCAACCTCCCACCATCACAGCAAACAATCCCGTTAATACAGTATTTGTTAGTGTGGAGAGTTCATGTGGTTCATTGTCACATTTCTATTTTAACAAGTTTTTTTTTTTTAAAGACTTATTTGTTTCTAATATTATGACTGTTCCATGAAATGTTTTACCACTTCATACTTGCTGATTCTGCATCTCCTTTAATGTTTGTTACCTTGTAGGAGGAGGGTTGGATGCACAGATTGATTAAAAATATCGTTATTCCCTCCTGAAAGCGTTCAGTTTTTCCTTATAGCCCTGGCGCTGGGTTTCCCGCTGCTGGCCCGTGGATTTTGAGGGTCTCTGTGTGCACCACGTTTGAGCCTTGATTCTTTCGATCAGGTCTGCTGTGGGTTTATACACAGTTACCGGGAGCCCTCTTCTCGCCATATCCCTGGCTGCTTCTTCCGCCGAGTTGTAGAGACACATCTCTTCCCCGTAAAAAACCCACAGCTTCACCGGAAATGGAGTTTGAAAGCGCAGTTTCTTTTCTCTTAGTACCTTTTTAGCGTCGTTGTATTCCCAACGCTTTTTAACCCCTTGCACTCCGGGCAATTTTCCTAAAAACGCCAAAAAATAACATGCCCAAAGTAAATCGAAAGCTGTTCTTCAACCCTTTGCAGCATCTTCGTGGGGTTGGTCTCATTTAAAAGAAAACACTTTGAATTTTTTGGCAAAAAAAACATAATCTCTCTACGTGCTCCGGCCACTGAGTTACAGTCATCTAAACATACTGAACTTGAAGAAAATAAATTTGGCCACAGTGTTTTTTTGGATACAAATGTTTGCAAATAACACACAGCTGTCCGATCCGGCTGGAAAATGCAACAGAAATGTAGAACCAAGTGTTATCCAGCTGAGGTCCAAATTTTGTAACAATACCACAAAAAATGAATATTTTACACAGCTTTCTTCTCAGGCTGTTCCCAGGCGTTTTGGAACTGTGCCAAATTGTGCCAAATGGCACAGTTTGGAAAGACGTCTGTAACTTTTGAATGATTCGATATAGAAGCTTCATTTTAGGCTCTAATGAAAGGTCACACTCAGGGCTGTCTGTGTGTGTGTGTGGGGGGGGGGGTTGTCCCCCCACCCCACCCCCACTCGCTACAGAGGATGGACTTTGGCCATCGCTACACAACGGATTAGCCTCATGTGGTGATGTGGGACAGCAGCAAAAATCACCGCGGCTCCCCCCCCCTCGCTGCAGAAGAATAGCAGGGGGGGGGGGCATTCACAGTCTGTACGCGGCGAACAACTCCTTGTACAGCGGCACACGAACTGCGCCGTGAAGCACAGCTGTAATTTACCGATCAGTCAAAAGTCATTTTGGATTACAATTTTCAGGGATAAAAAATAATTTAGCTTATAACACCTTACCTCTTCACAGCAGCAGTGTCCTGGCCAACTTCTCTTCCTCATTGTCAGACGAACCGACGCTGGTCCGCTCTGGTTCTGGTCTCGCGACCCGATCAAAACATAATTCCATTATTGTGGTTTTGTGCTGCCATGATTGCGGTTTTTGGCGAACGATTTTTCAAAACAAATAACAGTAGTAATTAAAAAAAGACTGGCGAAGGCGTGTGTGTCACTCAGCCTTCGTCGTCAGCCTCCGTCGGTCTATGATGACCATGGAAGAAATCATAACGTCTAATCCTTTTTTGATCCGCTCCAGCAGTCAGTCTTCACCCAGCCTTAAAAAAAACAGCTCGCAAACTTCTCTGCTTCAATTGGCTCACTGCATTCACAGCAGGCGGGTCCTTCTGGCTAAGTTTTCAGTCACTGGTTCTTCAAGGTTTCAGAAACCCAATTCAAGGCTCTTATTAGTCGAATGAGACGTCAATCAGATGAACTAATCTGTTCGCGGCTGTGTCTGCAGCTTTTATTTTCAGTGCGCGCTTGGAAGCCACACCACCTACATCACCATCATCAGTATCTCTATCATGCGTCATGCGTCCGTGCGCCCTTGTGCGCCCTAGGATGCAGAGACTTGCCCGCCCGCGGTACAACGGAGTGCAAGAGGTTAAGGACCTCCGGGGTGTAGTCATGCTCCACAAAAACTTTTCTTTCTTGGTGCATAAATCCTTTTTTCTGCCAAGCCAGTCTCAAAACCTCTTCTTTTGTTCTGAAGTTGGAAAACTTCACCACCACCAATCACGGGGGGGGGGGGGGGGGGGCTTCTGCCGACAGCCTTGGGGCTAATGAACGGTGCGCCCTTTCTATTTTCAAATCGGTGGATTGGGGAATTTCCAACTTCTCTCTCAGTATGGTTTCCACGCATGCAGCCATTGTGGTGAAACCATCCTCGACTCCTTCTTTCAAACCATGAATTCTTATGTTGTCCGTTCTTAGTCTTCCTTCCTGGTCGGTTAGCTTAGCCTCCAGTCTTGTCTGTCGTTTGAGTAATTCCAGCATGGTTTCTTCCAGCCCTTTTATTCTTTCCTCTGCTTCCATGATTCGGGCCTCAGCCTGGTCCACTCTGTTGTTTGTCCTTTTTATTTCATCTTTAATTTCATGAAATTCGGCCCAACACTCTCGGCGAAATTCTCTTAATTCTTGAAGTACCGTTTTTAAGCTACCGTGTCGCTAGCCTCATTCTGCTCCTCTATTTCCGAGTGGTTGTTGTCCTCCAGGTCAGATTCTCTGGCCGATGTGCGTCTTGGCCTGGGAAATGTCGATCTCTTCTGTTTTCCTTTAGGCATAATGACTTTGTCTTTTGATTTTCACTCTTCCATAAATCCGTTAAATCTGATTTTCATGGTATTTTCATGGATGGGGTCTGGGGGCTTCAGCGTTAAGCTGCTATCACCATGGTGTCCAGACCGGAAGTCTGCATATTCACACTTTTAAAATATTTAATGTTAGAAGTGCTGCATAATATTGACTTGCGAGGCAGCGTTTGGACTGTCCAACATGTCCGCCACCACAACAACCCAAACGGCTGATCATGGAGAACGTCACGACTGTGGTGAATGCTGAGAGCAGAGAGAAATGAGACGACTAACGGAATCAAAGCAGGTCACTCTCCAAGCACATAAAACAGGGGAACCAGATGAAGCTAAACATTCCAGACAGCATGTTTGCAGTGCAGTCAGCAAGTCTTTCTGACTTCACAAGTGAACTTTCAAAGTAAAAGCTCCCATCCAGTCTCATTAGCCTTCAAATTAAGCGGCAGGCCAAATGAAAGACTGAATATAAATGTACGAAGAACAAAAATAAGAGACAAATTATACTAATGCAGCTTGCTATTATACCTCCATGTTATAACTACAGTATGTGGTAAGCTGAAATATTTCTACCGATGTGGATACATTTTTTTACATGATGGTGTGAGTTTTGTTGGGGTGAGGGCAAGACACTTTCATCAGTTACATATTGTTGTTAAATGGTAAAATATTTACAGGTGCATTTCAGTAAATTACAATATCAAAAAGTTAATTTATTTCAGTAATTCAAAAAGTGAAACTCAGATTCTTTACACACAGAGTGATATATTTCAAGTGTTTGTTTCTTTTAATTGTAATGATTATGGCTCACAACTACTGAAACCCCAAAATTCAGTTTCTGAGAAAATTGGATTACATAACGATAAGAAAACATTTATTTTTAATTAAAATATTGGCCTACTGAAAAGTATGTCCTTGTACACACAATACTTGGTCAGAACTTTTCAGTAGGCCAACATTTCTATAAAGAATCCAATTTTTTTTCTTATTGTTTTATGTAATATTCAAATTTTTTGAAGTACTGAATTTTGGGTTTTTATGAGGTGTAACCATTATCATCAAAATTAAAAGAAACACTTGAAAATATATCACTTTGTGTGTAATGAATCTATACATGAGTTTGACTTTTTGAATTGAATTACTGAAACTTGTCAACGATATTCTAACTTGTTGAGATGCACCTGTATAGTGTGTGTGTGTGTGTGCGCACGCGCGCGTGTATGTGTGGTAGCAGAAGGGGAAGAACAGAGCTGTGTGGAGGAATCTGATCAGACCTAAATGAAAGTCATTGTCACCCCGACAGACTGCTATGATGATATATACGTGTGTGTGTATGCATATGTAAGTGTATGTGTGTGTGTATAGGTATATACGTATATGTGTGTGTATGTACATACAATATCTCACAAAAGTGAGTACATCCCTCAAATTTTTGTAAATATTTTCTTAAAACTTTTCATGGGACAACACTCAAGATATGATACTTTGATACAATGTGAAGTAGTCAGTATACAGCTTGTATAACAGTGTAAATTTGCTGTCCCCTCAAAATAACTCAACACACAGCCATTAATGTCTAACCTGCTGGCAACAAAAGTGAGTATACCCTTAAGTGAAAATGTTCAAACTGCCCAATTAGCCATTTTCCCTCCCCGGTGTCATGTGACTCTTTAGTGTTACAAGGTCTCGGGTATGAATGGGGAGCAGGTGTGTTAAATTTGGTGTTATTGCTCTCACACTCTCCCATAGTGGTCACTGGAAGTTCAACATGGCACCCCGTGGCAAAGAACTCTGAGGATCTGATAAAAAATTCAATTCAACTTTATTTATATAGCACCATATCACAACAAAAGTCATCTCATAGCACTTTCAAATGTAGGGGAAACCCCACAATTACAGAAAGACCCCAGCAATCAGGCAATCCCCTGTGAGCAAGCACTAGGCGACAGTGGAGAGGAAAAACTCCCTTTTAACAGGAAGAAACCTCTAGCAGAACCAGGTTCAGGGAGGGGCAGTCATCTGCTGCGACTGGCTGTGGGGGGTGAGGGGATAGAGAAGATGAAAAGAACAGACATGTAGAGAGCAAACATTAACAGAGAGAAGCCAAGTACATTATTGGAGGTCACCTGGCTGTCTAAATCTAAATTAATTAAATCACCCTTATTGTCATTCAACCGTACAACTAATCATGTACAGCAGAACGAGATTGTGTTTTACCTATCTACAGTGTAAATCACACACACCCCAAGTGCAGAATCAGAGGGCCGCTGCCATGCAAGGCGCCGCCACAGAGTTCCCTCCTCCATTCCATTTATTGCTGAGCACCAAGCTGGATGGCAGGAAGTTCCACTTTTATACGGTCTTTGGCATGACCCGGCCGGGATTTGAACCCCTGCCTCCCGGGTGTGGGGCAGATGCTCTACCAACTGAGCCACCACTCCGGTAATTATTAACAGCAAAACAAAGGGAGGATTAAAAGACACAGGATTGTTCCCTAATCATAGGCTATATTGAAGAGGAAGGTTTTTACCCTATTCTTAAAAACAGAGATCGAGTCCGACTCCCAAACCCAGATTGGTATCTGGTTCCACAGGAAGGGAGCTTGATAGCAGAAGGCTCTGCCTCCCATTGTACTTTTGGAGATTCTAGGTATTACAAGTAATCCTGCATTTTGGGAGCGTAGTGCTCTGTTAGGATGATAGGGTAATATCAGATCTTTTATATGAATGAATGAATGAATGAATGAATTTATTTATTTCGGATAATACAGTACAGGTTAAAGAAACTGTATAATATAACAACAAGGTCAAATTAGACAAAGACTCCTTCTACTAAACAATTCCACGTGAGTTATCCGAAATGGGTGATGGCTGAAGCCGCAGCTTATATTGCCCACCCATATTCCATCCAAGAATTCAAAGAAAAAAGAGTAAACAAGACAAGAGTGATTACAATTTAGAACAAAGCTAAGACAAAGTGTGACTGAGAGAAAAAAAAAAAAAAAGAAAGCTAAGCTAAGTTAAGCAGTTACTATTCAAGACAAATCTAAGACAGAATGTCACAGAGAGAAAAAAAAAAAAAACTAAGCTACAACACAACACAGGCTGGATATGTCAATCCTTATGTGAGTTTACATGTCGTCTTGTAAATATGTTTGGAGTATTTCTTCCTTTAGTTTTTGTTTAAATTGTCCAAGCGTTGTACATGATTTTAATTCAGGTCCATAATCGTTCCATAATCTGACTCCTTGCACTGAAATACAGTGTTGCTTGGTGGTTGTTCTCACTGTAGGCTTTTGAAATATACATGTTCCTCTGAAGTGATATCGTTTCTCCCTTGTTTGGAACAACTTTTGGATATTTGCAGGCAGTGATAAATTCTTCACTTTGAACATTATTATTGCGGTTTTAAAGTCAACCAGATCTTTCAACTTGAGTTTTTTGTTTAAGAAAAAGTGGGTTTGTTGGTTCCCTGTAGGCTGCTTTGTTTATTATTCTAATAGCTCTCTTTTGAAGAATAAAGAGTGGATATATGTTTGTTTTATATGTATTTCCCCATACTTCATTACAATATGTCATGTATGGGAGTATTAATGAATGATACAAGGTGTATAGTGTGGGTTGATTCAGCAAATATTTCACTCTGTGTAATATTGCAATTGATTTGGAGACTTTACCTTTAATATAATTAATATGTGACTTCCAACACAGTTTGTTATCAATTATTACTCCAAGGAATTTGGTTTCAGATACCCTTTCAATCTCTACACCATTTACACTGAGTTTGGGTACTGGATTGTTGTGATGGTTGTTAAAGACTATAAATTTTGTCTTACTTAAATTGAGCGTTAATTTGTTTGAATCAAACCACAGTTTAAGCTTTCCTAATTCCTTCCCGAGTGTATCCAGAAGTTGTTCCAAATTGTTTCCACTGCATAGCAGATTAGTGTCATCGGCAAACAATATTAAGTCCATTTTTTCTGAGACTTTACATATATTGTTTATATACATATTGAATAATAATGGTCCCAAAACTGAACCCTGTGGGACTCCACAGGTGACCTTCAGCAACTCTGAGTTTTTGTTGCTAACACATACATACTGATATCTATTCTTTAAGTAACTACTTAACCAGGACAGTGCTACACCTCTAATACCAGAATTTTGTAGTTTCTTTAATAATAAATTATGATCTACTGTATCAAATGCTTTTTTAAGATCTAGGAATACTCCAACTGAATACTCTTTATTTTCAATGGCTGTTGATATTTTTTCTGTAAATTCCATTAGGGCATATGCAGTTGTCCTCTTGTGTCTGAACCCATATTGCTGCTCACATAATAAATCATTCTTCAGTATGAAGTTGTCAATTCTCTCATAGAATATTTTTTCAAGTATCTTGGAAAATTGTGGTAATAGTGAAATTGGTCTATAGTTTGAGAGTTCCCCTCTGTCGCCCGTCTTGTATATCGGAATTACTTTAGCTATTTTCATTGCATTGGGAAATATACCTGATTGGAGAGACAGGTTGCAGATATACGTCAGTGGTTTTACTATGCATTCGATAACAGTTTTGACTAGTAGCATGTCGATACCATCACAGTCAGTAGATGTTTTACTTTTGAACGATTTAACAATTTCAATGACCTCTCTTTCGTCTGTGTTCTTTATGAAGATGGAGTCTTTTACAGCAGTGTTATTGCATATTGTATCACCTGTTGGCACCGTAGTGGGTATTTCTCGGGCCAGTTTAGGTCCAATGTTAACAAAAAAATTATTAAATTCATCTGCAGGTGAAGCGATATTCACACTCTGAGTCGTTTTATTATTTTTTGGAATATTAGTTGGGTAGCTTGTATTTCTGCTTTTATTTCCAAGGATACTGTTGAGTATTGTCCATGTATTTTTAATATTGTCTCTGTTTTTCTCCAGTTCTTTACTGTAATAGTCTCTTTTACTACATCTTATTATATATGTTAACTTATTTTTGTATGTTTTATACCGCTGCTCTGCTTTTTTTGTTCTTTTCTTTAGGAAAGCTTTATATAATGAATTTTTCTTTTTACACGCCTTTTGTAGTCCTTTGGTTAACCATGGCTTATTAGCAAATTTGTGTTTAAGCTTTTTTATTACTAATGGGCAGTTTTTTCATAAAGAGTGGTTACAATGTTTATAAATGTGTCATAGGCTTCATTTACATCTGATACATAGACTTCTGTCCAGTCTTGCTTCAGCAAGTCCTCTTTAAGAGAACTGATTGCATTTGGTGATTTGTGTCTGAACGATTTTGAAGTTTTTTCTGCGTTGGGCCCCGTGTGGCCATGGATAAGTGCAAAGGTTGGCAAGTGGTCACTTATATCATTTATCAATAATCCACTTTCTATTTTCTTATCGAAAACATTGACAAACAGGTTGTCAATAAGTGTAGCAGAGTGAACTGTGATTCTACTGGGATGTATTATTGTGGGATATAGACTCATGCTGTACATAGAGTTCATGAACTCTGTAACTACATTTTGTTGATGAGGATTCAGTAAGTCAATATTGAAATCTCCACAAATTGCTACCATTTTCTTACTAGTAATATTATTGTACAGCTCGACTAATTTATCTCTGAATGTCTCAATGCAAGTTCCCGGTGTTCTATATATGCAGCTTATGATTAGATTTTTTGTTTTGTCTAGGTCAATCTCAACAGTAACACATTCCAAAATCCCTGGTAGTGCTAAGGACATTTCATTTACAAGCTTACACCTGTACAGGTCATCAATATACAGTGCAACACCACCACCCTTTTTTTGAGTTCTGTTAATATAAAACATCTGATATCCCTCTATTGCCATCAGGGGAGCCTGCTCTTTGTTAAGCCAAGTTTCAGAGACTGCAATAGCTGTGAATTTTCTGTCTAGCTGTTTTAAATAGTCCTGAATCTGTGGAAAGTTTTTGTTAAGACTTCTGCTATTGAAGTGTATTATTGATAGTTTACCATCTAATTGCATTTGACTTTTGAATTGTTTTTCAGTGTAATATTCACAGTGGTTATGAATATTGTTGAAAAAGTGGTTATCAGGATCAATATCATTCTCCATCTCTTGTGGTTTATGTTCAGCATAATGGTATGTTTTCAGAGTTTGAGTTTCCTCATTCTGTGTCAAATGACTTCCTCCAACTGGGGATAATTGATGTCTACTTGAGTCGGTCATAAGTTTTTGTTTGTTTTGGTTATTTTTATTAAAGTACTTTGGCATGGTGTATCAAAAGAACTATTCTTATCGTGTGTATGAGTATGGATTATCATTGGCTCGTAATTTTCTAATCAGTGTTCATCTGTATTTATCTAAGTCAGTAGCATCTCTGATCATAATACTTTTTGCTTGCTCAGGTGATCCATTTAGTTTAATCCAAATTCTACAGTTTCTTGTCCAGGTTGCTTGTATCTTATCTTGTTTTTTTAGCATCCGTGCCTGTCGTGCTAATTCAGCGGGGTTTTTTTGTATATAAGAGGGGACCTGATTATTAAGAGCTTTGTAAGTGAGAAGAAGGATTTTAAACTTAATTCTGAACTCTATGGGAAGCCAATGAAGGGAGGCCAGAACCGGAGAGAAATGATCTCTTTCTAGTACCTGTTAAAACTCTTCCTGCAGCATTTTGGATCAACTGAAGACTTTTTAAAGATATTTTAGGACAACCTGATAACGAGTTACAATAATCTAATCTAGAGCTAACAAAAGTGTGGATCAATTTCTCAGCATCACTCAGAGACAAGATGCTCCTAATCTTGGCAATATTATGCAAATGATAGAAGGCAGTCTTAGAAACAAATTTAATATGAATTAAAAAACGGATCCTGATCAAAAATAACTCCAAGACTTCTGGTTATGGCGGCCACGTAGGAAGACGTATTTCACTCTGCTCTGCTCCTAAAAATAAAAAGTTGGCAAATAACTCTCTCAATTGGAACAAAACCTATCCCAGCGTTTGGGCGCGGATATGCCGGTAAGGCCTAAGGCTGGGAAATTAGGTGGAGGAAAAACTGAATCGTCGAAAGAGTCCAAGCTAACAGACTTCCACGCTCGTGATGAAGCAGAAAAATCTCCAGAGACTATGGCGGAGGAAACTAGCGGCGGAGCGGTGACTGCTGGCGAGGGCACTAGTGCGGTGCTCGCTGCCATTAGCTCAATGAGAGCAGACTTTTCCTCTAAATTTGATGGGATTATAGCAGCGATAGAAGGAATGAGAAAGGAAATAAGCGACTGTATGGAACGAGTATCGCAGGTGGAGCTCCGAATTTCCAGCGCTGAGGATGACGTCACCAGCCTACAATTAAAGGTGCGCACATTGGAATTAAAAAATAAAGGTCTGGAAGATAGTGCCCTGGACATAGAATCCCGGTCGAGACGGAACAATCTGAGGCTGGTGGGTCTCCCGGAGGGAACGGAGGGACGGGACACATGTTCCTTTTTGGAAAAGTGGATTCCAGAAGCGCTGAACAACGCGGAGCTGCAGTCATCGGTCGTCTTAGACAGCGCCCACCAAATCGGCCCACCGAGGGATAATAAGGCACCACTGAGGACGCTGATTATGAAGTTCCTCAGCTACAGAGACAAGATGACGATCTCCAGCGTGGCGCGAGCTAAAGGAGAAATTAAATACCAGGATCAACAGGTGCGGTTCTACCCAGATTTGGCCACAGGAATCCAACAATTAAGGAAACAGTTTGACCCCGCCCGTAAAGAGCTGCGCAACCTCGGGATTCGTCATGGAGTGATTCATCCGGCAAGACTGCTGGTCACATATAAAGGGAGAACCCACACCTTCAAGACCCCTCAGGAGGCGCAGGTGCTTATCAAGCAGATCCAAGAAGAGACTGGTGGGAGCTAAGCATGAACAAGATATAAAGGTAGAATATTTAGGCATTTGCACAGGCATCTGACTGATCTGAAGCATATAGCAAGTTTACAAAATATAGATTGTATTATATATTAAAAAAAACCTATGATGTACAAAGTTGCAATAAAATTTTGGAGTTAAGTTGGAAAAATACAGAAGAGAGTTAATGTTATGTCCTTAAAAGCAGTAGAGTTAGGGTGATTGAGAGGAGAAAGAGTGGTTTTGACTGATCCTCGCGGGTGTGGAGCAGTCAATGGCTATAGCGGGAGATGGAATTTTTTTTTTATTTTGGGGGGATTACCACGAATGTGGTAAGGGGGAATTTGTTTGTGTATAGTTTGTGGGACGAATGTTCAACCACTCATGTTTTTGCTACTCTGTATGAGCATGTTTATATTGCGAGGTAATCTCAAACTCCTTATTGATCATAGACCAAAGCGTTAATCTTAATTTAACTTCATGGAATTGCAGAGGTCTACAAAATTTAAAAAAACTTAAACAAGTTATGAATAAAATAAAAGACATAGGTTCAAAAATTGTGTTTTTACAAGAAACTCATCTAATAGAGGAGGATGTAAAAAGAATTAGGAGAAGATGGCAGGGAGGTGTGTTCACCTCATCATTTTCATCCCGAGCCAGGGGAGTTATGACTCTCATACATAAATCAGTCCCATTTCAAGTGAAAAATGTAATAGGAGACAAATTAGGAAGATATCTAATCATCCAAGGATATTTATTAGAAAATATAAATCTGGTGAACTTATACGGTCCCAATATACACTACCGTTCAAAAGTTTGGGGTCACCCAGACAATTATTTTGTGTTTTCCATGAAAAGTCAAACTTATTTACCACCATGAGTTGTAAAATGAATAGAAAATATAGTCAAGACATTGACAAGGTTAGAAATAATGATTTGTATTTGAAATAATATTTTTTCCCTTCAAACTTTGCTTTCGTCAAAGAATCCAACATTTGCAGCAATTACAGCATTGCAGACCTAACATGATTGCACAAGGGTTTTCTAAACATCCATTAGCCTTCTGATGCAATGAGCAAACACATTGTACCATTAGAACACTGGAGTGATAGTTGCTGGAAATGGGCCTCTATACACCTATGTAGATATTGCACCACAAACCATGACATAGTCATTTACCACATTAGCAATGTATAGAGTGTATTTCTGATTAGTTTAAAGTTATCTTCATTGAAAAAAAGTGCTTTTCTTTCAAAAATAAGGAAATTTCTAAGTGACCCCAAACTTTTGAACGGTAGTGTAGATGATCAAAACTTCTTTGCTAATTTATTTATTTTATCATCACTTACAGGGCAACATATAATAGCAGGGGATTTTAATTGTACATTGAATCCCAGTATAGATAGAGCAACAGGACTGGACTGTACGCACAATGGATGCAGGATGATCATTAATCATTTTATGAAAGAATTGAGATTGCTAGATATATGGAGAGAAATGAAACCACAAGTTAAAGCCTACTCTTGTTATTCTAATACCTACAAGACATTCTCACGTATTGACTATTTTTTGATCTCCACAGAATTAAGGTCCAAGATTCAAAACTGTTTCTATGATAACACTGTGATCTCTGATCATGCACCCTGCTGTCTAATATATGTAGATAAGAAATTGACAAAGGAACCAGGTAGGTGGCAATTTCAGCATAAATGGCTTCAGGATGAGGAATTTGTTAAGTACATAGAAAAACAGATGAGTTCTTTGATATCAATACTACACAAACATCAGCATGTATAAAGTGGGAGGCTTTCAAAGCTGTTATTAGGGGGCATATTATTAGTTATACAGGTTCAAAATCTAAGAAGACTCGAGAGGAGAGAGTCCAATTGGAACATAAAATAAAAATTCTTCAAGAAAAAGTGTATGCAGGAAGTGACCCAAAGTTAGAGAACGAATTACTGATTCTGAGAGCTGAATATGACAAAAAATCAGCGAATAGAGCTGCCTCGAGTCTTCTAAGATTGAAGCAATCTTTTTATGAACAAGGTGAAAAATCAGGGAAATTATTGGCATGGCAGATTAAACAATTAGAATTTAAAACACCAATTACCAGTAATATAAGTAACGGACAGGCAGTTGTAGATCCTTTAGAAATTAACAGTGCCTTTAGAGATTATGAAAAACTATATGATACAAAAAATGAAACTGACTTAACAAAACTAAATGGGTTTTTGGACGGATTATCTATACCGTGTATTCCAAATGAAAACAGGGAGTTACTGGAGTCTAAAATTAGTCAAGAAGAAGTTGGGCTAGCCATTGATAATATGAAATCAAGAAAAAGTGCAGGACCAGATGGTCTTCCAGTTGACCTCTATAAAAAATTTAAGAATAAATTAATAAAACCATTTTTGGAAATGGTTTTAGAAGCATTTCAAAATAGTAATTTGCCACTATACATGAATAATGCCTTAATTATACTGTTGCCAAAACCAGGTAAACCCTCTAATAAATGTGAAAATATGAGACCAATAAGCCTATTAAATGCTGACCTTAAGACGACTACAAGAAATATTACCAAATATTATTAACCGAGATCAGAATGGCTTTATAATGGGAAGACAAGGCTTCCATAATGTAAGAAGATTATTTAATATTATCTATTCTAATAAAGAAGCACCAGATACAGCTCTCCTATCATTGGACGCCGAAAAGGCCTTTGATAGGGTCGAATGGCCCTTTCTTTTTGAAGTCCTACGAAGGTTTGGACTTGGAAATAATTTCATAAAATGGGTTCAGATAATATACAATAATGCTACAGCAGAAATCCTAACAAACAGTAATATCTCAAAATCAATAAATGTCAATAGAGGATGTCAACAAGGCTGTCCACTTTCACCTTTACTGTTTACTATGGCAATTGAACCTTTAGTGATGGCAGAACGTTTACATCCACAGATATATGGAATTAAAGTAGGACCAACGGAACATAAAATCTCCCTGTATGCTGATGACATAATTTTGTTTATGTCGAATCTTAAAAAATCAATTCCGACCTTGTTGCATTTAATAAAGAATTTTGGGGAAATATCAGGATATAAAATAAATAAAACTAAATCTTCAATATTAATGCTAAATGAGACCCAGAGAAATCACCCAGCTCCTGAGGTAAATCAATTCAATGTTGTAAATCAGTTTAAATATTTAGGAATTCAAATTGTGCCTAAGCTAGAATCAGTCGCCAGTGCCAACTATGAAGCCTTCATGACAGACATTAATGAGTTACTTCAGAGATGGATGTCACTACCAATGTCGATGATCGGGAGAATTAATATACTTAAAAGTAATATCTTACCCAAAATACTTTATTTATTTCAATACATTCCTTTACCACCACCTTCAGATCTATTATCAAGAATTAAAAAAAAGTTAGTGGAATTTATATGGAACAATAGGAAGGCTAGATTACGTCTGTCCTTACTATATTTACCATTTGATCGTGGAGGTCTGAAATGTCCAAACTTTATGTTGTATTACTGGTCAGCACAACTGAGGTCTATGACATATTATTTTTCATCAAATGATCTCCCTCACTGGACTGAAATGGAATCATACAATTTACCTTTACCTCTTCCCATATTCATATACTCAGACTCGGCAAAAAAATTACAGAAACAAGTTAAAAATCCATTTGTAAAGCATATGATCAAAATATGGTGTGAAACCAAAAAATATTTAAAAGAACCACACTTATTGTCACAATTTAGCCCAATATGGGGTAATCAATATTTTAAACCAGGGAGAGCGGATGCTGTATTTAAAGTATGGAATTTAAAAGGGATTCAAAAGATTCAAGACTTATATTTGTCATGTTCAGATAATATAATGTCTTTTGAAGAACTGAGGATCAAATTTAATCTTAATAGAACACATTTTTTTAAAATATCTTCAGCTTAGGAACTTTATTCGATCAAATCAAAATAATGCTCTCATCCGACCTACTTATTCATCCTTGGAAAAAATTTTGACGAAAGATAGTAAGAGAAAGGGTATTATTTCAGAGTTTTATAACTCATTGACATTATCCTCAAGTGAAAACTCACAGAAAAGACTGAATTATTGGAAAGAAGATCTGCAAACTGAAATTTCAGAGGAACAATGGGAATTGGCTTGTACAGAAGCTCAAACCAAATCAATAAATGTACGTCTTAAATTGATACATTTTAAATGGTTAATGCGGATGCATGTTACACCGGTGGAGTTAAATAGATATAACAAAAACATACCAGATACGTGCACAAAATGGATGGAAAGTAAAGGAACCCTATTTCATTGTTTATGGGAATGTAGAAAAATTAGAATGTTTTGGGAAGATGTGAGGGTAACAATTGAAAAAATAATTTCAAAACAAATCATATTGAATCCTAAATTGTTTTTGTTGGGTCTGTATCCAGAAAAGCATAACTTTAATAAGAGTGAAAGAGCATTCATAGACCTCAGTTTGCTTAATGCCAAAAAATGTATTGCACTATTGTGGAAAAAGACTCATAGACCAGATGTGACTCAGTGGTTAAGACAGATGTTAACAAACCTTCCACTAGAAAGAATAACATACATACTGAAATCAAAGGAAATTGTGTTTGAGAATATATGGAGACCTTTCATTGATTATGTAAAGAATTTAAACATAACTTTTGAAGAAGAAGGTGAATGATGTGTGTGGACCTTGTAAATTCCAAACTGGTGAATGTATAATATGTATACTTATGTAATGGATTGCCTAGACTAAACAGAGGAGCATTGTTGAAGACCTACCTTTGTTAGTGGTTGTTGTTGTTTTTAGTACATTTTTTAATTACTTTAGTGTTACTGTTTGTTTGTGCTATGTTTGTAAAAAAAAAAAAAAAAAAAAAGGTTCAATAAAAAATATTGTGGAAAAAAAAATAACTCCAAGGTTCCTCACAGAACTATTAAGAGAAAGAGTAGCCGCATCCAAATTAAGAGTTTGATTTGGAAAGGTATTTCTAAGGTTTTTGGGACCAACAAGGATGACTTTAGTATTATCTGGGTTTAATAGCAGAAAATTACAAGTCATCCAAGCTTTGATTTTCTTAAGACAGGCATCTAACTTGGCTAATTGATTACAATCATCGGGCTTCATTGACAGGTATAATTGTGTGTCATCTGTGTAACAATGAAAATGTATACAGTGCTTTCTAATGATGTTACTTAACGGAAGCATATATAAGCTAAAAAGAGTAGGGCCTAACACAGTTCCCTGTGGAACTCCATGACTGAGCTTAGAGTTGGAAGAAAGCTCATTGATATGAACAAACTGAAGTCTATCGGACAAATAAGATCTAACCCACTGCAGTGAAGTACCATTTAGTCCAACAAAGTGTTCTAATCTATCAAGTAGAATATCATGATCGATAGTATCAAAGCCTGCGCTAAGATCTAAAAGTACAAGTACAGAAACGAGTCCATTATCAGATGCGATAAGAAGGTCATTAGTGACCTTCACTAAGGCTGTTTCAGTACTGTGATGAATTCTGAACCCAGATTGAAAACTCTTCAAATAAACCATTTCCCTGCAAGTGGTCAAATAATTGTGTAGCAACAACTTTCTAAGATTTTTGAAATGAAAGGCAGATTAGAGATTGGTCGATAGTTAGCTAAAACTCCTGGATCGAGCGTTGGCTTTTTAAGTAAGGGTTTAATTACAGCAATTTTAAAAGCCTGCGGTACATGACCTAAGGTTAAAGAAGAATTGATTATTTGAAGAATACGGCTACCAATAAATGGGAAGACTTTTTTAACCCCTTGCACTCTGGTCAATTTCCCTAAAAATGCCAAAAAAATAACGTACCCAAAGTAAATCAAAAGCTATTCTTCAACCCTTTGCAGCATCTTCATGGGGTTGGTCTCATTTAAAAGAAAACACTGAATTTTTTGGCAAAACAGTCATAATCTCTCTAAGTGCTCCTGTCACTGAGTAACAGTCATCTAAACATACTGAACTTGGAGAAAATAAATTTCACCTGGGTGTTTTTTTGGATACAAATGCTTGCAAATAACACACAGCTGTCAGATCCGGGCTGGAAAATGCAACAGAAATGTAGAACCAAGTGTTATCCAGCTGAGGTCAAAATTTTGTAACAATACCACAAAAAATGAATATATTACACAGCTTTTTTCTTCGGTTGTTCCCAGGTGTTTTTGAACTGTGCCAAATTGTGCCAAATGGCACAGTTTGGAAAAACGTCTGTAACTTTTGAATGATTCAATATAGAAGCTTCATCTTGGGCTCTAATGAAAGGTGAAGGGCTGTGTGTGTGTGGGGGGGGTTGTTTATTCATTCATGAATGAACAAACAAGCCCCCACACACAAAGAAGCATGCCACGTAAAAAATGTGTGGCTTTTCTTTACAAGAAAAAATAACCTATAGTGCACTAAAAATTATACTAAAATATCTGTAATGTAGAAGATAACAACTCCCACCCACCCACCCCCGCTACAGAGGACAGACATCGCCCATCGCTACATGATGGAAAGCGGTGACGGTGCACCGCGGTCTACTACGCACAGTTGTACTAAAATATCTGCAATCCGCTACAGAAGAGTAGCGGGGGGGGGGGGTGTTCGCAACATGACGGACCCGGACCGCTCCACGCACAGTTGTAATTTACCAATCGGTCAAAAGTCATTTGGATTACAATTTTCAGGGATAAAGAATAATTTAGCTTATAACACTTACCTGTCCACAACAGCAATGTCGCTGGCGAACTTCTCTTCCTCATTGTCAGACGAACATGACGCTGGTCCGCTTGTTACGGACTTGTGGTTCTGGTCACGCGACCCGGTCAAACCATATTATTATTGCGGTTTTGCGCTTCCATGATTGCGGTTTTGGCGAACGATTTTTCAAAACAAATAAGAACAGTAGTAAGAAAAAAAGACTGGCGAACGCCTGTGTGTCACCCAGCCTTACACAAAACAGATTTTAGGCAAGGGACGCACGCTTTCGAACTTCTGTGCTTCAATTGGCTGGCTGTATTCGCAGCCGTTGGTAGGCGGGTCCTTCTTGCTAGGTTTTCAGTCATTGGTTCTTCAAGGTTTCAGAAGCCCAATTCAAGGCTCTTTTTAGTCGAATGAGAGGTCAATCACATCTAAACCAATCAAAGCACTCCTTTGGCTTTCTGTTTGCGGCTGTGTCTGTAGTAGAAGAATGGAAATGCAGCTTTTTTTTTTCCAGTGCGCACTAGGACGCACAGTGAGGGTGCCCTCGTGCGCTCTAGGACACAGAGACGTGTCCGCCCGTGGTACACCGGAGTGCAAGAAGTTAAATAAGCTGGTAGGAATAGGGTCTAAAAGAAAAGTTGAAGGCTTGGATGAGATTATTTTATCTAACTCTAAAAGGTCAATTGGAGTAAACTTATCCAAACATATCAATTGAAGGAGTTGTAGCAGTTGCTGTACTTAAGTTTATGGTGGGAATAATCTGATTGATTTTATCTCTAATAGATAAAATTTTATGATTGAAAAAGTTCAAAAAGTTCTGACTAGTAAGCTCTAGGGGGATGCGAGGATTGACAGAGTCCTGACTCTTTGTCAGCCTGGCTACAGTGTTGAAAAGAAACCTGGGATTATTCTTATTCTCTTCTATTAATGCAGAGTAGTAACTTGTTCTTGCTTTTCTAAAATTTTTTATAAATTAGGAGATGATTTCTCCACACTAAATAGAATTCATCTAAATTAGTGGAATGCCATTTTCCTTCTAATTGACGAGTCTTCTGTTTTAAGCTACGAGTTTCTGTGTTAAACCAAGAGGTTAAAAATCTCTGATTAGACTTTCTTTTTTAAAGGGGCCACTAAGTCTAGAGTCTGATGCAGAGAGGCTGTAACACTATCTACCATGCTATCAATTACGGAAGGAGCAATCTCTCCAGCTATTATTTCCGTTATGTTGACACATGGTATAGAGGAGACAATCTGCAAAAATTTGGAAACAACATCATCTTAAAGACACCTGTTGTAGTAATATTTTTCTTTAGGAGTCAAATAATCAGAAATAGTGAAATCAAAGGTTAACAGACAATGGTCTGACAGTACAGGATTAGGAGGAGACACTACCAGATTTTCTATTTCTATACCATAAGTCAGAACAACGTCCAATGTATGGTGGAGATAATGGGTAGAATTTTCTATTTTCTGGGAAAACCCCATTGAGTCTAATATTGAATTGAATGCCTTATTAAGACAGTCACTATCTACATCAACATGCACATTAAAATCCCCTACTATAATTAATCTGATTTCAGCACTAAATCAGCTAAAAATTCTGCACAATCGGATAAAAACTCTGAGTAGGCTGAATGGGGACGGTAGACTATGGCAAAGAAAATTGGGTTTAAGCTAAGATTGCTAACATGCCTCATAGTGAGGACCAGGCCCTCAAAGGAATAGAAACAGGTTTTTTGTTTTATATTAACTAGTAATTTAGAATGGTAAATTGCCGCTACTCCACCTCCATGACCAGAAATTCTAGGATTATGATAGTTTAGATAACCAGAGGGAGTTGATTCATTTAAACCAACATAATCATCTTGCCCTAACCAAGTCTCTGTAAGGGATATTAAATCAATCTGATGATCAATTAATAGATCATGAACTAGTAGAGACTTGGGAGTTAGAGACCTAATATTTAACAAACGGCATTTAATTTTTAAATTATGAGGAGGAAGAAGAGAGGCCGAATCATTAAATTTAGAGACGTGATATTTAATTTGAGTTTTACCAACTTTTTGTTTAATCACTTTAGGATGTTTATACATTATATTTTTATTAACTGGGGGGGGGGGGAGTAGACAAAGCTTCTCTGAGGGGGAAGACAGGGGCTAAGTTGAGGGGTGGCGGATGAGGAGGAGCTGCAGAAAGGCTTGAATTTATCAAGTTATGTTGAATTTGTCTTGGGTTATAATATTTTGGCTAATGGGAGACAGACACAATTTCTATGGAGTTATAAACTGAAGGGTGATTTAAACAGTGAGGATTATTTGGATTAATAGGATTAATATGAGAAGTGGAAACAAAGAAGGGCTGGTTGGCAGACCCAGGAACTCTGGGTTGAGTTAACGCACCAAAATTCAGTCACTGTACTAAAAAACGCTGAATGGAATAGAATAGATTGTCCCTTAAAACACGTGCATCAAGTCTATTTGGATAGATGCCATCTGGCCTCATAAACGATGTGCGGTTCCAAAACAGGTTGAAATTGTCTACAAAACCAATGTTAAAAGTAGGACATGTAGAACACAACCAGGTATTAAGACCGAGAGTTCTGTTAAAATAATTGCAACCTCGTCTAAAAGGGGCCAGGGGCCCAGAAATAAATACACGTCTGCCACAGTTCATAAGAGTGAACAGAAGGCTCTTGAAGTCACTCTTTAAAATTTCCAACACTTCATCTGGGATGTTGTTGCATCCAACATACACAATGACAGTTTTAGTGTGGGAGTATTCATTTAACAGGTCAGGGACAAGAGCCCCGATGACTGACACTTTATCCCCAGGAAAAAAATTTTATCAAAACATCAACAAAAACATCAACAAAAAAATTTTATCAAAACATCAAAAGCAGTACCTGCTTTTGATGTTCCTCATAACTGAGTCACCAAATACCAACGTCGTCTGGGGGTCCTTGCCGGTGGTTTCTGAAATGGGGGACAATTTTGCCGATGATGTTGTTGTGATGGCGGGGTGATGCGCTCTCTTCTTTTTGGAGCTGATGTATAGTTTGGCACACCTAAAATGGTTTTAATCTGGGGCTTGCGGGTTTGGGCTGCTGCTGAAGGAGGAGGGGCGGCCATGGGAGGATGATCGACTTCCAGGTGGGGAAAATCTTCTAGGGAAAGGATGTCGAATCTGTTTTCCAGTAGCAAGGGGAGAGAGGAAGCACAACCGTGTCTAGTCAACCGCTGATGCTTGCTAGTTGGTTCAACCAAGGTCCAGGGTTTATTGCTGGGGTCCTGGACAGCTGAAGAGACCGGAGCAGGAGAGGAAGTGGATGGCGATGTGCTGAATTCACCCAGGTAAGTGGCCGTCTCTGCTAGCTGAGAGACGGTTGCTGGGGCTGATGTTTTTCGAGAATTATAGTGTCTAGGTGGTCTTCAGCCTCCCGAATCTTATAGTGGTTGGAGAGTCTCACTTCCAACTCAGAAACCTTCTTAAGGAGGGACAAACAGCTGACACACGTCGGGGATGCAGTCATGACGTCCAACGAGAAGTGGATAGCTAACTAGCTAAAAACAGGTTAGCCTAGCCTGGTGAAAGCAGCCCTGCCCGGGGTCTGATCCACCTGTGTGCCAATCGGGCTTTCTGCTAGGCCAACACTAAGCTAACACTAGGAAAAAAGCTAATATTAGTAAAAAGAGATAAAGAATTAAAAACGAAGTTAATAAAAACAAACAAAAGTCGACAGGATAACGCTTTGACGAGACGTGACGTTTACAGATGTCAAAAACCGGAAGTGGTCACCCATCTTTATGTAGAACTGTTGCTCTACATAAAGATGGCCTAGGCTATAAGAAGATTGCCAACACTCTGAAACTGAGCTGCAGCATGGTGGCCAAGACCATACAGCAGTTTAACAGGACAGGTTCCACTCAGAACAGGCCTCGCCATGGCGACCAAAGAAGTTGAGTGCATGTGCTCAGTGTCATATCCAGAGGTTGTCTTTTGAAAATAGACGTATGAGTGCTGCCAGCATTGCTGCAGAGGTTGAAGGGGTGGGGGGGTCAGCTTGTCAGTGCTCAGACCATACGCCGCACACTGCATCAAGTTGGTCTGCGTGGCTGTCGTCCCAGAAGGACTCCACTTTTAAAGATGATAGACAAGAAAGCCCGCAAGCAGCTTGCTGAAGCAGACTATGGACATGGATTACTGGAACCATGTCCTGTGGTCTGATGAGACCAAGATAAACTTATTTGGTTCAGATGGTGTCAAGCGTGTGTGGCAGCAACCAGGTGAGGAGTACAAAGACAAGTGTCTCTTGCCTACAGTCAAGCATGGTGGTGGGAGTGTCATGGTTTGGGGCTGCATGAGTGCTGCCGACATTGGAGAGCTACAGTTCATTAAGAGAACCAAGAATACCAACATGTACTGTGACATACTGAAGCAGAGCATGATCCCCTCCCTCCGGAAACTGGGCCGCAAGACAATATTCCAACATGATAACGACCCCAAACACAACTCTAAGACAACCACTGCCTTGCTAAAGAAACTGATGGTAAAGGTGATGGACTGGCCACTTATGTCTCCAGACCTAAACCCTATTGAGCATCTGTGGGGCATCTATAAAATGGAAAGTGGAGGAGCACAAGGTCTCTAACATCCACCAGCTCTGTGATGTTGTCATGAAGGAGTGGAAGAGGATTCCAGTGGCAACTTGTGAAGCTCTAGTGAACTCCATGCCCAAGAGAGTTAAGGCAGTGCTGGAAAATAATGGTGGCTACACAAAATATTGACACTTGGGGCAGAATTTGGACATTTTCACTTAAGGGTGTACTCACTTTTGTTGCCAGTGATTTAGACATTAATGGCTGTGTGTTGAGTTATTTTGAGGGGACAGCAAATTTACACTGTTATACAAGCTGTACACTGACTACATTGTATCAAAGTGTCATATCTTCAGTGTTGTCCCATGAAAAGATAAAATAAAATATTTACAAAAATGTGAGGGGTGTCCTCACTTTTGTGAGCTACTGTATATGTGTGTGTATATACAGTATATGTCTATATGTGTGTGTGTGTGTGTGTGTGTATATATACAGTATATATATATACACATATAGTGGGGCAAAAAAGTATTTAGTCAGCCACCAATTGTGCACGTTCTCCCACTTAAAAGATGAAAGGTCTCCAATTTTCATCATAGGTATACCTCAACTATGAGAGACAAAATGAGGAAAAAATCCAGAAAATCACATTGAAGGATTTTTAATGAATTAATTGGTAAATTCCTTGGTAAAATAAGTATTTGGTCACCTACAAACAAGCAAAATTTCTGGCTCTCACAGACCTGTAACTTCTTCTTTAAGAGGCTCCTCTGTCCTCCACTCGTTACCTGTATTAATGGCACCTGTTTGAACTCGTTATCAGTATAAAAGACACCTGTCCACAACCTCAAACAGTCAGACTCCAAACTCCACTATGGCCAAGACCAAAGAGCTGTCAAAGGACACCAGAAACAAAATTGTAGACCTGCACCAGGCTGGGAAGACTGAATCTGCAATAGGTAAGTAGCTTGGTGTGAAGAAATCAACTGTGGGAGCAATTATTAGAAAATGGAAGACATACAGGACCACTGATAATCTCTCTCGATCTGGGGCTCCACGCAAAATCTCACCCCGTGGGATCAAAATTATCACGAGAACGGTGAGCAAAAATCCCAGAACCACATGGGGGGACCTAGTGAATGACCTGCAGAGAGCTGGGACCAAAGTAACAAAGGCTACCATCAGTAACACACTACGCCGCCAGGGACTCAAATCCTGCAGTGCCAGACGTGTCCCCCTGCTTAAGCCAGTACATGTCCAGGCCCATCTGAAGTTTGCTAGAGAGCATTTGGATGATCCAGAAGAGGACTGGGAGATTGTCATATGGTCAGATGAAACCAAAATAGAACTTTCTGGTAAAAACTCAACTTGTCGTGTTTGGAGGAGAAAGAACACCATACCTACTGTGAAGCATGGGGGTGGAAACATCATACTTTGGGGCTGTTTTTCTGCAAAGGGACCAGGACGACTGATCCGTGTAAAGGAAAGAATGAATGGGGCCATGTATCGTGAAATTTTGAGTGAAAACCTCCTTCCACCAGCAAGAGCATTGAAGATGAAACGTGGCTGGGTCTTTCAGCATGACAATGATCCCAAACACACCGCCCGGGCAACGAAGGAGTGGCTTCGTAAGAAGCATTTCAAGGTCCTGGAGTGGCCTAGCCAGTCTCCAGATCTCAACCCCATAGAAAATCTTTGGAGGGAGTTGAAAGTATGTGTTGCCCAGCGACAGCCCCAAAACATCACTGCTCTAGAGAAGATCTGCATGGAGGAATGGGCCAAAATGCCAGCAACAGTGTGTGAAAACCTTGTGAAAACTTACAGAAAACATTTGACCTCTGTCATTGCCAACAAAGGGTATATAACAAAGTATTGAGATGAACTTTTATTATTGACCAAATACTTATTTTACCGAGGAATTTACCAATTAATTCATTAAAAATACTACAATGTGATTTTCTGGATTTTTTTTTTCTTATTTGGTCTCTCATAGTTGAGGTATACCTATGATGAAAATTGGAGACCTCTCTCATCTTATACTTTTTTACCTCACTGTGTGTATATACTGTATATATATATATATATATATCCTGGGTTTGATCTCAGCCCCCGACCAACAGTGATCTGTGCGGAGTTTGCATGTTCTCCCCGTGTCTGCGTGGGTTTACTCTGGGATTTCTCCGGTTTCCTCCCACATGCCAAACACATGCAAGTTAGATTAATTGGCATCAAACTGGGGATTCTAAATTGTCCTTAGGTATGAATGTGAAAGTGAATGGTTGTCTGTCTCTCTGTGTTGGCCCTGCGATGGACTGGCGATCTGTCCAGGGTGTACCCTGCCTCTCGCCCACAGATGCTGGGATAGGCTCCAGCCACCCCCCCCCCCCCCCCGAGCCAAAAAAGATTAAGCAAAAGAAGACTGATGGATGGATGTGTATGTATATGTACACACACACACACACACACACACACACACACACACACACACACACACACACACACACACACACACATGAAATTTCCTTATTTTTGAAAGAAAAGCACTGTTTCTTTTCAATGAAGATAACTTTAAACTAATCAGAAATACACTCTATACATTGCTAATGTGGTAAATGACTATTCTAGCTGCAAATGTCTGGTTTTTGGTGCAATATCTACATAGGTGTATAGAGGCCCATTTCCAGCAACTATCACTCCAGTGTTCTAATGGTACAATGTGTTTGCTCACTGCGTCAGAAGGCTAATGGATGATTAGAAAACCCTTGTGCAATCATGTTAGCACAGCTGAAAACAGTTTAGCTGGTTAGAGAAGCTATAAAACTGACCTTCCTTTGAGCAGGTTGAGTATCTGGAGCATCACATTTGTGGGGTCGATTAAATGCTCAAAATGGCCAGAAAAAGAGAACTTTCATGTGAAACTCGACAGTCTATTCTTGTTCTTAGAAATGAAGGCTATTCCATGCGAGAAATTGCCAAGAAACTGAAGATTTCCTACAACGGTGTGTACTACTCCCTTCAGAGAACAGCACAAACAGTCTCTAACCAGAGTAGAAAGAGAAGTGGGAGGCCCCGCTGCACAACTGAGCAGGAAGTTAAGTACATTAGAGTCTCTAGTTTGAGAAATAGATGCCTCACAGGTTCTCAACTGGCAGCTTCATTAAATAGTACCCGCAAAACGCCAGTGTCAACATCTACAGTGAAGAGGTGACTCCGGGATGCTGGCCTTCAGGGCAGAGTGGCAAAGAAAAAGCCATATCTCAGACTGGCCAATAAAAAAAGATTAATATGGGCAAAAGAACACAGACATTGGACAGAGGAAGATTGGGAAAAAAAGAGTTATGGACGGACGAATCGAAGTTTGAGGTGTCTGGATCACACAGAAGAGCATTTGTGAGACGCAGAACAACTGAAAAGATGCTGGAAGAGTGCCTGACGCCATCTGTCAAGCAAGGTGGGGGTAACGTGATGGTCTGGGGTTGCTTTGGTGCTGGTAAGGTGGGAGATTTCTTCAGGGTAAAAGGGATTTTGAATAAGGAAGGCTATCGGGTTGGCATTCGGCTATAGGGTATGGCATTTTGCAACGCCATGCCATACCCTGTGGACAGTGCTTGATTGGAGCCAATTTCATCCTACAACAGGACAATGACCCAAAGCACACCTCCAAATAGTGCAAGAACTATTTAGAGAAGAAGCAGGCAGCTGGTATTCTATCTGTCATGGAGTGGCCAGCACAGTCACCAGATCTAAACCCCATTGAGCTGTTGTGGGAGCAGCTTGACCGTATGGTATGCAAGAAGTGCCCATCCAGCCAATCCAACTTGTGGGAGGGGCTTCTAGAAGCGTGGGATGAAATTTCTCCAGATTACCTCAACAAATTAACAGCTAGAATGCCAAAGGTCTGCAATGCTGTAATTGCTGCAAATGGAGGATTATTTGACGAAAGCAAAGTTTGAAGGAAAAAATTATTTCAAACACAAATCATTATTTCTAACCTTGTCAATGTCTTGACTATATTTTCTATTCATTTTACAACTCATGGTGGTAAATAAAAGTGTGACTTTTCATGGAAAACACAAAATTGTCTGGGTGACCCCAAACTTTTGAACGGTAGTGCATGTGTGTGTGTGTGTGTGTGTGTTTTCATTTAGGTCGGATCAGATTGCTCCACAAAGCTCTGTCCTTCACCTTCCACTGCCAGGAACTCATGACCTTGTTAACCTGGGCGACGTCCGAGCCGGTATGAGTTACTTTCTGACTGACCATTTCATGAAACTGTGTGCAAAGTATCTGAGTATCGCTAGCTTTTGGTGGACAGTCATTGTCGCCCCTCCCGACAGACTGCTATGATTTATGATGTGTGTGTGTGTGTGTGTGTGTGTGTGTGTATGTACACACACACACACACACACACACACACACACACACACACACACACACACACACACACACACACACACACACCCCTCATGGATCATCACCTTATCGTGGTGGGGGGTTTGCGTGCCCCAGTGATCCCAGGAGCTATGTTGTCCGGGGCAATTTGCCTCTGATAGGGTCACCCAAGACAAACTGGTCCTGGGTGAAGGGCCAGACTAAGAACGATCCAACAAACTCTCATGATAAATTCTAGATCAAGGATTCAGTGTACCCCACCCGGTATGGGGTTACCGGGGCCCCACCCTAGAGCCAGGCCTGGGGGAGGGGCTCAATGGCTAGCGTCTGGTGGCCGGGTTTCCACCCATGGGACCCGGTGGGCTCAGCCCGAAGGAGTTACATGGGTCTGCCCTCCAGTGGGCTCACCACCTGCAGGAGGGATGATGGGGATCCGGTACTATGTGGATTAGGTGGCAGTCAAAGGCGGAGACCTTGGCAGACTGATCCCAAGCTTTCTAAACTGGCTTTTGGTATGTGGAGTGTCACCCCTCTGGTGGGAAAGGAGCCTGAGCTGGTGTACGAGGTTGAGAGATACCGGCTAGATATAGTCGGCCTCACCTCAACACACAGCTCCAGTTCCGGAACCAGTCTCCTGGAGAGGGGCTGGAGCTTGGCCTTTTCTGGAGTTGCCCCGGGCGAGAGGCGACGAGCAGGGGTGGGTATTCTTGTATCCCCCCACCTTGCTGCCTCTATATTGGAGTTTTCTCCGGTGGACGAAAGGGTTGCTTCCCTGCGCCTTCGGGTTGGGAAACGGGTCCTGACCATCATTTGTGCCTATGCACCAAATGATGTTTCAGAGTACCCACCCTTTTTGGAGTCTCTGACTGGGGTGCTGGAGGGTGCTCCTCTTGGAGACTCCATTGTCCTACTGGGGGACTTCAATGTGCACGTAGGCAACAACAGTGAAACCTGGAGGGGGGTGATTGGGAGGAACGGCCTGCCCGATCTGAACCCGAGTGGTGTTCAGTTATTGGACTTCTGTGCTAACCACAGTTTGTCCATAACGAACACCATGTTCAAGCATAAAGGTGTCCATATGTGGACCTGGCACCAGGACACCCTAGGTCGCAGGTCGATGATCGATTTTGTTATCGTGTCATCAGACCTGCGACCGTATGTCTTGGACACTCTCGTAAAGAGAGGTGCAGAGCTGTCAACTGATCACCACCTGGTGGTGAGTTGGATCCGCTGGCAGGGGAGGATGCCGTTCAGACCTGGTAGACCCAAACGTATAGTAAGAGTGTGCTGGGAACGCCTGGCTGAGGCCCCTGTCCGGGATGTCTTCAACTCCCACCTCCGGAAGAACTTTGACCACATTCTGAGGGAGTCTGGAGACATGGAGTCTGAATGGGCCATGTTCTCCACCTCTATTGTTGAAGTGGCATCCCAGAGCTGCGGCTGCAAGGTGGTTGGTGCATCTCGTGGTGGCAACCCCCGAACCAAGTGGTGGACACCAGTGGTGAGGGAGGCCATTAAGCTGAAGAAGGAGTCCTATCAGGCTTGGTTGGCTTGTGGGACTCCCGAAGTAGCTGAGGTGTACCGGCAGGCCAAGCAGAGTGCAGCTCGGGTGGTTGCTGAAGCAAAAACCCGGGTATGGGAGGAGTTCGGTGAGGCCATGGAACAAGACTTTCGGTCGGCCTCGAAGAGATTCTGGCAAACTGTCCGGTGGCCCAGGAGGGGGAAGCAGCTCCCTGTCCCCACTGTGTATGGTGCGGATGGGGCGCTGTTGACTTCGACTGGGAAAATCGTCGGGCACTGGAAGGAATACTTTGAGGATCTCCTCAATCCCACTGATACGCCTTCCACAGTGGGAGCAGGGCTTGTGGATGAGGGGATGACTCGCCTATCACAGGGGCTGAGGTCGCCAAGGTGGTTAAAAATGTCCTTGGTGGCCGGGCCCCGGGGGTGGACAAGATTCGCCCTGAGTACCTCAAGGCCCTGGATGTTGTAGGGCTGTCATGGTTGACACGCCTCTGCAACATTGCGTGGAGGTCGGGGGCAGTGCCTTTGGCATGGCAAACCGGGGTGGTGGTTCCTCTCTTCAAGAAAGGGGACCGGAGGGTGTGCTCCAACTTTAGAGGGATCACACTCCTCAGCTTCCCTGGGAAGGTCTATGCCAAGGTACTGGAGAGGAGAGTCCGGCCGTTGGTCGAACCTCGGAATCAGTAGGAGCAATGTGGTTTTCGTCCTGGCTGTGGCACATTGGACCAGCTCTTTACCCTCTCGAGAATTCTCGAGGTTCGTGGGAGTTTGCCCAACCAGTTTACATGTGTTTTGTGGACTTGGAGAAGGCATCCGACCGTGTCCCTCATGTTTTTTTGTGGGGGGTGCTTTGGGAGTATGGGGTATCGGGCTTGTTGTTACAAGCTATTCGGTCTCTGTACGACCGTTGTGAGAGTTTGGTTCATATTGCCAACACTCGGTCAGACTCATTCCCAGTGAGAGTTGGACTCCGCCAGGGCTGCCCTTTGTCACCGATCCTGTTCACATTTTTTATGGACAGGATTTCTAGGCACAGCCAGGGAACAGAGCGCGTCATGCTTGGTGACCACATGATCTCATCTCTGTTGTTTGCAGATGATGTTGTCCTGTTGGCTTCATCCGGCAATGACCTACAGTTCTTGACTTACAGTTCTTGTGTGAAGCGGCTGGGATGAGAATCAGCACCTCCAAGTCCAAGTCCGTGGTCCTCAGCCGGAAAAAGGTGGATTGTCCTCTCTGGGTTGGGGACAGGTTCCTGCCCCAAGTGGAGGAGTTTAAGTATCTTGGGGTCTTATTCACGAGTGAGGGGAGAATGGAGCGAGAGATTAACAGACGGATCGGAGCAGCATCTGCAGTGATGTGGACGTTGTACCGGTCTGCTGTGGTGAAGAGGGAGCTGAGTTCTAAGGCAAAGCTGTCGATTTACCAGTCAATCTACGTTCCTACCCTCACCTATGGTCATGAGCTTTGGGTAATGACTGAAAGAACGAGATTGCAGACACAAGCGGCTGAAATGAGCTTTCTCCGTAGGATTGCTGGACTCACCCTTGGAGACAGGGTGAGGAGCTCAGTCATCCGGGAGAGGCTCAGAGTAAAACCGCTTCTCCTCCACATTGAAAGGAGTCAGTTGAAGTGGTATGGGCATCTGATTAGGATGCCTCCTGGACACCTCCCACTTGAGGTGTTTCGGGCACGTCCCACTGGGAGGAGACCCCGGGGCAGACCCAGGACTCGCTGGAGAGACTAGGTCTCCCAGCTGGTCTGGGAACGCCTTGATATCCTCCCTGAAGAGCTGGAGCAGGTAGCTGGGGAGAGGGAAGTCTGGGCTTCTCTGCTTGAACTGCTGCCTCCGCGACCCGGACCTCCGGAAAAGCGGTAGAAGATGGATGGATGGATGTATATATATATATATGAAATGTACTGTATGTATAATGTGTATATATGTGTGTGTGTGTGGTGTGCGCACACCAAGCATGAAATCAAAGGAATTGTCTGTAGACCTCCGAGACAGGATTGTCTCGAGGCACAAATCTGGGGAAGGGTACAGAAAAATTTCTGCGGCTTAGAAGGTCCCAATGAGCACAGTGGCCTCCATCATCCATAAGTTGAAGAAGTTTAGAACCACCAAGACTCTTCCTAGAGCTGGCTGGCCGTCTAAACTGAGCGATAGGGGGAGAAAGGCCTTTGTCAGGGAGGTGACCAAGAACCCGATGGTCACTCTGTCAGAGCTCCAGTGTTCCTCCTCTGTGGAGAGAGGAGAACCTTCCAGAAGGACAACCATCTCTGCAGCAATCCACCAATCAGGCCTGTATGGTAGAGTGGCCAGATGGAAACCACTCCTTGGTAAAAGGCACATGGCAGCCCGCCAGGAGTTTGTCAAAAGGCACCTGAAGGACTCTCAGACCATGAGAAACAAAATTCTCTGGTCTGATGAGACAAGGATTGAACTCTTTGGCGTGAATGCCAGGCATCATGTTTGGAGGAAACCAGGCACCGCTCATAACCATGCCAATGGTGGTGGCAGCATCATGCTGTAGGGATGTTTTTCAGCGGCAGGAACTGGGAGACTAGTCAGGATAGAGGGAAAGATGAATGCAGCAATGTACAGAGACATCCTGGATGAAAACCTGCTCAGAGTGCTCTTGACCTCAGACTGGGGCGACGGTTCATCTTTCAGCAGGACAACGACCCTAAGCACACAGCCAACATATCAAAGGAGTGGCTTCAGGACAACTATGAATGTCCTTTAGTGGCCCAGCCAGAGCCCAGGCCCGAATCCAATTGAACATCTCTGGAGAGATCTGAAAATGGTTGTGCACCGACGCTTCCCATCCAACCTGATGGAGCTTGAGAGGTGCTGCAAAGAGGAATGGGCAAACTGCCCACAGATAGGTGTGCCAAGCTTGTGGCATCATATTAAAAAAAAAACACTTGAGTCTGTAATTGCTGCCAAAGGTGCATCAACAAAGTATTGAGCAAAGGGTGTGAATACTTATGTACATGTGATTTCTTAAGTTTTTTTATTTTTAATAAATTTACAAAAATGTCAAACTTTTTTCACGTTGTCATTATGGAGTATTGTGTGTAGAATTTTGAGGGGAAAAAATGAATTTAATCCCTTTTGGAATAAGGCTGTAACATAAAATGTGGAAAAAAGTGAAGCGCTGCGAATACTTTCCGGATGCACTATGAATATAATAATTTTTCTACTAAAAATGTAAGACACCAAAGTGTAAAGGACATTCAGTGCATTTAATGCACATTGCAATATACAGTGGGGTAAAAAAGTATTTAGTCAGCCACCAATTGTGCAAGTTCTCCCACTTAAAAGATTAGAGAGGTTTCAAATTTTCATCATAGGTATACCTCAACTATGAGAGAAAAAATGAGAAAAAAAAATCCAGAAAATCACATTGTCTGATTTTTAAAGAACTTATTTGCAAATTATGGTGGAAAATAAGTATTTGGTCACCTACAAACAAAC
The DNA here is from genome assembly GCA_020510985.1 of Pholidichthys leucotaenia. Lineage (NCBI taxonomy): Eukaryota > Metazoa > Chordata > Actinopteri > Cichliformes > Pholidichthyidae > Pholidichthys > Pholidichthys leucotaenia. Next base: position 380,380,235 of record CM035844.1, on the reverse strand, counting down.
AAGATTTCTGGCTCTCACAGACCTGTAACTTCTTCTTTAAGAGGCTCCTCTGTCCTCCACTCGTTACCTGTATTAATGGCACCTGTTTGAACTCGTTATCAGTATAAAAGACACCTGTCCACAACCTCAAACGGTCAGACTCCAAACTCCACTATGGCCAAGACCAAAGAGCTGTCAAAGGACACCAGAAACAAAATTGTAGACCTGCACCAGGCTGGGAAGACTGAATCTGCAATAGGTAAACAGCTTGGTGTGAAGAAATCAACTGTGGGAACAATTATTAGAAAATGGAAGACATACAAAACCACTGATAATCTCCCTCGATCTGGGGCTCCACGCAAAATCTCACCCCGTGGGGTCAAAATGATCATGAGAACGGTGAGCAAAAATCCCAGAACCACACGGGGGGACCTAGTGAATGACCTGCAGAGAGCTGGGACCAAAGTAACAAAGGCTACCATCAGTAACACACTACGCCGCCAGGGACTCAAATGCTGCAGTGCCAGACGTGTCCCCCTGCTTAAGCCAGTACATGTCTAGGCCCGTCTGAAGCTTGCTAGAGAGCAGTTGGATGATCCAGAAGAGGATTGGGAGAATGTCATATGGCCAGATGAAACCAAAATAGAACTTTTTGGTAAAAACTCAACTTACCGTGTTTGGAGGAGAAATGACACCATATCTACTGTGAAGCATGGGGGTGGAAACATCATGCTTTGGGGCTGTTTTTCTGCAAAGGGACCAGGAGGACTGATCCGTGTAAAGGAAAGAATGAATGGGGCCATGTATCGTGAGATTTTGAGTGAAAACCTCCTTCCATCAGCAAGGGCATTGAAGATGAAACGTGGCTGGGTCTTTCAGCATGACAATGATCCCAAACACACCGCCCAGGCAACGAAGGAGTGGCTTCGTAAGAAGCATTTCAAGGTCCTGGAGTGGCCTATCCAGTCTCCAGATCTCAACCCCATAGAAAATCTTTGGAGGGAGTTGAAAATCCGTGTTGCCCAGCGACAGCCCCAAAACATCATTGCTCTAGAGGAGATCTGCATGGAGGAATGGGCCAAAATACCAGCAACAGCATGTGAAAACCTTGTGAAGACTTACAGAAAACGTTTGACCTCTGTCATTGCCAACAAAGGGTATATAACAAAGTATTGAGATGAACTTTTGTTAGTGACCAAATACTTATTTTCCACCATAATTTGCAAATAAATTCTTTAAAAATCAGACAATGTGATTTTCTGGATTTTTTCCTCATTTTGTCTCTCATAGTTGAGATATACCTATGATGAAAATTGGAGATCTCTCTCATCTTTTAAGTGGGAGAACGTGCACAATTGGTGGCTGACTAAATACTTTTTTACCCCACTGTATATTGTGCATCGTGATATAGAGAAATTATACTGCAATACATTTTTTGAGCTATATCGCTCAGCCCTATTTACAATAAACCAATTTATAAGGGGGGAAAAGCTCTTTATGAGAATACAACTGTATGAATAAAAAGTAAACTTATGGGCAAAGGTTGCAACTTTCCAAAAGGTAGATATTTGAGCGATGGTCACAAATGTGCACTGAAAAAGTTTCCAAATTTCAAGTAAAAAAAACCCACATTGTTGCAAGAAAAAAGTTAAGTTTTGAGAGAAAACTTGCGTATTACTAATGTTGACAGACCAGTATTTCCTGTCCCCTGTGATGTCAGCCTATTACATTACATAATATCTTGTTTAACATTTAAATGATATTGTAAATGTTTAAACAGTAATAAAATGTCACATTTACAGTCAGCCTAATCTGATATCCACGTGAAGCCATGTATCAGCACCATAAACAGTTTTCAAAAGACCTTGACGCCAAATTTGTGTCAGCATCGAAAGCTGAACAATCTGGCACAGATTTCATCACACCCATGTGTAATCAGTATTTCTGTATGATTTCATTGTTATATCCTGGCATTAAAATGTATGAAATTTAAAAAAATCCAGTGTGGTACATGTCAATGAATTTTAAAATACACTTGATGCATTTTATAATACAGAGGACGAATCATTCAACCCACAAACAAAAGCTGAAGCAGTTTAAAACTGGTCTTTAATTCTGCACAATTATTCACCAAAAACATCCCAAAGAACACTTAGGGCGGCAGCTGGATTTAAAACGATACAAAAATCTGAGCAACAAAGATGGAATTAAGTTAGTATGCCAAAAATACAAAATATAAAATTTCATACTTAAAAAAATTACACCTTATCAAATGCTCAATATTTATTTACAATGCTAATAAAACGCCTCCAAAGGGATACAAATCAGGATTTTGCCTTTAGGAAACACTCATAAATAAGAAGTTAAGATATGAATAAAGTAGTCTTGGTTCACATTTAGGTTTTTACTCTCCCATATGATTTTCTGTTGAAATAATGAGTTCAGGAAATAAAGAAGACTCTTTTTCTTTGCAAAGTTCATATAAACTCAAATGTTTGGAGAAACGGGTTTAGCTTTGAGCTTATCCAAGCCCCACAGCAGACCAAGAGCAAATTCAGAGGAACTAATCATATTTGTCCTAAAGCATTTTCATCTGTCTGAAATACTACATTTGCACTTTATTATTTATGATAGTCTATGCACTCTGATTTTTTTTTTTTTGTTACTTATTTGTACCCGTAGGTAGACTTGGTTTGCAGTCTGGTGACAAGCCACCGGCTGCTGGTCGCTGCGTGCGCGAGCGCCCTAAACCTACATGTTTTTGGTGTGCGGGAGGAAACCGGAGAAATCCCGGAGTAAACCCACGCAACACGGGGAGAACATGCAAACTCCACACAGCTCACTGTTGGTCGGGGGCTGGGATCGAACTCACGATCTCATGATCCCCGCGATCCCCCGGCCGAGGTAAAACTGTGCTGCCACAGTGCTAAACCACTGCGCCACCGTGCAGCCAGCCAAATCAGCCGTGATTTGGTCTGAAAGAAAAGACCTTGTTTACAAACAGAAAAAATGGTTATAAAATGCTTTGTTTTTACCTTCCTCCTGCTGACCCAAGTTAAAAGCTGTATATGTTATACAGTTTGACATTAAGCTGGTCACTCATACTTAAGCATTACAAATCTCACACTTACAGTGGTGTGAAAAAGTGTTTGCCCCCTTCCTGATTTCTCATTTTTTGTATGTTTGTCACACTTAAATGTTTTAGATCATCAAACAAATTTAAATATTAGACAAAGATAACAAGTAAACACAAAATGTAGTTTTTAAATGAAGGTGTTTATTATTAAGGGTAAAAAAAAAAAAACCTACATGGCCCTGTGTGGAAAAAAGTGATTGACCCCCCCATTAAAACATAAATTAACTGTGGTTTATCACATCTTTGGAAAGCCGAGTTCAATTTCTCTAGCCACACCCAGGGCTGATTACCGCCACACCTGTTTTCAATCAAGAAATCACTTAAAGCGTACCTCTGGTGGTCGTGAAGACGCATTTAACTTGAAAACATTATGAAAAAGTATTTCTTATTTTGGTAAATAATTCTTGCCAGCCATATACCACCAGACATATATTCAAATAGGACCTTGGCCATGGGCAGCCAATGAAAACTGTGGGCGCAGCCATGACACATGCGGATGTGACGTCACTTCGTTGATACTCAACAGTCAATGCTCCGCCTGTATGAGAGACTAGGGTGCTGTTGTGAGTGTTTTTATTCTATTATGGCTGAATTGTCGGACTCTGAGGAAGAATTTGTCCAACATGGCTACAGGTTTGAGCCAGAAACGTCTTCTGAGGGTTAAAGTGACGAAGTGGTCCTCACACACAACGCAATTTCATCTGAAATTATTCGTCTGTGCCCTGTTTCCGCTCCGATCTTCTGACAAGGTGAGCTGGGTTTGGGTACACAAAAAAAGTGTTTCTTTGTTTTTTTCGCTTATTATTCAGACATCCAAAGGCTTTACATTCCGCCATGTTGCGATATCCATATCGCATTGTATGTTTTTGTTTTTACAAGAGCACCGAGTGTCTGCTGCTCTGTATATAGTTTTAGAATCATCTTCCGTGTTGCGGCAGTTACGAGATCAGATGAGACAAGCTGCTGAATTTAAGCATTTATTTATTTATTTTCTACTCGTTTCAGTTCTGCATTTAATATGAACCCTGAGTTTGAAATAAATGTTTGAATTTGAATATCCCCGAAGCCGCTGCACTTCCGGGTACTCAGATCGCAATTTTAGAATCATTGGCATTTACGAGCTCATATTAGAAAAGACGGCTCGCTGAATTTAAACATTTATTTATTTATTTTCTACTCGTTTTAGTTCTGCATTTAATATGAATCCTGAGTTTGAAATAAACGTTTGAATTTGAATATCCCCGAAGCCGCAGCACATCCGGGTACTCAGATCGCAGTTTTAGAATCATTGGCATTTACGAGCTCATATCAGAAAAGACGGCTCGCTGAATTTAAACATTTATTTATTTATTTTCTACTCGTTTTAGTTCTGCATTTAATATGAATCCTGAGTTTGAAATAAACGTCTGAATTTGAATATCCCCGAAGCCGCAGCACATCCGGGTACTCAGATTGCAATTTTATAATCATCGGCATTTACGAGCTCATATCAGAAAAGACGGCTCGCTGAATTTAAACATTTATTTATTTATTTTCTACTCGTTTTAGTTCTGCATTTAATATGAATCCTGAGTTTGAAATAAACGTTTGAATTTGAATATCCCCGAAGCCGCTGCACATCCGGGTACTCAGATCGCAGTTCGGCATTTACGAGCTCATATCAGAAAAGACGGCTCGCTGAATTTAAACATTTATTTATTTATTTTCTACTCGTTTCAGTTCTGCATTTAATATGAACCCTGAGTTTGAAATAAACGTTTGAATTTGAATATCCCCGAAGCCGCTGCACATCCGGGTACTCGAGGCTCAGCCAATACTGATCCAGATCGCAGTGTCAACGAAATTACGTCACAGGAAGCGTCCTGGAAGTCCATGTAGCTGCTAGTATGGCTGTACCCATGTTTTGCTGACATAGCTGAACCAGCACATCAGCAATGGATTTATATCAAATTGCTTTGAACGCGAATTTCAACTTAAACTTGAACTTGAACGTGAGACAGGGGCTCAATATAATATCTTTTTTTTCACGACCACCATAGGTACGCTTTAAATAGGACCTGACAAAGTGAAGTAGACCAAAAGATCCTCAAAAGCTAGACATCATGCTGCGATCTAAAGAAATTCAGGAACAAATGAGAAACAAAGTAATTGAGATCTATCAGTCTGGAAAAGATTATAAAACCATTTCTAAAACTTTGGAATTCCAGCGAACCACAGTGAGAGCCATTATCCACAAATGGCAAAAACATGGAACAGTGGTGAACCTTCCCAGGAGTGGCCAGCCAACCAAAATTACAAAAGAGTGCAGTGACAACTCATCCAAGAGGTCAAAAAAGACCCCACAACAACATCCAAAGAACTGCAGGCCTCACTTGCCTCAGTTAAGGTCAGTGTTCATGTCTCCACCATAAGAAAGAGACTGGGCAAAAATGGCCTGCATGGCAGAGTTCCAAGACGAAAACCACTGCTGAGCAAAAACAACATAGGCTCGTCTCAGTTTTGCCAGAAAGCATCTTGATGACCCCCAAGACTTTTGTGAAAATACTCTGTGGACTGACGAGACCAAAGTTGAACTTTCTGGAAGGTGTGTGTACCATTACATTCGGCATAAAAGTAACAGCATTTCAGAAAAGGAACATCATACCAACAGTAAAATATGGTGGTGGTAGACTTGCTGTAGTAAATGGAACCATGAATTCTGCTGTCTACCAAAAAATCCTGATGGAGAATGTCTGGCCATCTGGTCATGACCTCAAGCTGAAGCGCACTTGGGTTCTGTAGCAGGACAATGATCCAAAACACTCCAGCAAGTCCACCTCTGAATGGCTTAAGAAAACCAAAATGGAGACTTTGGAGTGGCCTAGTCAAAGTCCTGCCCTGAATCTGATTGAGATGTTGTAGCATGACCATAAAAAGGCAAGTTCATGCTTGAAAACCCTACAATGTGGCTGAATTACAACAATTCTGCAAAGATGAGTGGGCCAAAATTTCTCCACAGCGCTGTAAAAGACTCACTGCCAGTTATTGCAAATGCTTGATTACAGTTGTTGCTGCTAAGGGTGGCCCAACCAGTTATTAGGTTTATAGGGTAATCACTTTTTCACACAGGGCCATGTATTATTTTTTTTTAAACCTTAATAATAAACACCTTCATTTAAAAACTGCATTTTGTGTTTACTTGTGTTATCCTTGTCTAAAATTTAAATTTGTTTGATCTGAAACAGAGAGACAGACAATTGGCCCTGCGATGGACTGGCGATCTGTCCAGGGTGTACCCTGCCTCTCGCCCAAAGATGCTGGGATAGGCTCCAGCCCCCCCCCCCCCCCACCGCCCCCGCGACCCGAAAAGGATTAAGTGGTAGAAGATGAATGAATGAACGAATGATCTGAAACATTTAAGTGTGACAAACATACAGTTAGGCCCAGAAATATTTGGACAGTAACACAATCTTCGTGATTTGGGCTCTGCATGCCACCACATTGGATTTGAAATGAAACAACTACAACGGAACTGAAGTGCAGACTTTAAGGTTTAATTCAAGGGGTTGAACAAAAATATATGATTAAACATGTAGGAATTGTAGCTATTTTTATACAAACGCTCCTCATTTCAGGGGCTCAAAAGTAATTGGACAAATAAACATAACCCTAAGTAAAATGTTACTTTTCAATATTTTGTTGAGAATCCTTTGCAGGCAATGACTGCCTGAAGTCTGGAACCCATGGACATCACCAAACGCTGGGTTTCCTCCTTTGTGATGCTTTGCCAGGCCTTTACTGCAGCTGTCTTCAGTTGTTGCTTATTTGTGGGTCTTTCTGCCTTAAGTTTTGTCTTGAGCAAGTGAAATGCATGCTCGATTGGGTTGAGATCTGGTGATTGACTCGGCCATTGCAGAATATTCCACTTCGTTGCTTTAAAAAACTCCTGGGTTGCTTTTGCAGTATGTTGTGGATCATTGGTGAAGCGCCATCCAATCAACTTTGCTGCATTTGGCTGAATCTGATCAGAAAGCATATCCCTATACACTTCAGAATTCATCCAGCTGCTTCTGTCTTTTGTCGCATCATGAATAAACACAAGTGACCCAGTGCCATTGGAAGCCATGCATGCCCATGCCATCACACTGCCTCCACCATGTTTTACAGAAGATGTAGTGCTTTGGATTATGAGCTGTTCCAATTCTTCTCCAAACTTTCTTCTTCCCATCATTCTGGTACAGGTTGATCTTAGTCTCATCTGTCCAAAGAATGCTGTTCCATAACTGGGCTGGCTTCTTCGGGTGTTTTTTGGCAAAGTCAATTCTGGCCTTTCTATTTTTGAGGCTGATTCATGGTTTGCACCTTGTGGTGAATCCTTTGTATTTACTCTCATGAAGTCTTCTCTTTATGGTAGACTTAGATACTGATACACCTACTTCCTAGAGAGTATTCTTCACTTGAGTGGATGTTGTGAAGGGTTGTTCTTCACCATGGAAAGGATTCTGTGATCATCCACCACTGTTGTCTTCCGTGGACGTCCAGGTCTTTTTGAGTTCCCAAGCTCACCAGTGCACTCTTTTTGTCTCAGAATGTACCAAACTGTTGATTTGGCCACTCCTAACATTTCTGCTATCTCTCTGATGGATTTCTTCTTTTTTTTCAGCCTCAGGATGGTCTGTTTCACCTCCATTGAGAGCTCCTTTGACCGCATGTTGTGTGTTCACAGCAACAGCTTCCAAATGCAAACGCCACACCTGGAATCAACTCCAGACGTTTTAACTGCTTAATTGATGATAGGTTAACGAGGGAAGAGCCCATGCAGCCTTGTTATTTTTTTTTTGCAGCCTTCTGAGTCAATTGTTCAATTACTTTTGGTCCCTTGAAAAAGAGGCGGCTACGTATTAAAGAGCTGTAATTCCTAAACCCTTGCTCCAATTTGGATGTGAATACTCTCAAATTACAGCTGAGAGTCTGCACTTTAAGCCCATATTGACTGTATAATTGTATCCTGAATATGTTTTCATAAACAGCTAAAATAACAAAACTTGTGTCACTGTCCAAATACTTTTGGGCCTAACTGTACAAAAAAGAGAAATCAGTAAGGGGGCAAACACTTTTTCACACCAGTGTAAAGTCTGAACTTAACCTAAAAAGTTGTAAAAACTAACTTTTTTGAATCCCAAAGGTTTTTGAAAGCAGAAGTAAATTACACCCCCTTTACAAAGGGATGGAGATCTTTGGAGATCGCTGAGTGATGACAAAAAGCCCAGATCAGAAAACGATTTTTCAATGATCTCTCAGCAACTGCCAAGGTCTCTCAATGATCTTCAGTGATTCCCACGGTCCTCAAAGTCTTGACTCATTCCAAAACAATCTCTCAACGATCAAAGGGAAGTGATCTCTAAATAATCACTCAACAATCTCATTGATCTCTCAGCAATCTTTTAATAAACTCTATTAGTCTTCCATTGAATGCTCAGTGATCCCTCACTGATTTCTCAGCCATCTCTACTTCAGGGTGGAAAAATCTGGCATCCATTTAAAGATCTCTGAGAGATCATTGAAAGATCACCAAGAGATCACTGGAAGATCAATGAGATTGTTAAGCGCTCCTTTCTATATTATATAAAACACTTTCTGGTAGACTGCCAATTCCCAGAATACAGTGAAAATATGATTCTGCCTTCAGTAGACACTAAGGCCTCCCCGCGCTCTCCCATCTGGACTTGTTTTAGCCGGCGGGAATCAGCTGTTACTCCCACGCCACACTGTAAACTGCTGATCTGCTTGTGAGGCTTGTTTGAAATTATCTGCATTTCTGCAGAGACTCTTCAGGGTGAAGCTTAATAAATAATAAAAAACTCAATGCTGACCTTTGGCCAAACAGAGCCGATCTGCTCTAGGGCTCGTCTAATGCTCAGCTGAAGTTCTGTAACATTAGCCCCGTCAAGTCTCCTTGTCCCAGGGCTTTATCAGACGGCCGCAGCAAGAGCTGGCAAACACATTTAAAGCTGTAGAGCTAAACCCAATCATTCCAATAAGCTTTAAAGGCTCCAATTGCCCGAAAGGATTACCAATCAAACAATGAGGAGATGAACTAGCTTGTCTGAAGGGTAAAGGCCACTTACTTTCCAGTTTATTCCCCGTTGTCTCTGTGTTTATCTAATAAAGGAAGTGTGTTGGAGAGGGTGGCAGTGTAGTTCAAGACAAGAAAGCGGAGACTAAAAAAAAATAATAAAATCACAAGCTGCACAACTCAGAAATATCAACTTTTTTGTATAAGTGGTGCTCTTTTTAAATTTTTTTTAAACCTTTTACATACTGTCCTCTCACTCTCACACACATGCTAGGTTTATTGCCATACAATTTTCATCTGGATTATGGAAGTCATCCACACTGGTCCAATAACACAGTGGCCCCATTTACACCTGGGATTAAAAAGTGATTAAAAAATACTTAAAAACTCCTTCTGAAAGTGGTCAAGGAGGCATGATGACCACACTGAACAGCAGTGAAAATACAACTTCAGCTTCAATCTGCATACCATAACTGCTTTATCAGCCTCCAACTCTCTATGAATGAAATGACCATCAAATAAGCAAAATACTTCTTTTTTTAACATTGCATGTAGAAAGCCACAGTTTTAAAACCAGGGCTGTAAAGCGGACATATGCACTTTTTTTCACATGTTGACACCGTTCCCAGAGGTTTTAATGTAATGTCTGTGACAGGCCGTGTTCAAAATACCTCAGGGTTTAAATACTGCTGCACCATTTTCCACCCAGCTTAAGTAGCCTTCTTTAAAACTAGCCTTTTCAGTACACATTTCTTTAGGTCTCAACAAGCCCCAGTTCACCCCACCCTCATGCCTTTTATCATTTCTGAGATCTGTGGTTAGCCAATAGCTCGGGTAACCCTAACATAGCCTAAGTTAAGTAACATTTGAGCTACCAGACTATCCCAGAAAAAAACATAACAAAATAGACCAGAATGATGCAGGATATACATATAGTCATCTGTGAATTAATGAACCAGCTGGGAACACGGATGTCTAGCATGGTGAGTGAAATATATAGAGAGTAGCCATAAAAACTGTAGTCGCTAAGCTAGCTCCACAGTAGCTCTGTTGGTGTGTGGATTCAGATGCTCACAGGGATACTCTCACCATTTTTAAATGAGTGGAGTCTCCAGGTACTGAGACAAAGTTGGAACATGATTGTGTTTTTCAATTTTTCTATTGCCATCCACTCCAGAAAGTGAAAAATTCCTCATCTGCCCATTTTTAAACAGCTGCTTTCCTCTCCTCTGTGTGGGTTTCTTTTTTCTCCTGTGAGGATGAATAATTTGGAGTGCAACTACGTCAAACGTGCCCACCTGCTGTCAGAGATTTTTCAGTTTTTGTCCCATGACTGAATTGAATATATTATTGTACACCCACTCAGACATTTTCTTTCCTGACTCATTCATCCACAGTGCACAGCTATAAGATGTGTCGTCTCTCTACATGTAAATGTGTCTGGTCAAGTACTACCTGACTATATTCCAGTCCCTCAAATTAATTTTAATACCAGGTTTAAATGGGAACTTTGCCATTTTTTCTCCTTTCAGTGCATTCCAGAGTTATCCCCACTGTTCTTTGATCTTGTGTCTTGCCCATTTAACATGGTTCTCCTTGGTCCACTTTCATTCTTCACAAGTATAAGAGCTAATGGAGGTGGTCGCAAATCTTCCAGTTTAATGCTCTCTGTATAATGAGGTTCACACAGTCCTATAAAAACTCCACATAGTTTTCTGGTATCAGTCCCGTCCGACCATCCAGAGTCCCCTCCAACCAGCCCGGCTCCCTGGAAGCATGAACTGCAGAGAAAAAACATACACTGGTTTTGTTGTGGGAAGAAGAGACATGTGCAAACGTTCCCTCTGGGGTGTTTTATGTCATCATATTTGAACTAGAGTCATCTGGCATCGCGGACAGCTGTTAGAGATGTTATAACATGGCTGCTTCGTGCTGCATCAACTGAACATTGGTGAGAATAAGTGAGCTTCTGAAATGACATTTAGGAGAAAATAACTACATGACTGTAGGCATGTAGCCATCTAATTTGCTGGCTATTACTCATACCTGCCATTTCATATGACATAAAGCACAAAAACTATTACAGTTAGTTGTCTACCAAAGTCATATTCATTAAGTTCCCCTAAATAACCTTATTAGCACTGTAATTTATATTTTGCCATTTCTGGTCAGTTAAACATCCAATATTTTGCAAAATGATGATAAACCTGAAATGCATCCCAGGTTACAAAATACTTACTTTACAAAGAAATACATGCTACCTTTATTTTGTAAAACACTAAGAAATGAGACAATTACACTTCCGGGTTTTGTGATGTCACAAACAGCCATTCCCACATTCAGTTGTATAAGTTGGCAAAACAAATGCCCCCCGACTTCCTCCTAGGACTGAGCCAATTAACCCAATTAAAACCAAAACCGCCCGTCTGTTCTGTATCCCTGTTCTGTGCATGTATATGGGCACTTTCATATACAGCCCCTTTAAGATGGGGCGTGCACGCATTTGCGTGACTCCGCAACCCGGTAGCAGTAGCAGCAATGTCAGCACTCTCTGGAAGCAGCAAAATACAGCGGAAAAATTAAAATGGCTTGTACAGAAAATGTAATGTCTGCCCACATGAGATGACTGACTCTTTGTTTCATCTGGGGATACCAGTAAGGTGCAAGCGGAGTCCACAGAGGCTGGTTTCAGTGCGCCGAGGCTGGATCCTACTGGCCTCTGACTGCTGTCCATGTTATCAACCATTTTGCAGTGGGTGTGGACAAGCTAAGCCTGTATTTAAGAACCCCATCAGAGGTTCATAGCTCCTGTGAGGTGATGGCATGGCTGTGGCTGTGTGAAGGGCTCCCCTGGAGCAGCTGGCTGCCCACCAGCGGGAGTTGCATGCCCCGCAGGTCCTCCAGGAGTATGTGTGGACAATGACTAGTTAGTCATTAGTCATTAGTTTGGTTATATGTGTGTGAGGTGATAATGGTCCTATTCTTTATTACATTATGCTCATTTACTACAGAATCACCGCAGTGAGTCATTGATGCCACCCTCTAGCAGCCTTGTCAGTGAACTATAAGGGAGAAGAAAGAATTGAGAAAAAAAAAAAAAACAAACGACCTAAAAGCTTCAAATAACTGTGATTCTGATTTAAGGACAAATTGCCCAGCCCTACTTCCTCCTTACTTGTGATTGGTCCACTCGAAAACCCGTTACCCTATCAAATTAAGAGCTTGTTAAGATTAATGGGAAGGCAAAAAACAGAATGTGTCAGATAGAAATATAAAGACAACTTTTTGATTAGCTGTAAAATAGAACAACATAAAAATAGTTTTTGGTTTTAAAAACTACATACTACATATATGTCCGTGAGGATGTCAAGACCTAACTCTAGAAGCTACAATAGGGAACCTTTAGTGCAAACATACTACTACAAACAAAGACATCAAAGAAATCGTTTTGACAAATTCTGTAGACCACAGCACTGTACATTTCCACTGGATACAGAAATTATGAAAGCATGAAGTCGACACATTGTGGGGTTGTAGTGTAAAGTGGGGAAATAAGTATTGAACACATCAACATTTTTCTCATTAAACATAATTCTGATGGAGCCATTGACCTGAGATTTTCACCAGATATCACTAGCAACCCAAGTAATCCATACATACAAAGAAATCAAGGCAAGTGTGTTCACAAAACAAGTTATATTTAATAAAGTGGAATGACACAGGGAATAAGTATTGAACACACCTGGTGAAATTCATTTAACCCTTTAAACTGCCCAGATTAAATGGACGGGTCAGTGGCACAGCGCAGCAGCTGTACGTGTCAACTTATTGACGTCCCCCGGCTATACTGAGAATTTGTACTAATCTTTATTGATCTGACAGTTTAGAAGGTGGCAGACACGCGGTGAAGGAATCATGACTGACATGGAATATAGCAAAGAAGGAGAAATCCTCATTATTATTCTTCCTTTTTCCGCTTTGAGCTCACACACCAATGTGGACGCCACCGTGTTTGGTCATTGCGACAGCGATGATAACGGAAACTGCATGAAACGGGAAAAATAGCTGCTTAATACAAACGAAATTCACGTGGGATAATCATAAGAGTTTGTAGATGTGGTACACGGGTGTAAATTACTAAGTAAATGTGTTACATCGAGGTCGATGTAACAAAAAACTGAGCTCCCAGTACCAAGATGGCGGCACCATGGGCAGCATGGATTCCCACAGGAATAATGCACCAAACAGAAAAAAATAGCCACGTAATACAAACAAAATTCACATGGGGTAATCATAAGAGTTTGTAGATGTGGTACATGGTGTAAAGGGCTGAGCAAACACACAAACATCGGCTACGATGGACGAAAACGGACCGGTCATGTGGGCGGGCGAGCCCCCTTCCCGGTAGCAAGTAAAAGAGAAATATGTTTTTTTGACATTTTATTGATTTTCTGGTTCATATACTTTGAAGATTAGATAAAAACATACCCCTGTAGACAAATCGGCGCCAAAAAAACGGACCATTCTTTATCTAAATGTGTCCAAAGTCCACTTTTGACTGAGTTATGTAATTTATATAGCTGCCGTGACAATATGCAAATTAGATGCGTAAATTTATTCCTATCTGAAACTTTGGATCACATTCTACATCTTTCTAATTGTGCCCTTCAGAGGTAAAGTGGGCTATCCCACAAAACCATTATTTTGAGAAAATGAGCTCTAAAGTTGAAATATTCTCAAAAAATCAGTGTGCCTATATCATTAAAAAGTTACCCCCTATAGATACCTTCAAGGTTTATGCAGAGCTAGGCAGTTTAAGAAAATGATAGACCCTTAACAATTAGTGTAGTACAATTAACTCATTTTTGACCTACATGTGGGATAGCCCACTTTACCTCTGAAGGGCACAATTGACAGTAAGCCATTATCTCTTGTAACTTTCAAGGTATAGCCTTGGAAATCTGAACTATTTTATTGACAAAAATTTTTTACCACTCTTGACCACTAGAGGCGCCTTGAGTTGCCTTGCGTTTCCTCAGGCGCCATATGGCGAATTTGGCAGTTAAAGGGATAATATTTAGTAGAAAAGCCTTTGTTGGTAACAGCAGCTTCCAGACGCCTCCTCTATGGAGAAGCTAGGCACAGGCATTGCTCAGGAGTGATTTTAACCCATTCTTCCACACAAGCTGTCTTCAAATCTTGAAGGTTCCGTGGGTGTCTTCTATGGACTCTGATCTTCAGGTCATTCCATAGATTCTTAATTGGATTCAGGTCAGGTGACTGACTGGGCCATTCTAGCAGCTTTATTTTCCTTCTATGGAGCCAGTTGAGAGTTTCCTTGGCTGTGTGTTTGGGATCATTATCTTGCTGAAATGTCCACCCTCATTTCATCATCAGCATCTTGGCAGAAGACAACAAGTTCTTGTCAAGGATGTCGCTGTACATTTGTCCATTCATCTTTCCTTCAATTATATGAAGTCTGCCTGTACCATGTGCTGAAAAACACCCCCACACCATGATAGGATGTGCGTGCCATTTCTCCTCCAAACATGCTGTGTGCTGTGACATCCAAAAAATTCAATTTTGGTCTTTGATCAGACTATATTCTCCCAGTATTTTTACTGGCTTGCCCAAATGTTGTGCAGCAAACTTTAAATGAGCTTCAACATGCTTTTTCTTCAACAATGGAGTCTTGTAAGGTGAGCAGGTAGAGAGCCCATGTCGGTTGAGTGCATTAGTTATTGTTTTCTTTGAAACCCCAGTACCTGCTAACTCCAAGTCTTTCTGGAGCTCTCTACCAGTGGTGTTTGGCTCATGGATAACTCTTCTGATAATTCTTTTGACTCCTCAGTCAGAAATCTTGCGAGGAACAATTGGTTGTGCCCGGTTTATGGTAAAATGATGCTCTTTCCACATTGTTGTTGACTTGCTTTTGTTAATGGTTGTTGTTTTTAGTACTTTTTGTTGTTGTTGTTGTTAGTGTTTTTTTTAATTTTTAAATTACTTTAGTGTTAGTGTCTGACTGTTTGTGCCATGTTTGTAAAAAAAAAAAAGGTTCAATAAAAAATATTGTGGAAAAAAAAATGATGCTCTTTCCACTTCCAAATGATGGCTCCAACAGTGCTCACTGGAACATTCAGCAGTTTAGAAATGCGCCTGTAACCAGCCATCATTATGTTTTGCAACAATAAGGTTGCAAAGGTCTAGAGAGAGCTCTTTGCTTCTACTCATCATGAGTTCTTTGTGGTGTGACAATGTGATATTCACAGACCTTTTTAAAGGCTATCAGTCAAGACTTAACTAGCTGGAATCAATTTGCACTGATGAGGGATAGGATGACTTCCTAAATTCTGACGGATTTCAGCTGGTTTCTTGGCTTTCTATGCCTTTTGCACCTCTTTTCCTTTGTGTTCAATATTTATTCCCTGTGTCATTCCACTTTATTAAGTATGACTTGTTTTGTGAACACAGTTGCCTTGGTTTCTTTGTATGTATGGATTACTTGGGTTGTTACTGATATCTGGTGAAAATCTCAGGTCAATGGCTCCATCAGAAATATGTTTAATGAGAAAAATGATGACATGTTCAATATTTATTTTCCCTGCTGTAAGCTCCCTGGGAACAGCTGACCAGATCTGAGCTTAAGATTCCACTTTAAGGATTCCCAAACGGCTCACATGACACTGCTTTGCATTACATGACTGTCAATGGTCTTCATGCAGTTAATTCTATTTAGAGTCTGGGTGCACATCTGTCAAACCTGCAAGACTGATGACAACAAAAATGAATATTTATCAACACTGGGTGTGGCTGTATTTCTTCAGCAGGGATGAGGGATTTTTCTGTGCAGGCTGAAACGTGTGGGGAAAATTGTGATTCATAGACATTGGAATTATGCTGAAGCAGTCCCAAGTCTAAACAGATTTGTTCTGCTACAGAGAGATTAAATAGGAATGCACTGCATTTGTTTGCCCTAAAAATTCTGTGTACATCTGAGTACATTTTAATGCCAGGTGCAAGATAAAAATATACAAAACAAATTGGTAATTTCTCTCACTAATTAGAATCAAAAAGTTAGTTAAAAACTTTGTGTAAACCAAGTGTACCTTCCTTTTTGCATCAAAATCCTGACCTCTAAATATAAAATGATCATGTTTTGGAACATATTATTTCATATGATTTGACAAAAAAAAAAGTTGTTTGCATTAATAACTGTCTTGGCAAATCTGAACAGTTTTTAAACCTCCCAAGATTGGCTGTGGGCTCTGACTTTAGACCAGCCCACATTTTTTCCTCTTTCCTTTCTGCCCAAGCCCAAAATAATGACTCACCATTCTCGAAGATGGTCCCAGCGATGAAGGAGAGTTCAGAGTCATGCTCTGCCTTGCAGGCATACAGAGCTCGAGCTTTTCTGCCTGCAATACTGGAAATGATGAGTGAGTTAGAGCTGGACAAAAAAACCCCATCAGCTTTCTCTTTGAATTCAGACACAAAGTAAACTTGAAGTAAACCACTAAGTTAAACATTATACCAGGGAGGCACGATATATATCGACATGTTATCGGTATCGGCCGATAAAGCATTTAAAATTATCTATCGGCAAAAATTAATATTTACAGATGGGAGAATATTACAGTGGACAGTCTGGAGTGACGCTCTGCTGCTTTTTCCTAGGCACAGGGGACTGGTACAAGGTGAACCTGTGGACCAAATATCTGAACTAACATGGCTGCCCCCACTACAGCATGCTGCAGCTCCGTACTCATTCAAACAATGTGCGTGTGGTTGTTATTTGTACTGCTTTTTGTGATTAAGCGCTGTTGAAGTATATCAAACATCTTCTACAGCAGAGAGGAATTACTGCATATTTGGAAGAATATGCCAAGTTCCCATAATGGTACTGGCATTTACGCTCTCTGGAGATGGAGGCGGTGGCAACAAGGACTTGTTTACAAATGCTGTGGTCATCAGTAAGTACTGCTCAACAGTTTTCTGGGGCCTGGTAACAGCAGTCCAGATGCTAACACTAATTTAGCATCCAGCTATGTGCTAGCAGCCACTGACAAGCAGCAAAGCAATTTTGATCAGCACAAGTGTGCAATATGAGGAGATAACACACTGGACTGTGTGTATTCTAATATAGTAATAGGGCAGAGGGAATGTTAACATTGACCTTTGACCCCAAACCCCTCGTCAGAGAGCAGGGTCTAAGCTATCCAAGACTTGTCATAGACATATCGATATGAAAAGGCTACATCATCCCTTTGTGTAGTTATCACATTACAAGATTTAGGGAAAACTGACCTCTGAGGTCAGAGATCACCCAAATTCAAACTTGTCTGAGATTTTTCATAGATACACCCATGGTAAAAATTTGAAAAGCCCACATCATTTCTTTCTCTAGTTATCACATTCACAAGGTAGGCGTTGATGCCGTCGCCCATCTGCCTGGCGGAGTGGTAACAATACCCCTTCGGGGTAATAAAAATTAGTTTTAAACTATCGGCATATCAGCTATCTGCAAAAATTCTACTATCGTGCATCCCTACATTATACACCATTTGGATCTTATAAACTGTGTATTCCAGTCAATGTCTGCAACATATTTTGTCCTAAGAGTCTTGCATGATTCATTTTGACGAGCCATCTCTAGTCAGTTATAATCACATTCTAATAACAAAATTACCTTTTTATATACTAGAACTGTAGATTTAATAATTAAATCACAAACAGTATATTATCTTCTTTTTTAAGTGCCCTGCCAGGATGGTGTTATAGCAAGAAAATAACAGCTGTTAAATCTGCTGAGTGATATACAAAATATATTGTGGGATAAAAAGGACATTTAAAGTTGGAAATACAAAGAACAGAAACGCATTGACAGGTATTGTTGGTATGGCATTTCGTCTCCACTGTTGTGCACTGTCCATTGCTTGGATGACACCCCAGGTATTTAAATTCATCTACCTTCACTACCTCTACTCAACACCTGCCTCCCTCTCATTCACACACACATGTATTCTGTCTTGCTTCGACTGACTTTCATTCCTCTTCACGCCAGTGCATACCTCCACCTCTCCATGCTCTCTTCCACCTGCTCCCTACTCTCACTACAGATCACAATGTCATCTGCAAACACCATAGTCAAAATGCAGTTTTATCATAATTTACACAGTTTAAGAATTTATTTACTGATAAGGGGGGGAAAAAGAAAAAAAAATATAAAAAAGTAGGATGGCAACCAAACAAGCCAGCAAAAAACCCAGAATCAAGTAAGAACCAGAGGAGGGTACATTGCGATACAATATAATTTACAGGATTGAGTAGCCTCAAATTGTACCTACTACTGTTTGTAAACTACTACTATTTACTTTTCTCATAATCATTTCTTTAAAAAATGTGACTTTTATTTCATAAATCTGCATTTTTCTAGTAAAGTCTAAATTTTTCCTGATTTGAAATTTTCTGATAAATTTTCACTGTTCAACAGAAATTTGTGACATTAATCTTGTAAATTTATGACATGTTTCACAAATTTGTGGCCTTTACTTTTTGTCTTATAAATTTGCCTTTTTTGTGATAAAATGCAACTTTTTTTCTTTTCTTGTTTGTGAGGTTTTTCACTCACATACAGCTCTGGGAGAAAAAAAAAAAAAAAAAAAAGCGACCACTGCAAAATCTTCCATAAATTAGCATCTCTACATGTATGCCAGCCATTCAGTTTGAGTATCTGTTGAATTCCAACACAAGAACACTTCAATCTGCTTACAGAGGTAGTAATTAAGTGATCATGTAAGCATGGTAAAATGCATGAAAGCTGTGAATAAAAATCAGACTTATTACACAAATATGGATTTCTGACTTCTTCCCAAGTTAAATTTTAAGTATTGCAGTGTTTAAGAATGAACATGAACTTGTTTTCATTGCATTATTTGATCAAAAAGCACATCTGAAAGCAACATCTTTTCTATTGTTTTTGGCCAACTGTCATTTTCTGTAAATAAATGCTCTAAATGATGATATTTTGACTTGGAATTTTGGTAAGTTGTTTTCAGTACGTTAGAGAATAAAACAAAAATATTACCTTTAATCAAACATATACGTATAAATAGCAAAAGCAGATAAAGTGATCATTTTGCAGTGGTCTCTTTATCTTAATTTTTTCCAGAGCTGTATGTTAGTCTGAGGAAAATCAAATATAAACTAGCCACATGCAACCTCTAATATAATCTAATCATCTGCAGAATCCGTAATAACCCAAATATTTCCTGAGCCAGAAAAACAATGATTTCAAATCAAAACACATAAATACATAAATACACCAACCTGACAGGAGAGGAGTCACTGGAAGCAGAGGATATTGGCTGTGGGCTGGAAGGAGCCGAGAACATTGGCCAGGAGGGAGACCGCGGTGAGGTGGGACTGGAGGATGTGACACTGACGGGCACAATCACACACAATACATCGGTGTCACATGTTGGCCGTGCTGATAGCCGTGACATAAGCTGTGACAAGTGTGATATTCAAACGCATTTTTTTTCTTACCTGGTCGGTATACTGCCACGACTTCTCGGGTTCAACCTGGAAACACAAAAAATTGTGAAAAGAAAGTTAAAGAAAGTTCATCACTACAGCCATGAAATGCAAAAATGTTTCTGGAATTGTAAAACAAATATTCTCACTGAGTGAACACTAATTGCACCATTATCTCTAAATAAAGATCAGATATCTCAACTTCTTTGTAAGGAGGTGCTTCCCTAATTAGATTTGTGGTGCAAAGCCAAAAATTTCCATTCAAAAGCAAATAACAAAAGGCAGCACACACCAGACTTGATAGTTCAAAACCTCCCAATTTACCTTGGCCAATGTCCAAAAAACCCATGCTAACATTTTGGCCTACTGGCCTTCATTAGGGCATGAATCAAAATAGCTTTCTTTGACTTATACCTTGAATCAAAAGGTGATTGGCTAAAATAATCACATGATATTTCACTTCCCCTGGTCACAAAAAAAAAATCTAATTTTAAATGAAAAGAAAAAAGAAAGAAAAAGAAATCTAATTTAATGAAAAAAAAATGAAAGAAAAAATGTTTATTTATTTATATTTTAATATTTTTTATTTTCTAATATTCCATTCATACATCAGCTTCTACCGCTTTTCCAGAGGTCCGGGTCACGGAGGCAGCAGTTCAAGCAGAGAAGCCCAGACTTCCCTCTCCTCAGCCACCTGCTCCAGCTCTTCAGACAGGATACCAAGACATTCCCAGACCAGCTGGGAGACACAGTCTCTCCACCGAGTCCTGGGTCTACCCCGGGGTCTAGTGGGACATGCCCGAAACACCTCAAGTGGGAGGAGTCCAGGAGGCATCCTGATCAGATGCCCATACCACCTCAACTGGCTCCTTTCAATGTGGAGGAGCAGCAGTTCTACTCTGAACCTCTCCCGGATGACTGAGCTCCTCACCCTATCTCCAAGGGTGAGTCCAGCAATCCTACGAAGGAAGCTCATTTCAGCTGCTTGTATCCGCGATTTCATTCTTTCGATCATTACCCAAAGCTCATGACCACAGGTGAGGGTAGGAACGTAGATTGACCAGTAAATCGACAGCTTTGCCTAAGAGCTTAGCTCCCTCTTCACCACAACAAACCGGTACAACTTCCATATAAGATAAGATAAGATAAGATAAGCCTTTATTAGTCCCACAACGGGGAAATTCCAGGATTGCAACAGCACAGGGATAGCAACACTCAGAGCAACAATCAGAAGGCAAGGAAAAAAAAAAAAAAAAAAAAAAAAAAAAACAAGCAAGCAAGAGCAGCTAATATACATATGTACATATTACTATAAAATATATATATACACACACACAGACACACAGTGCAGAGCATTGTAGCTAGATGGAATAAATATGTAAATATATAAACACCCACAGTACGGAGCATTGTAGCTAGATGGAATAAATATATAGATATATAAATATAAACACACCCAGTGCTGAGCATTGTAGCTAGATGGAATAAATATATAGATATATAAATATAAACACACCCAGTGCGGAGCATTGTAGCTAGATGGAATAAATATGTAAATATATAAACACACACAGTGCAGAGCATTGTTGCTAGGTGGGATGAAACAGCATAACCGTCTACTTAGTTATCCTACATGGTATGATTATGTGCCCATACATATTCTCACCCTCCATAGCGACCGGTATGTTCCTAGTTGTATGCCGGAGAGGACCATTGTGTAAGTCTATTGCATCTTTTGCATTCAAAAAACTATTAGTTTGTTACGTCTTTTTGCTATCTCTGCGAGCAGCCCTGCTTAGGTTGTACAGTCTGACAGCCGTTGGTAGGAAGGACCTACGAAACCTCTCGGTTGTGCACCTGGGATGATGTAGTCTGCTGCTAAATGAGCTCCTCAGTGCATCCAGTATGTCCTGCATAGGGTGGAACTCGGACTCCAGCAGAGATGACAGTTTAGCCACCGTCCTTCTCTCTCCTATCTCCTCCATCGGATCAAGGCGTTGCCCCAGGACAGAGCTAGCTTTCTTAATCAGTTTGTTCAGTCTCTTCCTATCGGCTGCAGTAATGCCACTGCCCCAGCAGACCACTCCAAAAGTGATGGCTGATGCCACCACCGTGTCATAGAATGACTTCAGCAGCGCCCCTTGTACACCAAAAGACCTGAGTCTCCTCAGCAGGAACAGCCTGCGCTGTCCCTTCTTGTAGAGTGCGTCAGTATTGTGTGACCAGTCTAGTTTATTGTTCAGATGAATACCCAGGTACTTGTAGGATGTCACCATCTCGATGTCTGTTCCCTGTATATTTACTGGTGCTGTGAGGGGCTGCCCATGCCTGCGGCAGTCCACCACCAGCTCCTTAGTTTTCCTCGCGTTGATCTGGAGGCAGTTCCGATGGCACCAGTCCACAAAGTCCTGGATAAGCCCTCTGTACTCAGCTTCATCTCCGCTGGAGATGAGACCAACGATCGCAGAGTCATCAGAGAACTTCTGTAGATGGCAATGTGTTGTGTTGTGTGAGAAGTCCGCAGTATAAAGAGTGAACAGGAAGGGAGCCAGCACCGTTCCCTGGGGGGCCCCCGTGCTACTGATGATCGTGTCGGAAACACAGTCCCGGGTTCTCACAAACTGAGGCCGGTTCGTGAGGTAGTCCAGGATCCATGATGACAGGTGCTGGTCCACCCCTGCGCGCAGCAGCTTGTCCTTCAGGATCATCGGTTGGATGGTGTTGAAAGCACTGGAGAAGTCAAAGAACATGATCCTCACCATATTCCCGGGCTTCTCCAGGTGGGACAGAGAACGGTGAAGGAGGAAGATCACCGCATCCTCCACCCCAATGCCATGCTGGTAGGCGAACTGGAGTGGATCCATCGCTGGTTCCACCAGGGGGCGGAGATGAGCAAGGAGCAGTCTCTCCAGGGTCTTCATCAAGTGGGACGTCAAGGCCACCGGTCTGAAGCTGTTCAGGTCTTTGGGGTGGGAAGTTTTTGGTACAGGTACCACACAAGATGTTTTCCACAGCTGTGGTACCCTCCCCAGTTTCAGGCTCATGTTGAAGATATACGTCACAATCCCACACAGCTGGTCTGCACAGGACTTGAGGAGCTTTGCGCTGATGCCGTCCGGTCCCGACGCCTTCCTCGCCTTGATCTTCCTCAGCTCCGTCCTCACCTGGGTCTTGGTCAGGGTCAGGATGGGGGGCTGTGTGTTGGGAGTGGGGGGGGTGTCGGTGGAGTGGGGAGTGGGTAGCAGGACTTGATTTCTTAGAGGCAGCAGTGGTTGTTGTGCAGACAGGGGGGAGGGCGGTTGGTCAAATCTATTGAAAAACAGATTCAGGTTGTTCGCCCACTCCCTGCCCCCCGTGGCCTGAGGGGAGGTATTCTGGAGCCCCGAGATGGTTTTGAGGTTTCTCCAGACCCCGCTGATGTCGCTCTGTTGCAGCTTGTCCTCCATCTTCTTCCTGAAGCTGTCCTTGCCTTCTCTGATCTTTCTCCTCAGCTCCCTCTGTACGGACTTCAGCATCTCCCTGTTCCCCGACCTGAAGATCCTCTTCTTCTCTCTCAGAAGTGTTTTTATCTCAGGGTTGATCCAGGGTTTGTTGTTTGAGTGACGCCGTATGGTCTTGGTGGGAACGGATTTGTCCACACAGAAGCTGAGGTAGCCCGTGAAGGTGTGAATGAGGCCATCGATGTCCTCACCATGTGGATCGCAGAGCTGCTTCCAGGCAGTGGCTTCAAAACAGTCCTTTAGAGTGTCCATTGTCTCCTCAGACCATAACTCCACAGTGTGCATCTGCATCACTGCAGATGCTGCTCCGATCCGTCTGTCAATCTCTCGCGCCCTTCTCCCCTCACTTGTGAATAAGACCCCGAGATAGTTAAACTCCTCCACTTGGGGCAGAAGCTTCTCCCCAACCCAGAGAGGACAATTCACCTTTTTCCGACTAACGACCATGGACTCTGACTTGGAGGTGCTGATTCTCATCCCAGCCGCTTCACACTCAGCAGCAAACCGTCCCAGTAAGACCTGTAGGTCATTGCTGGATGAAGCCAACAGGACAACATCATCTGTAAACAGCAGAGATGAGATCCTGTGGTCACCAAGCATGACACCCTCCGTTCCCTGGCTGTGCGTAGAAATCCTGTCCATAAAAATTACGAACAGGATCGGTGACAAAGGACAGCCCTGGTGGAGTCCAACTCTCTCTGGGAATGAGTTCGACCGAGTGTTGGCAATACAAACCAAACTCTCACAATGGTCGTATAGAGACTGGATAGCTCGTAGTAACAAGCCCGATACCCCATACTCCCGAAGCACCCCCCACAAAAAAACACGAGGGACGCGGTCGAATGACTTCTCCAAGTCCACAAAACACATGCAAACTGGTTGGGCAAACTCCCACAAACCCTCGAGAGGGTAAAGAGTTGGTACGATGCGCCACGGCCAGGATGAAAACCACATTGCTTCTACTGAATCCGAGGTTCGACCAACGGCCGGACTCTCCTCTCCAGTACCTTGGCATAGACCTTCCCAGGGAGGCTGAGGAGTGTGATCCCTCTAAAGTTGGAGCACACCCTGCAGTCCCCCTTTTTTAAATAGAAGAACCACCACCCCAGTTTGCCATGCCAAAGACACTGTCCCCGACCTCCACGCAATGTTGCAGAGGCGTGTCAACCATGACAGTCCTATAACATCTAGGGCCTTGAGGTACTCAGGGCGAATCTCGTCCACCCCTGAGGCCCGGCCACAAAAGAGATTTTTAACCACCTTGGCGACCTCAGCCCCTGTGATGGGCGAGTCATCCCCCTTGTCCACAAGCCCTGGCTTGTGGACAAGGGGGGAATACCTTCGAAGTAGGTATTCCTTAGTATTCCTTCGAAGTATTCCTTCCACCGCCCGACGATTTCCCCAGTCGAAGTCAGCAGTGCCCCATCCTCACCATACACAGTGTGGACAGGGAGCTGCTTCCTCCTCCTGAGCCGCCGGACAGTTTGCCAGAATCTGTTCAACGTCTACCAAAAGTCTTGTTCCATGGCCTCACCGAACTCCTCCCACACCCGAGTTTTTGCTTCAGCAGCCACCCGAGCTGCACTCCGCTTGGCCTGCCGGTACACCTCAGCTGCTTCAGGAGTCCCACAAGCCAACCAAGCTTGATAGCATTCCTTCTTCAGCTTAATGGCCCCCCTCATCACTGGTGTCCACCACTTGGTTTGGGGGCTGCCACCACGAGATGCACTGACGATCTTGTGGCCGCAGCTCTGGGCAGCCGCTTCAACAACAGAGGTGGAGAACATGACCCACTCAGACTCCATGTCTCCAGACTCTCTTGGAATATGGTTGAAGTTCTTCCGGAGGTGGGAGTTGAAGACCTCCCGGACAGTGGCCTCAGCCAGACGTTCCCAGCACACCCTCACTATACGTTTGGGTCTACCAGGTCTGAATGGTGTCCTCCCCTGCCATTGGATCCAACTCACCACCAGGTGGTGATCAATTGACAGCTCTGCACCTCTCTTTACCCAAGTGTCCAAGACATACAGTCGCAGGTCTGATGACACAATAACAAAATCGATCATTGACCTGCGACCTAGGGTGTCCTGATGCCAGGTGCACATATGGACACCCTTGTGCTTGAACATGGTGTTCGTTATGGAAAAACTGTGGTGGTTAGCACAGAAGTCCAGTAACTGAACACCACTCTTGTTCAGATCTGGCAGGCCGTTCCTCCCAATCACCCCCCCCTCCAGGTTTCACTGTCGTTGCCTACGTGCGCGTTGAAGTCCCCCAGTAGGACAATGGAGTCTCCAAGAGGAGCCCCCTCCAGCACCCCAGTCAGAAATTCCAAAAAGAGTGGGTACTCTGAATCATCATTTGGTGCATAAGCACAAATGATGGTCAGGACCAGTTTCCCAACCCAAAGGCACAGGGAAACAACCCTTTTGCCCACCAGGGAAAACTCCAATATAGAAGCCGCAAGGTGCCTCTCGCCCGGGGTAACTCCAGAGTAGGCCAAGCTCCAGCCCCTCTCCTGGAGAGTGGTTCCGGAACTGGAGCTGTGTGTTGAGGTGAGGCCGACTATATCTAGCCAGTATCTCTCAACCTCATGCACCAGCTCAGGCTCCTTCCGCACCAGAGGGGTGACATTCCACGTACCAAAAGCCAGTTTAGGAAGCCAGGGATCAGACCGCCAAGGTCTCTGCCTTTGACCGCCACCTGATCCACATAGCACCAGACCCCCAAGGTCCTTCCTACAGGTGGTGAGCCCACTGGAGGGTAGACCCATGTAACACCTTCGGGTTGAGCCCGGCTGGGTCCCATGAGTGGAAACCCGGCCACCAGGCGCTAGCCATCAAGCCCCTCCCCCAGGCCTGGCTCCAGAGTGGGGCCCCGGGAACCCCATACCGGGCGGGGTACACTGAATCCTTGTTTTAGCATTCATCATGAGAATCTGTTGGATTGTTCTTAGTCTGGCCCTTCACCCAGGACCAGTTTATCGTGAGTGACCCTACCAGAGGCAAATTGCCCCAGACAACATAGCTCCTGGGATCACTACGGCACACCAACCCTCCACCACGATAAGGTGACGATCCATGAGGGTTTTTTTTAATATTTTTTTATTTATTTTTATTTTTTCATTTATTTTTTCATTAAATTTGATTTTTTTTTCTTTTCATTTAAAATTAGATTTTTTTGTGACCAGTGGAAGTGAAATATCATGTGACTATTTTAGTTAATCACCTGTTGACTCAGGGTATAAAAGTCAAAGAAAGCCATTTTGATTCATGCTCTGATGAAGGCCAATAGGCCGAAATGTTAGTATGTTATTTTTTTATTGTTTTGTTTTTACACTGGTCAAAATAAATTGGTAAACTGCCAGGTTTTGAACGATCAAGTTTGGTGTGTGTGTGTGTGGTGGTTTTTTTTTTTTGCTTTTGAATAAAAATCAGATGTCTCTTGTCTCCACAATGACATTTGCTTCACACAAAAATATCCGTAAGAGTGTAGAGTATGCATGTGTGCATGAAAAAAAAAAACCCTGTAGTAATCATTCAAAAGCATGGAGCTGGGTTATGTGAGTCACCTGATCTGTTGCAGTTTTAGCAAAAACACATTAAATAAACATTAATAAGTTGTGTTTCACTGTCAACACAGGTGAATGACTGTGCACACTATTCACCCTGGGTCCAAACATGGTGAATTTACATCAACTACTGCCTTCTGCAGTCTGTAAACGTTTAGAGATAAAGTAAAGGACAGGACTGTAAAGAGTCTCTACAAGATAACGCAGACACAAGTTTAGAGACACCTGGGCTGAAGGGTAAGTCAGAGATATTTACTGACACCTGATAAATATGCAATTTCCTCTTAGCAAGGACTATCTGGTGGAGCCCATCTCCCATATCATTTCCTCTTTTGGGGAAAAGTTAATGTTCTCATTTGAAAGAATACATGAAAACAGTAAATATAGAGTGTATTAATACAGTACTGCTTTTTTTTAAAAAATCATTAAGACACGTAATGAAACTAATAGTCAGACTGTACAACCTAAGCAGGGCTGCTCGCAGAGATAGCAAAAAGACGTAACAAACTAATAGTTTTTTTGAATGCAAAAGATGCAATAGACTTACACAATGGTCCTCTCCGGCATACAACTAGGAACATACCGGTCGCTGTGGAGGGTGAGAATATGTATGGGCACATAATCATACCATGTAGGATAACTAAATAGACGGTTATGCTGTTTCATCCCACCTAGCAACAATGCTCTGCACTGTGTGTGTTTATATATTTACATATTTATTCCATCTAGCTACAATGCTCTGCACTGGGTGTGTTTATATTTATATATCTATATATTTATTCCATCTAGCTACAATGCTCCGCACTGTGTTTTTATATATCTACATATTATTCCATCTAGCTACATTGCTCCGCACTGTGTGTGTTTATATACACTTGCATATTTATTCCACCTAGCTGCAATGCTCCGTACTGTGGGTGTTTATATATTTACATATTTATTCCATCTAGCTACAATGCTCTGCACTGTGTGTTCATATATTCATATATTTATTCCATCCAGCTACAATGCTCTGCACTGTGTGTCTGTGTGTGTGTGTGTGTATATATATATTTTATAGTAATATGTACATATGTATATTAGCTGCTCTTGCTTGCTTGTTTTTTTTTCTTGCCTTCTGATTGTTGCTCTGAGTGTTGCTATCCCTGTGCTGTTGCAATCCTGGAATTTCCCCGTTGTGGGACTAATAAAGGCTTATCTTATCTTATCTTATCTGTCATGCGGGCATGGTCAACACTACTGATCATGCCCCACCCTCTGAGAACTGGTTCTGTTTTCGTGGACTCTTTAATATTATGATTTACTCTTGCTTAGTTTCAGTCTACATTCAATCCCTGTAGGATTTCACAGGCTGTTTTTGTGATTGTTGTGCCCCCAAAACACCCAAATTTGCAGGAGCTTTTCTAAAAAGTTGCAATAAACACAGTGTTTTTCTAGTTTGTTTTTTTTTTTGACCACTTGATACTGGCTGCAGAGAAAAAAGTCAATAATTTATTCTGTTCCTCTGTATTGACTATCAAAGTCTGTTTTATTTTGAAAAATTACAGAATATTCTCCCTCTTCCTGTGCCTGGCTTTCTGTCTTTTTGTGAGTCTTGACACACACCTGTCTCATCAGAAAATTTAACACAGAAACAATTGTGGCTTTCAAAAGAGTTTGAGCCTTATCGTGAGTACAGGTTCCTCGAGGGTTAGCTGGGGGATGCGCGTGTCTCTGGGTCAGCGCACAGATGCTGGGTGACACGGAGGAACAGATATTTCTTGTGCGTAAGGTTTTTCTCACACACACACATTTTTTTTGGGCTGATGTATTCCCTTCAGAAATTACTGAGCACAGTCTTTAGCTGTGATTTTAATGAGAGGTTATTGATGACGTACTGTATGTATTCTCAGGAACAAATTTGGTTGGCGAAATTCACGAAACATGACAAAGTTGCAAGGCCGTGCAGAAATTGTATGGATTGGTTGAACTCGTGTGATATGGTGCAATCGCAACACTGCAAAATCCTGGAGGGACTGCTACTTTGAAAGTATTCTCTGTGCTTTTCTTGTCTAGTTTCCTTCGTTCTTAGTTTATTCAGAAAGTGTTTCCCGTACTGGTCTGGTTTCGTTCGGTGTAACTGAATTTCCTGGTTTATTCTGAAATGCATTTTCCTGTTAGTCTCTGTTTATGATTCACACTTTACCTTTAGGTTAACCTGTTGAACTCTGTGACTTCCGCGGGCGGTCACGTCTGTTCGTCTTAGTGCGTGTCAGTGCACACTGAAAAAAAAAGCTGTATTTCCAGTCTTCCAGTACAGACACAGCCCTAAACAGAAAGCCAAAGTAGTGTTTGATTGGTTTAGAATGATATTGACATCTCATTCGACCAACAAGAGCCTTGATTTGGGTTTTTAAACCTTGAATAACCAATGATCGTAAACCTAGCAAGAAGTATCTGCCCATCAACGACCGTGAATACAACGAGCCAATTGAAGCCGAGTAATCTGACGATGGACGTGTCATTTAGCCAATCAATTTCTGACTTCAATGACATTCTACATGCTTAGTTCAGTGTTTATATTTCCGGTAAAATACCATGCGTTCTCGTGCATAAAATGCCTTTTGACTCCGCTGCTGTGTGAGGGCCACGCAGTCCTTTGTGATACTGTGCAGAAGGGTCAGGGTAAGATTAGCCATTATTTTACTTGTTTTGAAAAATGGTTCACAAAATAAACCAAAAGGGCCTGCATGAAATCGTAGATGGCTTTGACCGGGTTCGGTGACTAGACGATGGATCAGTAAACAATGGAGGTTTCCATTGATCAATGGAATAGCAGACGATCGTCACACGCCAGTGGACAATATCAGCGGCAGTGCGGTTGTGGACAGGTAAGTCTTATAATCTAAATTATTCTTTATCGATAAAATTAGTAATAAAAATAACTTTTGACCAATCGTGGTAATTACAAGGGTCCCACATGGCGACGTTTTTGTGTGCGCCGTGGGGGGGAGGGGGTTATTTGTTACTGTGTATATTGCAGAAAAATTTAATAATTCCATCCCTCTTCTTTGTAGGCTATTTTTTCCTGTTAAAAAAAAAGGAACTGTGCTGTGTATGTCTGGGTTATTATGCCTTTGTTTTACTGTGTAAACGTGATCTGGTGAAATGGAGCCCTGACCATGTGAGCACACTATTGTGAGCACCCCAGGTGGACACCGGTATTCAACCTGTACATTTTCAATCCAGTGATTTACAAAGTGATTCATAATTTTCTAAAGCCTCACTCAGAACATTATAGTCCCACAGACTGGTTTTCATCTGGGGCATCATTTATAAATCACTGGATGGAGAATGTAACTGTACATGTACAGATTGGATTCCGTGGTCCACTTGGGGTGCGCACTTGGTCAGGGGTCCTCACTTGGTCAGGGGTCCAGTTGACCTGTATCTGTGTAAACTGGTGAGATAGTGAACTCTGGAAAAATTGGAGGGGGGGGAGGGTTGTTTTTGTGTATACTTTAGTGAAATGTATTAATTTTTTTGCATAATTTTTCTTACACTGTAGGCTATTTTTGCCTGTAAAAAAAACAAAAAAAAAACAAACAAAAACAAAACAGGAACGGTGCTGTGTATGTCTGGGTTGTTACCCTTTGGTTTTACTGTGCAAACTGCTGAGATAGTGAACTCTGGAACATAGCTTTCCAAACTGTGCCATTTGGCACAGTTCAAGAACGCCTTGTTACAACCTGAGAAAAAAGCTGTGTAATATATTCATTTTTTGTGGTATTGTTACAAAATTTTGACCTGAGCTTGAAAACACTTGGTTCTACATTTCTGTTGTTTTCCAGCATGTTTCACACAGCTGTGTGTTATTTGCAAGCATTTATATCTAAAAAAAAACACCCAGGCAAACTTTATTTTCTTCAAATTCAGTATGTTTAGATGATTGTTACTCAGTGGCAGGAGCACTTAGAGAGATTATGACTGTTTTGCCAAAAAATTCAGAGTGTTTTCTTTTAAATGAGACCAACCCCATGAAGATGCTGCAAAGGGTTGAAGAACAGCTTTTAATTTACTTTGGGCAAGTTATTTTTAGGCGTTTTAAGGGAAATTGACCAGAGTTCAACAGGTTAAAAGTCTGATAAATTCCCCTTAATTGTATTTTACTCCCTGGTTTAATGTTTTCTATTTAGTTACATTTATCCCTGTGTAACCCTGGGTTATTGTTATAAGTGTATACATAACTTCCAAATAACCCTTGCATAATATTAAATACAATGCATTCTAACATTTTTCACTTATAGATGTAATCTGTAGATGGGATCTGGGATCATCACTTCCTTGTGGTAACGTATCGTCACTTCCTGTTTTGCTGTCTGCCTGTGTGGTTTGCTCTCCAGCCACTAGCTATGGCTACTAGCTCTCTTTCCTCTCCTCCTCTGGTGTGCTCTCTCTGTCAGATGTTTAGCTACACCTCTGCCTCTTTTAGTGATAACGGTAAATGTAATAAATGTTGTCTTTTTGAGGCGCTCGAGGCGAGGTTGTCTGATTTGGAATCCCGGCTCCGCTGCATTGAAACACCGTCTGCGCCAGTTAACCGTGACGGACGCCCCTTAGCTGCAGCGGAGCTAGCTAGCTTAGGCCCCCCTGTCAGCAGTCCCCTGGCTCTCCTCAGCAGCGAGGAGACTGGGTGGGTGACGGTGAGAAGGAAGCCTAGTTGCAAAGCCCCGGTACACCACCAACCTGTTCACGTTTCTAATCGTTTTTCCCCGCTCAGCGACACACCCGCTGAGGAAAAAACTCTGATCATTGGCGACTCTGTAGTCAGAAACGTGAACCTAGAGCAGGGGTGTCAAACTCATTCCATGGAGGGCCAAGACCCTGCAGGTTTTACTTCCACCCAGTCTCTTCAGCAGGTGTTTTCACTGATCAGCAATCAGTGGGAGGAAATTCAGAGAAAACACCTGTTGAAGCCACTGGGTGGAGGTAAAACCTGCAGGGTCTTGGCCCTCCATGGAATGAGTTTGACACCTGTGACCTAGAGACTCCAGCGGCCATAGTCAAATGCATTCCTGGGGCCAGAGCAGGCGACATCGAGTCAAATTTGAAAATGCTGGCTAAAAGTAACTGTAAATATTCCACAATTGTTATTCACACCGGCATTAATGACATCCGTCTCCGGCAGTCGGAAGTCACGAAACTTAATATAGAATCAGTGTGTGACTTTGCAAAATCGATGTCTGCCACTGTAGTATTCTCTGGGCCCCTCCCCAATCTGACCAGTGATGACATGTTTAGCCGCTCATCATCCTTGAACCGCTGGCTGTCTGTGTGGTGTCCTAAAAATGACGTGGGCTACATTGACAATTGGAGCTCTTTTTGGGGAAAACCTGGTCTTATGAGACGAGACAGCATTCATCCCACTTTGGATGGTGCTTCTCATTTATCTAACAATCTTTAGCACTGTGGCAGCACAGTTTACCCTCAGCCGGGGGATCGCGGGGATCATGAGATCGTGGGTTCGATCCCAGCCCCCGACCAACAGTGAGCTGTGTGGAGTTTGCATGTTCTCCCCGTGTTGCGTGGGTTTACTCCGGGATTTCTCCGGTTTCCTCCCGCATACCAAAAACATGTAGGTTTAGGGCGCTCGCGCATGCAGCGACCAGCAGCCGGTGGCTTGTCACCAGACTGCAAACCAAATCTACCTACGGGTACAAATAAGTAACAAAAAAAAAAAAAAAAAAAAAATCTGGCATCTGTTTTATCCAAATTTCCAAAACCCTGACTACTCAGAGTTGGGACCAGGAAGCAGAGTCGCAGTCTTACACGCCTCTCTGCAGCTCCTCTTCATCCGCCACCCCTCAACTTAGCCCCTGTCTTCCCCATCAGAGTATCGTTGTCTGCTCCCTCCAAAGTAAATAAAAATATAATGTATAAGCATCCCAAAGTGATAAAGCAAAATATTGGTAAAACTCAAATTAAACATAAAGCCTCTAAATTGAATGATCTGGCCTCTGTTCCTCCTCATAATTTAAAAATTGAATGTGGTTTATTAAATATCAGGTCTCTAACTCCCAAGTCTCTGTTAGTCCATGATCTGTTAATTGATCATCAGATTGATTTGATATCCTTTACAGAGACTTGGTTAGGGCAAGAGGATTATGTTGGTTTAAATGAATCAACTCCCTCTGGTTATTTAAACTGTCAAAATCCCAGAAGTTCTGGTCGTGGAGGAGGAGTAGCAACAATTTACCATTCCAAATTACTAGTTAATGTAAAGCAAAAAACATGTTATAATTTCTTTGGGGGCCTGGTCCTCAGTATTGGGCACTTTAGCAATTTTAGGTTAAACCCAATTTTATTTGCCATAGTTTATCGTCCCCCATCAACCTACTCAGAATTTTTATCCGAATTTGCTGATTTCTTAGCTGATTTAGTGCTGAAATCTGATAGAATAATTATAGTAGGGGACTTTAAGATACATGTGGATGTAGATAGTGACTGCCTTAATGTGGCATTTAATTCAATATTAGACTCGATTGGGTTTTCTCAGAAAGTAGGAAATTCTACTCATTACCTCCACCATACATTGGACCTTGTTCTGACATATGGCATAGAAATAGAAAATCTTGTAGTGTCTCCTCATAACCCTGTACTGTCAGACCATTGTCTGTTAACCTTTGATTTTACTATTTCTGACTATTTGGCTCCTAAAGAAAAATATTATTACAGCAGATGCCTCTCAGATGATGCTGTTACCAAATTTATGCAGATTGTTTCCTCTATGCCATGTGTCAACACAACGGAAATAAGCTATAGACAGCTTGCTCCTTCTGTAATTGATAACATGGTGGATAGTGTTTCAGCTTCTCTGCATCAGACTCTAGACTTGGTGGCCCCCTTAAAAAAGAAAAAGTCTAATCAGAGATTTCTAACTCCTTGGTTCAACACAGAAACTCGTAGCTTAAAACAGAAGACTCGTCAACTAGAAAGAAAATGGTGCTCCATATGGCTGTGTTGTTAGACATGTATATGTTGGACACTGCATATGTGATTTAACCTCACGATGAAGGAGAGCCACAGAGCTGCAGTCCCCTGCGGTGCGGAGCCGCAGAGCCTGGACCCCCTGCGGAGGACAGGGGACAGAAGACTTCCTGACCGCTGAGGCTCGAGAGGAGAGAAGGGGGAGGAATGTGAATAAAAGGATTTTGGTAGAGATGTGTGATTTCCCCTGCGAGGGAAATGGTTTGATGTGAGAATGTTTAAAAGGGAGAACTTTGGTGTGTTCACCCTCTTTGTTCGCTGCTCAGGAATGAGAGCAGACAGTGGGATGATTACTTGAAATAAACTGGAATTAAATGCAATGAGAATGAACGAAGAAGGTCTCAGGGTCCCGGACTCCCAGCGCTCAGAGCTGGCGAGCGCAGTGGCCGTTAAGCTGCCTGATTTCTGGCAGGATAACCCACGGTCGTGGTTTTTGCAAGCAGAGTCGCAGTTCGCGCTCGCAGGAGTAACGGTGGATGACACTAAGTTCCACCATGTCATCGCTAAACTGGACAACAGCACAGCTCAGTGCGTGCAGAGCTTGGTGGAGCAGCCACCCGCGACCGACAGGTACGGCAAGCTGAAATCCACCCTCATCAAGTTTTTCACCCCCTCGGCCGAAGTGAGGGCGAGGAGGATCCTGTCTTTGCTAGACCAAGGAGGACACAGGCCGAGCGCCCTGATGGAGGAGATGATACAGCTGAGAGGGTTGGACAACGATGATTTCATTTTTCAGTTCATCTTCCTCTCCAACCTCCCGACGCATGCGAGACGCACGCTGGCCGGCAAAAAGTGTCACACCCTGGAGGAGTTCCGGGAGCTGGCCCAGGAGGCAGATGGGATCCTGGACGCCTGCGGCGGGCAAGCAACCACAGCGGCGACCCGAGACAGCGGGGAGCCAGAGGCGGCAGACCCAGACTGGCCGACGACGGCGGCAGCACGGCCGCGACGAGGTGGAGCCAATGGTCCGGCGGCAGAGGCGCGGACACGACACAGCGGAGGAGAAGATCTCTGCTTTTTCCATCGGAGGTTCGCAGAGAAGGCACGCAGGTGTGTGCCGCCCTGCAACTTCAGGAGTTCGGGAAACGGCAAGACCGGGGGTCGCTAGCAGCTTCGACCCTCGGAGAACGCAGCAAGCTGCTCTACATCACGGATGCGCATTCCGGACGAGAGTTCCTCATTGACACCGGAGCCCAAGTGAGCTTCATCACCCCAACATACGCGGACCGGGTGGCTGGACCCCACGGTAGCGGAGCTACGGGGGCAAATGGCTCGAACATCAACACCTACGGGAGAAGGACCTTGCCTTTGTGCTTACATGGCCGCACATATGAATGGACTTTTGTAATAGCGGCGGTGAGTTTCAACATGTTGGGCGCGGATTTTTTGTGTTCACACAATCTGTTAGTTGATCTTGCTAATAGACGGCTGGTAAATGCACTCTCTTTTTACTCTCTCCCCTGTTCAGCTCGAGTGTCCCCGCCACCAGTACAGACCCACGTCGCTACAGCAGGTGGTAAGTTTCACACACTCCTCACCCAATTTCCAGCGCTCACTGTGCCCACTTTTTCAGCGACAGTCGCGAAGCACGGGGTGAAACACTTTATCCCCACATCTGGTCCTCCCGTGTTTGCAAAAGCTCGGCGCTTGGATGCAGTTAAGCTCGCCATTGCGCGCGAGGAGTTCGCCAGCCTGGAGAGGCTAGGCATCGTTCGTAGGTCGAAGAGCCCGTGGGCTTCGCCGCTGCACATGGTACCGAAAGCCGATGGCTCCTGGAGACCGTGCGGGGATTACCGCAGGCTAAACAACGCTACGGCGCACGATCGTTATCCCATCCCGCACATTCAGGATTTTTCGGTGCACCTGGCGGGGGCGCGCATTTTTTCAAAGATTGATCTGGTTCGCGGCTATCACCAAGTCCCAGTCCAACCGGAGGACATTCCTAAAACAGCGGTAATAACCCCGTTCGGACTTTTTGAATTTTTACGCATGCCGTTTGGTCTCAAAGGGGCGGCGCAAACATTTCAGCGGATGATGGATGCCGTGTTACGCGATCTCCCTTTCGTGTTTGTGTACCTCGACGACATTTTGGTCGCGAGTACTTCAGAGGACGAACACGAAACGCACCTCACAGCAGTTTTTAGGAGGCTGGGAGAGCACGGCTTAATAGTTAACCCAGCCAAGTGCCAGTTCGGCGTCGAGCGGATCGATTTTTTGGGTCACCGCGTCTCCCCGGAGGGAGCGGTTCCGTTACCAGATAAAGTACGCGCGGTAGCGGATTTTCCCCGTCCACAAACGGTCAAATCACTACAGGAATTCTTGGGGATGGTGAATTTTTATAACCGATTCCTGCCCCACGCAGCTCAAATCATGCAACCGTTATATGCCGCGCTCAAAAAACAAAAACCGACCCAGGCGGTCGAATGGTCCCCGGAGCGGGAGCGCGCGTTCACAGAGGTTAAAAAAGCCTTGGCTGACGCTGCGCTCCTGGCCCACCCAGACCCTGCAGCACGTATCGCGCTGACGACAGACGCTTCAGATTTAGCCATAGGGGCCGTTATTGAGCAACAGGTAGCCGGAGTTTGGCAGCCTTTGGCTTTCTTTAGCAAATCTTTAAGCGCGGCTGAACGAAAATACAGCACGTTCGACAGAGAACTGTTGGCGCTGCATTTGGCTATTCGTCATTTCCAGTTCTGGCTGGAAGGACGGTGCTTCACCACTTATGTGGACCACAAGCCACTCACATACGCCATGGCCAAAATTTCAGACCCGTGGTCCGGCAGGCAGCAGAGGCAGCTGGCCGCAATCTCGGAATTTACCACTGACATTAGGCACGTTGCGGGCAAATTCAATGTAGTAGCAGATTGTCTCTCGCGCGCGTTCACGACTCCAACACGCGCAGAGGCAGAACGGGCCACCGTGACCGCGCCGCAGGAGAGCGGCACAGTGGTGCGCGCGGCCCTGGTGCACGTGGGTATAGATTACGCAGCCATGGCAGCGGACCAGGGGGCGGACGCAGACGTGCGCGCGCTCCAGTCTGGACCAACAGGGTTAAGGCTGGAGAGCAAGTGTTTACAAACCGGTATGCCCCCCCTGATCTGCGACATGTCAACGGGGCGCCCGCGCCCGGTGGTTCCGGCCACGTGGCGCCGCCGTGTTTTTGACTCTGTCCACTCACTGGCGCACCCGGGGGTGCGCGCGTCGGTGAAACTGGTGGCGGAAAAGTTTGTTTGGCCGTGCCTGCGCAAGCACGTGAAGGAATGGGGGAAAACCTGCATTTCCTGTCAACGGGCCAAAATTCACAAGCACACAAGAGCCCCGTTAGAACCGTTCTGCATTCCGGCCAGAAGGTTTGACCATGTGCACGTCAACCTTGTGGGCCCCCTACCGGCATCACAGGGGTTCACGCATCTTTTGACAATGGTGGACCGCACCACACGTTGGCCGGAAGTGGTCCCACTTGCGACGACCACGGCCGCGGAGGTGGCTCGCGTTTTTTTAACGGCTTGGGTGGCGCGCTTCGGGGTTCCGTCGGACATTACGTCCGATAGAGGACCGCAATTCATCTCTGAGCTGTGGTCAGCGATGGCCAATGGCTTAGGAGCCAAAATTCACCGCACTACGGCTTACCACCCTCAGGCTAATGGTTTATGCGAGCGTTTTCATAGGTCTTTGAAGGCAGCACTCAGAGCGTCGCTCACGGATGCAGATTGGGTAAATAAACTGCCATGGGTTTTATTAGGGTTGCGTTCTGTGCCTAAAGAGGACTTAGACGCCTCCCCAGCGGAGCTGGTATTCGCACAAACTCTGAGGCTGCCAGGCGAGTTTTTACCAGAGCACCCAGAGCCCCCACCTCTCTCTGCTCTGGGACCGTTAGTTGGCACGGGAGCAGACACGCTCCCGGGTCCGGTTCATCACGCTTTTCCATGAGTTTTCGTCCCCAAGGCTTTGAAAAATGCCGACTTCGTTTTTGTCAGGCGCGAAGCCCTAAAAGCAACGCTCAAACCACCTTACGAAGGGCCATTTCGAGTGCTGGAGGCAGGTGATAAGCAATTTGTGCTAGATTTTGGAGACAGAAAAGAGACAGTCAGTATTGACAGACTAAAACCTGCTTTTGTCATGAAGGACGTGTCTGTACCGGTCGCAGTGGCGCCTCGACGAGGCAGGCCCCCGCAAAGGGCAAATAATCACTCTCTTCCTCAGTCAACAGAGCCGAAGCAGAAAGGCGCCGCAGGCAAGGCGGGGCCAACTCACAGCAGATTCGGCAGACGGCTGAAGCCCAAGCGGCGCACAGACTGAATGTTGGTGTTGATTATTCAGTAGTGAGTAAGGTGTTATTAAATTTTAGGAAATAGTCTGTTCTTCATCGTTTGGGGGGGGGGGTTATATGGCTGTGTTGTTAGACATGTATATGTTGGACACTGCATATGTGATTTAACCTCACGATGAAGGAGAGCCACAGAGCTGCAGTCCCCTGCGGTGCGGAGCCGCAGAGCCTGGACCCCCTGCGGAGGACAGGGGACAGAAGACTTCCTAACCGCTGAGGCTCGAGAGGAGAGAAGGGGGAGGAATGTGAATAAAAGGATTTTGGTAGAGATGTGTGATTTCCCCTGCGAGGGAAATGGTTTGATGTGAGAATGTTTAAAAGGGAGAACTTTGGTGTGTTCACCCTCTTTGTTCGCTGCTCAGGAATGAGAGCAGACAGTGGGATGATTACTTGAAATAAACTGGAATTAAATGCAATTCGGTTTCGTTATTCAAGTCTCCCCACACTCCACTAATTTAGATGAAATCTATTTAGCTTGGAGAAATCATCTTTTAATTTATAAAAAATCTCTTAGAAAAGCTAGAACGAGTTATTACTCTGCATTAATAGAAGAGAACAAGAATAATCCCAGGTTTCTTTTCAGTACTGTAGCCAGGTTGACAAAGAGTCAGGACTCTGTCAATCCTAGCATTCCCTTAGAGCTTACTAGTCAGGACTTTATGAACTTTTTCAATAATAAAATTTCATCCATCAGAGATAAAATCAATCAGATTCTTCCCACAGTTAACTTAAATACTGTAACTACTACAACTCCTTCTATTGATGTCTGTCTTGATGAGTTTACTCCAATCGACCTTTGTGAGTTAGACAAAATAGTTTCCTCATCCAAACCTTCAACTTGTCTTTTAGACCCTATTCCTACCAGGTTATTTAAAGAAGTCTTCCCACTTATTGGTAGCTTTATTCTTCATATAATCAATTCTTCATTAACTTAAGGCCATGTACTGCAGGCTTTTAAAATGGCTGTAATTAAACCCTTTTTTTTGGGGGGGGGCGCATGCTGTTCCTTTGGATTCATCAGTAACGTGGAGAGGGGGGACATGCTGCATGGGTAACATCTTGTCCTCCAGATCTTCCTGCCCAGGCTTGAATCCTACGAACGCCCAACGCTGGAAGGTAGAACACCGGTGCACATCGGCCTGTTCAGCCACAGGCGGTACTGTTCCAGCAGAGCAGACGTTTAGGATTCTCTTCCATGGTCATCATAGACCGACGGACGCCGACTTGACATGACATGAATTAAACCCTTACTCAAAAAGCCAACGCTAGATCCAGGAGCTTTAGCTAACTATAGACCAATCTCTAATCTCCCTTTCATTTCAAAAATCTTAGAAAGAGTTGTTGCTACGCAATTATTTGACCACCTGCAGGGAAATGGTTTACTTGAAGAGTTTCAATCTGGGTTTAGAATCCATCATAGTACTGAAATAGCCTTAGCGAAGGTCACTAACGACCTCCTCATTGCATCTGATAATGGACTAGTTTCTGTACTTGTCCTTTTAGACCTTAGTGCAGCTTTTGATACTATCGATCATAATATTCTCCCTGATAGATTAGAACACTATGTTGGACTTAATGGAACTTCGTTGCAGTGGTTTAGATCTTATTTATCTGATAGGTTCCAGTTTGTTCATGTAAATAATGAGTTTTCTTTCAACTCAAAGCTTAGTCATGGAGTTCCACAGGGATCTGTGCTAGGCCCTACTCTTTTTAGTTTATATATGCTTCCGTTAGGCAACATTATTAGAAAGCACTGTATACATTTTCATTGTTATGCAGATGACACACAATTATACCTGTCAATGAAGCCAGATGATAGTAATCAATTAGCCAAGTTAGAAGCCTGTCTTAAGGAAATCAAAGCTTGGATGACTTGTAATTTCCTGCTATTAAATTCAGATAAGACTGAAGTCATTCTTGTTGGTCCAAAAAACCTTAGAAATTCCTTTCCAAATCAAACTTTCAGTTTGGATGCGGTTACTCTTTCTCTTAATAGCTCTGTGAGGAACCTTGGAGTTATTTTTGATCAGGATTTGTCCTTCAATTCACATATTAAATTTGTTTCTAATACTGCCTTCTCTCATTTGCGTAATATTGCCAAGATTAGGAGCATCTTGTTTCAGAGTGATGCTGAGAAACTGATCCACGCTTTTGTTAGCTCGAGATTAGATTATTGTAATTCTTTATTATCAGGCTGTCCTAAAACATCTTTAAAAAGTCTTCAGCTGATCCAAAATGTTGCAGCAAGAGTTTTAACAGGTACTAGAAAGAGAGATCATATCTCTCCGGTTCTGGCCTCCCTTCATTGGCTTCCCATAGAGTTTAGAATTAAGTTTAAAATCCTTCTTCTTACTTACAAAGCTCTAAACAATCAGGCTCCTTTTTATTTAAAAGATCTGATACTACCATATTATCCTAACAGAGCACTACGCTCCCAAAATGCAGGATTACTTGTAATACCTAGAATCTCCAAAAGTACAATGGGAGGCAGAGCCTTCAGTTATCAAGCTCCTCTCCTGTGGAATCAGCTGCCAATCTGGATTCGGGAGTCAGACTCGATCTCTGTTTTTAAGAATAGGGCTAAAACCTACCTTTTTGATATAGCCTACAATTAGGGAGGGATCATGTGTTTCTGAACCCTCCCTTAGTTATGCTGCTAATAGGTTTAGTCAGCCGGGGGACCTCCAGTAATGCACTGGGCCTCACTCCTTTCCTCACTCTCAATGAAATATTTTTTTTGTTGGTCATTAACATTTGTTTGTTCTCTCCCATAGATTGAGTCCCCATTGTGCTGTTTGCTCTCTACATGTCTGTTCTTTTCTTCTTCTCTATCCCCTCACCCCCCAGCCAGTCGCAGCAGATGACTGCCCCTCCCTGAGCCTGGTTCTGCTGGAGGTTTCTTCCTGTTAAAAGGGAGTTTTTCCTCTCCACCGTCGCCAAGTGCTTGCTCACAGGGGATCGCCTGATTGCTGGGGTCTTTCTGCAACTGTGGGGGTTCCCCCTACAGTTGATAGTGCTATGAGATGACTGTTGTTGTGAAATGGCGCTATATAAATAAAGTTGAATTGAATTGAATTGAATTAATAATACATTAGTATTATTATTTTTCATATTCATAAATAGTGTAACATTCTTTTTTTTTTCTTCTAATATAGGCTTTACATATAGTGTCTTTTCTCGAAGTTTCTACAGAAGCTCATATTTACCAGTGCACGTAATTGGGCCATTCTCTAACTACCTCCTATTCGCTGCCTACTGATCAGTCAAGGACAATATTTGTGTTTTATTGTTGGGATTGGATTTTGCTGTTGGGGGGCGGGGATCGTGTAGTAGTTTATGAGAATTAATGTTTTTTTTTTCTTCAGTTTGTGGTTGGCCAGCGGCTGCTCCCGGAGTAGGCTGTGTCTGTTGCTGCCCGTGGATGCCGACCGTTGGACCTGCTAACCTAGCTAACTGTGAGTTTTCTCTGAACTTAAAGGTTTTTTCCTTAGTAGTTGGCTAGTGGTCGCTCCCAGAGTAAGCTGTGTCTATTACTGCCCGTTGACGTTGACTGTTGGCCCCGCTAAACTAACTAAAGCCGTTTTCCCAGGGCTTTGGTTTTACCGCAGAGATTCTTTTGGCTTTTGGCTGCCATTTAGAGCGCCTGGTTAAGGAGGGCTGCTCGTCTGTGCCCTCTGCTTTGTGAACTGTTCAGTGGGTGCCGTGTTCCCACCGAACCAACATCCCGCTGGAGTCGTGGCCAGGGTTTGGGTTTGGCCAAATTCCCCACAACGGAGGATCTCCGCCAACGCTGAGGACAGCACTGGATTTTCCTTGACTATTCGACCCACTGAGGACATCGCTGGATTTTTCCCTGACTACTCGACCTGCTGGGGACATCGCTGGATGTTTTGTGGGGTTTTTTTCTTTTCTCTCCCTCTTTCTCTCATTGAGGACGTTGCTGGATTTTTCCCTGAGCCACTTTGTCGTTTTGCGCCACATTCTTTGTCCCCTGAGACTGCTCTCTGCTGTCCGCCATTGCAGACGGTAACTCTGGTATGGGTGAGTACCCCGCTTCACCCCACAAGGTTATTAATGATGACCACCATTTGGTATTAGCCGTTGGAGTGGCGTTTTAATATTAGAACAGGCCTGGAACATCAGAGACCTTTTTATTATCACTCGGTACTAAGTAGGGACCTTTATAGACCTACAAATTAATAGGATATGCCGGCTTAGATTTATTAAGAATTCTGTTTGTTTGTGGATCCACCATTTTGTGATTTATTGCCTTTTTTCCCCTCCCCTTTGAGTAGGTGTTTTTTTTTTTTGGTCTTCTTCTTTTTTTGTGCATGTTATTTACCCAGAAGTTACATAATGGTTTTGTTTTATATGTTTGAAACTGTTTCCATTGCCTTGGTTCCTTCTGATGACCAGTGGGCAAATAAATTCTGGCTTTTTTGAAATATATCAAATTGTTTGCTTATTTTAAGGAAGGTTTACACCATACACCCTACAGTTTTAAAGCTATCCTACACCCTTTTCACACACAACGTGATATTGATTAAAGTAGCCCTTCACGCACTCTGCTTATTTTGTAGGCTAGATATTTGTATTTACACTGGTTTAGTTGGCCTAGTCTACAAGTTAAAGTGTAAGTACACAAACTTGGGTGCTGTTCATAGCGGTAAAGCGGAACAGGCGTTACATAAAAAATGGAGGCACCGCTGGGATCTACTGTGTGATTGGTGCTACAATCAAACCAGAAGTGTAATTAAATCAAAATCAAATCAACCTTTATTGTCATATTGCTGTACATACAACTGTAGTGCAGGCAAGATGAAATTGCGTTTCTCTCGGCATCCATATAAGTAAAAAGAACATAATTTAAGACACACTCACACACACCCTCACCTCCCACCCCAACACAGCCATTCACACTTCCCTGAGACTTACTTGAAAACTAACCAGAACTATAATATACAAATAATATACATAATGTCCGTAGGTGCAGTAGTATGTATGAGAGATTCCGGATCAACTGTTCAGCATCCTAACAGCTTGTGAAAGGAAGCTGTTAATCAGTCTGGTGGTTCTGCCTCTGATGCTCCGGAATCATTTGCCAGATGGCAGAAGTTCAAAGTGTTTATGCAGAGGGTGAGAATGGTCCTTGACAATGTTCAGTGCCCTGCAACTACAACGGTTCTGAAAAAGTTCTTGGACTGAGGGGAGGGAAACTCCAATTACCCTCTCAGCTCCCTTAACTATCCTCTGCAGGGCTTTTTTGTCTGACATACTGCAGCTGGAGTACCATGTTGCAATGCAGTACGTCAGAACACTCTCCACCACACCTCTGTAGAAGGTCCTGAGGATGCAGATGGGGAGAGAGGCCTGTTTGAGTTTCCTCAAGAAGTGCAGTCTCTGCTGGGCCCGCTTCCTGATCCCCAAGGAATTCTTGCTCCAGGTCAGGTCCTGTGAGATCTGCATTCCGAGGAACTTGATGTTCTTCACTCTCTCCACTAAACGGCCGCCGACGCTGAGAGGGACGTGTTCAGGCTGTGACTGCCGGAAGTCGATAATCATCTCCTTCGTTTTGTCCACGTTGAGCACCATATTGTTCTCCCTGCACCAGCCCTCCAGGTCTCTAACTTCTTCCCTGTACATTGATTCCTCATCCCTCTGAATAAGTCCCACCACTGTGGTGTTGTCTGCAAACTTAATAATCTGGTTCCCCTTGTGTCTGGATACACAGTCATGTGTTAGAAGTGTAAACAACAGTGGACTTGAGGGGATCCGGTGCTCAGCGTGATAGAGTTGGAGATGTTATTTCCAACCCAGACAGACTGAGGTCTCTCAGTCAGGAAATCCAGGATCCAGAGACATGTGGCGGTGTTCAGACCGAGAAGGAGTAATTTCTCCATCAGTCTCTGGGGAATAATGGTGTTGAATGCTGAACTGAAATCAATGTACAGGAGTCTGGCGTAGGTGTCATTCTGATCCAGGTGGGTGATGACAGAGTGCAGGGTGGTGACTATAGCATCCTCCGTGGAGTGGTTTGAATGATATGCAAACTGGATCGGGTCATGTGATGCAGGGAGGCAGGCTGTGATGTGTGGTTTGACAAGCCGTTCAAAACACTTCATCACAATTGGTGTCAGTGCAACAGGACAATAGTTATTCAGACAGGACACAACTGGTTTCTTTGCCACCAGTACTATGGTAGAGGTCTTAAAGCATCTGGGAACGATGGCCTGACTCAGGGAGATGTTATAAATGTCAGTCAGGACAGCCACCAACTTGCTCGCGCAGTCTCAGAGAACACGTCCCGGGATGTTGTCCGGACCTGCAGCTTTACGTGGGTTGACCCTGGTTAGGGTCCTCTGTGTGTCCACTGTGTTGATGGTAATAGCTGGCCCAACCGATGGTGGAGATGGTCCAGCCCTCCCTCTGATTGTCGGGTTTGATGCTTCAAAACATGCAAAGAAGTTGTTGAGCCTGTCTGGGAGTGAAGCGTCGTCATCATCGACCCCCTGCCTAGACTTATAGTCCGTCAGCGCCCGAACTCCCTGCCACATCCATTTGGTGTTCCTTGTGTCACAGAGGTGTCCCTGGATTTAAAAGCAAGTTATCAAAATGGCTGA
Source organism: Pholidichthys leucotaenia (assembly GCA_020510985.1). Lineage (NCBI taxonomy): Eukaryota > Metazoa > Chordata > Actinopteri > Cichliformes > Pholidichthyidae > Pholidichthys > Pholidichthys leucotaenia. The sequence continues at coordinate 380,335,488 of CM035844.1, read as the reverse complement.
CCTCACCTGCCCACTATCATTATTTGAGCTCCTAACCTGGTGCTGTGAAGAAAATGTTAATCCAGCCCATGCAGTTGTTGTGAGTGGTGTGCCAAGCGACACAAATATTGCTGATGTTAAGAGGTGGTTGAGACCGTTACAGCTTTTGGCAAAGTCAGAGTCAGAGCTAAAAAGTCCAGCTCACAAGTTAAAGGCGACATGATGCTGTGTGAAACCCGCAACAAAGTCGAACCAAGCCAAGCTCCCCCTGAAATACTCCCACCTTCTGGTGAATCACCGTGGAAGCTACCCCTGATTGCTGAAAATACTGACAATAGACCTGACGAGTTTTCTACTAAGCTACTGACTCTACTTGCTAGTGAAGGCAAAACCCTTGCAGATATTGAGCCGCTACTCACTCAAGCTAAAACTGTCAGATCAGAGGACACTTCATCCATTATACGTGCTGTTGGAGACCTGCTGGAGAAAGTAAGGCCCCCTCAAGAGAACAATGCCTTCCGTCGCCTGCGTGTCTCTTCTGGCATTAGCCCGACACCTGCTGGTGAAGAGACCCTTGACACCTGGCTGGAACAGGCGCAGCTGATGTTGGATGAATGTGATTGCTCATCAAAAGAAAAGATAACACGGATTGTGGAAAGTTTAAAGGGGCCCGCACTCGAGATGATACAAGCCATCCGCTGCAATGATCCCGATGCAACCCCTCAAGCCTACCTGGCTGCCACTGAAACTGTGTTTGGTATTTCAGAGTCAGGTGAAGATCTATATTTCAAGTTCGCTCCATGCAACAACAACCAAATGAAAGACTTTCAGATTTTGTGCGAAGATTGGAGAAAGTGCTCACCAAAGCTGTTCAAAATGGTGGCCTTTCCCTTTTCCTAAGAGATTGAGCACGTGTTGAGCAGTTGCTGAGAGGAGCAGTTGAGTCCGACATTATGTTACTGCAGCTACGCCTCAAAGAAAGACTCAACAACCTCCCTTCATTCATGACTCTGTTAAGTGAAATAAGGGCTGAAGAGGATCAGAAAATGACAAGACAATATAAAAGTACAAGTGTGAGACAAATTAGTGTTGCGGACACAAAGACAGAAAACGTGGAAGTTGACAATCTCAAGCACCAGATCTAAGAGCTCCAAAGTCAAGTACAGCATTTAACTGTCAAAAGCAAAGACTCACGACCACAGACTCCAAGAGCCTTTGCAACTCCTGCTGCCCACTCAAATCTTGACGTCCATGCCCTCAAAGAACAAGTCCGCAGCCTACAACACCAATTCAAAGAGACCAGTCGTCCAAAGCCCCTGCTGCTCAAGTGAGACTGAAAAGAAACTCTTCCCAAAAGCCAAACAGTCAAGGCCGAGCCAAAGACCCCACAAAGTTCACCAAAGAAAGTTCTGAGGTGTTCTATTATCGCTGTGGTGAAGTCAGGCACATCGCCACAAACTGTGCCAGTCCTGAAAATTCCGCCAAAGTCATCCGCAAGCTCATCCACTCTATTCAAAAGCTTCAAAACAGTCAAAAAGAGGCCACAGCAAGCTCCTCTGATCCAAGAAGAAAAGGTGGCCAAGTCACTCTTAGCAAAATTGGTCCTCCTGAGTCCAGCCACATTCCAACCGACTTAATTGGAGCACCCACAGTTGGCCGCATCATCACTGAGGGAAAGTCTTGTGATGCTCTAATGGACAGTGGCTCTACAGTTTCCATTATTTGAAGAGTGGTACACCAAACACCTGTCTCACCTGCCATTGCACCCCATCTCCAGTCTTGACCTATGGGGCCTTGGCCAGAACGGCTATCCTTACAAAGGCTTCATCACTGCTCAAATTCAGTTTCCCGATGATGACTTGCAGTGTGAGCCCCGTACCGTCTTGGCCCTCATCTGCCCAGAACCTAATGGCCCAGAGCAGCAAACTATCATCATTGGCACCAATGCCCACTCTTTCGATCACAAGCCACCGCCAAAAAGCCACTTCAAGAATGACAAAGCACAGTCTATGCGAGTCTGTGCTCAGTCCTCTTCCCCAGCCAAGTTGATGCTGAACAACCAAGAAGTTGTGGCCAAAGTGGAATGCACAGGGCCTGGTCCACTAACTATTCCTCCTAGTACTGAACTCTCCGCTGTTTGTAAAGTATCAAGTTCAGAGTCACTTAATGACAGCATCCTCATGATCGAGGATCCTCCCACCGGTTCTCTCCCTGCTGGTGTGCTCATGCCCCCTTGTGTCCTCCTTTCCACTGAAATGGACATGAACAGATTTGCACTGTTTCTAAAAAATGACTCTGTGAAGTCCAAGTCTATTTCCAAAGGCACTGTCCTCGCTCACGTCCACAAAGCTGATATAGTCACCCAAGTCCGGCCCAGCCAAGTACCGTCTCAAAAGCTTGACCCGGCCCTCTTCAGTGTTGGTGACTCTCCCATTCCTGAACAATGGAAAATAAGACTGTCACAGAAATTGGCAGAGCGCCCAGAAGTATTCTCACTATCAGAATGGGATGCTGGACTAGCAAAAGGGCTGGAGCATAACATTAGGCTCAAAGATCCAAGGCCCTTCAGAGAGAGAGTCAGGCAGTTGGCCCCCGGTGATATCGACGATGTCCGCCGTCACAAGAATTGCTGGCTGCAGGCATCATCAAAGAGTCTCGCTCGCCCTACACCTCGCCAATCGTCATCGCAAGAAAGAAAAATGGCAAAATAAGAATGTGCATTGATTATCGCACCTTGAATGCAAGAACAATACCAGATCAGTACACACTCCCCAGAATCAACTATGCTTTGGCCTGCCTCACCGGAAGTCGATGGTTCTCTGTGCTCGACCTCCGCAGTGGCTATTACCAAATCACCATGTGCGAAGACGATAAAGAAAAGACTGCATTTATTTGCCCTCTGGGGTTTTACCAGTTTGAACGCATGCCCCAAGGCATCACGGGGCCCCAGCTATGTTTCAAAGGTTAATGGAGAAGGCCGTGGGAGACATGAACCTGCTGCAATGTCTTGTATACCACGACGATCTTATTGTATTTGGTCGCACTTTAGAGGAGCATGAAGAGCACCTTCTGAAAGTCCTCGGCCATCTGGCAGAGCAAAGTTTGAAACTATCCATCACTAAGAGCCAGTTTTGCCAGCCCCAAGTCAAGTATGTTGGCCATATTGCTTCCACTGCAGGCACTGCCACAGATCCAGACAAGATAAAGGCTGTAGCTCAGTGGAAAGCCCCCACCAACCTCAAGTCACTCCAGTCCTTCCTTGGTTTCTGTGGTTACTACAGAAAGTTCATCGCCAACTACTCAGCACATCGTCCAACCTCTCACTGACCTAACAAAGGGGTACCCGCCAACACAAAAGAAAAGAAAGAACGCAAAAGACCCTGACACGTCCTATTACCGTCCCTCCGAGCTGGACTCTTGAGTGCACTGAAGCCTTTCATAAAAATCATTCAATGCCTCACTCATGCTCCAGTCTTGGCATTTGCTGATCCTACCAAGCCGTACGTCCTTCACGTAGATGCCAGTCTGATGGGCTCGGAGCAGTTCTTAACCAAGAATACTCAAATAGGCTTCGTCCTGTTGCATTCGCCAGTCGAAAGTTGAGTCAGTCCGAGAAGAACTATCCCGTCCACCAACTAGAATTCCTGGCATTAAAATGAGCGGTAGTCGATAAGTTTCATGATTACCTCTACGAGGCTCGCTTCACTATGAGGACAGACAATAACCCCCTCACTTACGTCCTTACCACCGCCAAGCTGAATGCAACAGGCCATAGGTGGCTAGCTGCCCTCACAACCTATGACTTCGTCATTCAGTACAAGCCAAGCAGAGAAAATATGGACGCGGACTAGCTATCAAGAAATGCCATTGACGACAACGAGGGATGGAGAAACATCCCGCCCTCTGGTGTCAAAGCCAGGCGGGATAATAATAAACTATGTAAAAAGATTATCTATAAAAGAATACGAACAGAAGACAGAATCAGTGATTTAAAAGAAGACTTAATGTTACAGAATTGGGATGTTGTCTATAGAGAGAAAAATGTGGACTTGGCATATGATTAATTTATTAATATATTTAAATCATTATATGATAAAAACTGTCCAATTACAGAAATTAATAAAAAACACATATACAAAAATTGCCCATGGTTAACCAAAGGGTTACAAAATGTTTGTAAAAAGAAAAATTATCTCTATAAAAATGTCATTAAATTAAGAACTAACGAATCTGAAAAAAGATATAAAACATATAAAAATAAATTAACTGAAATAATACGAACTAGTAAAAAATTATACTATAGGAAAATGTTAAATGAAAATAAAAATAATATAAAAGGAGTCTGGGATATATTAAACAAATTAAGGAAAATGGAACTAAGAAAATTATATATCCAGAGTATTTTACTGATAATTGCGGTGATATTTATGATAAGAATATGATAGTAAATAAAATGAATAAATTTTTTGTAAATGTTGGGCCAGAGTTGGCAGCAAAAATTCCAAATCAAGGAAGAGACACCGTGAGTGAGACTTTGATTGGAAGTAACCCTCGGTCAATTTTTCTTACAGCGGTGGATGAACTAGAGGTAAAATCTGTTGTTGAAAAGTGTAAAAATAAATTATCTACCGATTGTGATAGTATTGATATGGCACTAATAAAAAGAACTGTTGATGGTATATTAAAACCATTCACATATATTTGTAATTTATCATTTCAAACTGGCTCATTCCCGCAGAAAATGAAAATAGCAAAAGTAATACCATTATTCAAGCAAGGAAATAAACACCAATACACAAACTACAGACCAGTATCACTTTTCCCACAATTTTCAAAGATTCTGGAAAAACTTTTCAACAACAGATTAGAAAACTATTTAAATGCTATTTAAATGATGGTGGGTCGGTTTTGTGCGGCGCTTTGCATGCCGGGTGGCATCTTGGGGCGCCTGCGGTGGTCTGCTGATTGTTTACTCAGATGGGCGCCAGGGGGTGGGGGTCTGCTTCTGTGGCCTGCGCCGGTGGCCTCCCTGGTCACTGCCGGGCACTGGTGCATGTTCAGGCTCGCTGCATCTGCTTCGCAGTCGACTTTTGAAATAAAGGTGAATGAGGAGTGAATTTAAGTGGGTACTGGAGTGAGAGAGAATGGGTCGGTCTGGCTGAGTGAGAGGGGTGTGCATGGGAACATGTGGGTGTGAAGGTATGGGGAGGGGTGTGCCTGCGAGTCGGGAGGGGCTGGATTAGGGGGGTAGTGCTTCTCGGCAATGTGGGCTCACCTGGGCGAGGGGACTTCTTTGGACGTGGGGGTCCCTGGGGTGTGTGGCCGAGGCGCTGGGGCGGGACCGCTGTGGGGGTACCTGGGGGGGCTCGCGCCGGGGGGCGCTGGCTGGCCTCTGTCCTGGGGGGTGGGGTCGCTGGCCTCCTGGTGCCTGGGGCCCGGGGGCGGATGTTGGCCCAGCTGGGGGGGTGGGGGTCGGGCGGGTCCAGGGGTGTGGGCTCACCGAGCCGGCCGCCGGGCGGCCTGCCCTCCCTTGATCATCTCTCCGGGGGTGGATGCTTGGCTTTCCTGAGGCTTGCTGACCTCGGGGCTGGGGGTTGGTGGTGCTGCCTTGCCTGCTCGGGGTCCTCGGGGGGAGGGCTGCTGCGACCGGCCCTCCGCTCGTATGTTTCCTGACAAACCACTCACATGCACACACTTATTTTGCGCGCGTTCTCATATATAGGCACACAGACATACATGTACAAGTGTCTCTCCTTTAACAGGTGCAGAAACCAGACTCGTGTTGAGACATCTCCGGTGCAAGAAGCAGTTTGTCTTTTGTTTGTTTTGTTGTTTTGTTTTTTTAAATTTAATTTAATTTTATTATTTTTTGTCTGTTCCCCTCCCTTTTCTTTCCCCCCTTCACACACTTCCTTTCCCTCTTCCCCATCCTGTTGGGTCTTTCATGGGTAAAACAATTAAAATAAAGTATTAAAAGTTATTACAGGAGGAGTTTACAACAATATACAGTGCAAAGTTAGGCACTGTATAGGCTCCTCTTGGCAAAGTAAATCTGCTTTGGCACAGTAGGGTGACAGATCCCTGTTCTGTTTGCCTAGCTGCCTGACAGGACAAAAAAAAACAACAAAAAACTATTTAAATAAACAAGATGTGCTGAATCAGAACCAATATGGGTTTAGAGCCAAGAGTACAACATCGTTGGCGATAATGGAAGCAACAGAGGAAATAATAAATGCATTAGATCAAGGAAAATATGCAGTTGGTGTGTTTATAGATTTTAGAAAAGCATTTGATACAATAAATCATTCAATACTTCTTAATAAATTGCAAATGTATGGTATTAGGGGAATGGCTCTGAAATGGGTTACAAGTTATCTATCTGAGAGACAACAATTTGTGAAGATGGGGGGCTGCACGGTGGCGCAGTGGTTAGCACTGCGGCAGCACAGTTTACCCTTGGCCGGGGGATCGTGGGGATCGTGGGTTCGATCCCAGCCCCCAACCAACAGTGATCTGTGTGGAGTTTGCATGTTCTCCCCGTGTTTGCGTGGGTTTACTCCGGGATTTCTCCGGTTTCCTCCCGCATGCCAAAAACATGCAGGTTAGGTTAATTGGAGACTCTAAAGTGGCCCTAGGTGTGAATGGTTAAGGGATAGCGCCGTATCGTGGCTGCTTCATCCATCCAGGTGGTGGATGACCCTCAATTTCCCCTCTGGGGATCAATAAAGTATACTAAATCTAAATCTAAAAAAAAAAATATGTGTCTGGGTGTATGGGAATTGCCTGTGGGGTCCCCCAGGGGTCAGTATTGGGCCCCAAATTATTTAACATATATATAAATGATATATTCCAAGTTTCTAAATTATTAAAAATAATATTATTTGTTGATGATACTAATATATTTTATTCTGAAAATAATTATAATCAACTAATCCATACTCTAAATAATGAATTAAATAAGCTTAAAAAATGGATGGATTGTAATAAATTATCACTAAATATAGATAAAACTAGAAAAGCACTCGGAGAGTGCAGACCTCCGCCAAGCGCCACAGTTCCCCCCCATACAGTGTTTGTGTGTACGTTTTCAGATTCCTTGACCATGAAAACATATGACTAGCAATTGGATTCACAAGGATAGGATTAGTGGTTCAGTAGTAAAAGCATTACCTCCTTGGCGGAGGTAATAAACTGAAGTGTTGGTGTTGTGTCCATCTCCTGCATCTGCAAACTCCCAGGCTGCGGGCGTTGCAATTGAATGAATGAATTAATTAATCTTTATTTCGAATAGATTAAGAGTACAGGTTAAAAGAAAGTGAATAATATAACAAAGGGGGTAATAAAATCCAACAAGGTCAAATTAGACAATAACTCCTCTGATTATACAGTTCAACATAAGTTATCCGAAATGTGTGATGGCTGAATTCGCAGCTTATATTGCCCACCCATGTTCCATCCAAGAATTTAAAAGAAAAAACAAAAGAAATCATGACACAACCGCGTACAACCCACAGGCCAATGGGTTATGCGAGCGTTTTCATAGATCACTGAAAGCAGCACTGAGGGCTTCACTGACGGATGCAAATTGGGTAGACAGGTTGGCGTGGATTTTATTGGGGTTGCGCTCCGCGGCAAAAGAGGATTTGGAAACTTCCCCGGCAGAGAGCCTCTTTTTGCGCAGCTACTATGGCTGGGCGGGGAATTTCTGCCAAATAATCCGGCGGCGGACAGCTGCCCGTCTGAGCTTTTGCAGTGTAGTGCAAACACAGGCACACAGGCACGCTGGCGAGCCCTGCCCACCACTGTGTTCCACGTGCTTTTGTGCCTAAAACTTTGAAGAAGGCGGAGTTTGTGTTCGTCAGACATGACGAGCAGCGCCCTCCATTGGGCCTGCACACATGTTGAAAATGGCCGTATCTCACAATGTTAAAGAATCCTTTAAAAAATTCCTGTATCCAGACGGTGATCCGGATCATCCCCAAAATGTAAAATTAGTTGGAAACCACGTCAGATACATACAAAATAAAGTTGCAAAAAATATTGCAATTATAAATAAAATTAAGCAGGTCCTAGATTATAAATCACTTCATATTTTGTATTGTTCATTAGTACTTCCATACTTGACTTATTGTATAGAGGTTTGGGGTAACAGTTATAAAAGTAAACTTAATTCATTGTTAATATTACAAAAAGGGGCAGTCCGTGTTATACACAAAGTCGGGTACCTCGAACATACTAATTTATTGTTTTTACATTCAAAGTTATTGAAATTATGGGATCTGGTTCATTATTACACAGCACAATTAATGTTTAAAGTTAGTAAAAACCTCTTGCCACACAATATACAAAATCTTTTCAGGGAGAGAGAAGGGAAATATAATTTACGGGGGAATACAAAATTTAAAATGCACTTAGTAAGATCTACACGGAAGAGTTTTTGTGTGTCTGTGTGTGGGGCAAAATTGTGGAATGGGTTGGGGGAGAAACACAGGCAATGTCCAAACATCCACATATTTAAATCAACATATAAAGAAATGATTTTTGAGCAGTATGAGAATGAAGGGCAGTGATGTTACATTGTGTCTTCAGTGAGGGAAGGTTGCTGTTGTGTTATAGTGATTGTGAAGGTGAAGGTGTTGTCTGTGTTTGTATTGAACATGCCAGAAGTGTATGTTCATTGTTGTTGTAATATTGTTGGATGTTGGTATTGTTGTCAATATGGACTGTCATTGTTGTGTCATTTTTGTTGTATAATTTGACTGTGGGTGTATTATGGTGAATGTGGTTGTGGGATAATGATGATTATGAGTAATACTGTAATTTGTTGGGTATGGAAAAGGGGTGGGACTATATAAGCATTGGCTTCTTCCCACTCCTTTTGAACATTTTATTTTTGGTTTGTTTTTTGTTGTGTTTTGAACTCTCTTCTTTCTTTTTTTTTTTTTTAAGAATGTTCAAATAAAAATCAATGTCAATGTCAAAGCCCTTTACCATCCAGTCAGTGCAACTCAATTCCCCGAGTTTCCAAACCGACTCATTGACCAATTAGGGCCCTCTCCAAGCGCTGTTCCTGAAGTTTATGCCTGTTTCACTCAACTTCAACTGAGCTCTCTTGAGAGACTAAGCAAACATGACCCGAGCAAGGCCCAAGACCTCGACCCTGTCATCAGTGTGGCCAAGCTGTGCAAGATGGGTCCTGGCCCCCGCAAGCCAACAGCCATCCAGACCTTGTGCTCCTTCAAAGAGAAAGCCCGAAGCTCCTCATTAAAGATGGGCTGTTGCACAGAAAGATTACCAAACCCACTGGCCACACCACCCTGCAACTTGTCCTTCCAAGTCAGTACCGGCAACAAGTACTTAAAGCCTTGCATGACGAGTCGGGACATCTTGGGGTCGAACGAAGTGCTGAGCTACTGAGATGCCGGTTTTACTGGCCCAAGATGTTCCCCAACATTGCTGACTACATTAAGAATTGTGGACGGTCTATTGCCCGCAAGACTCTGCCAAATCAGGCGGCACCTCTGAACCACATCACAAGTAGAGGCCCCCTTGACCTCATCTGTATAGACTTCTTATCTATCGAGCCAGACACCCGAGGGATGACCAACGTCCTCATAGTTACTGATCATTTCACCCATTACACCCAAGCCTACGTCACCAAAGATCAAAGGGCCTCAACAGTAGCAAAGGTCCTGGTTGAAAAGTTCTTTGTACACTACGGCCTGCCGGCAAGAATCCACTCCAATCAAGGGCGTGATTTTGAGAGCCGCCTAATCAAAGAGCTCCTTCAGATGTTGGGCATAAAGAAATCAAGAACGACTCCCTATCACCCCCAAGGCGATCCGCAGCCAGAGCATTTCAACCGCACACTCTTATCCATGCTGGGTACGCTCAACCCCTGTCAAAAACAGAAATGGAGTCAACACATCAGTTTGCTTGTTCACGCCTACAACTGTACGCATAACGACGTGACCGGCTACTCACCATATTACTTAATGTTTGGCCATGAAGCTCATCTGCCAATCGACCTCTGTTTTGGCACATCTCCAGACGAACAAGACGACAAGACCTACCTGCAGTACACTGAAAAACTCAAAGAAGATCTTGAGAACGCCTACAAGCTGGCACAAGAAGTTGCTGACAAAGCACACCAAAGAAACAAAAGAATCTATGACACAAGAGTGAGAAACCAAGTCCTAGAACCAGGGGACCACGTTCTTATCAGAGCCACCCGTGTGCCTGGGAAGAACAAATTGGGAGACAAGTGGTTGTCAAGTCCCTATGTGGTAGTTGAAAAGCTGTCAAATATGCCAGTGTACAGAGTAAAGCCAGAGACGGGCCGAGTCATTGTTAAGACCCTCCATCGAGACCACCTTCTGCCCATCAGACACCTGGTTCGGTTCCCTGGAAGGCCAGACAAGAAACAAACATCTCAAAGACCTACAACCCGTTCCACTCAAGAGACAAAGACCAAAGAACCTGACCATCAAGAAATGCAAGAAAATGAAGAAGATATGTCAGAGCCAGAAGAAGATGATGTGTGGTATCTGTCCACTGCTCACAGAGAGTCCATCTCCCAGGCCCTTGACCTTCTCGCCAATCTTTTCAGTCAAAATGCACCACCTCAGAGTGAAGACCAAAGCCTCCCTTCACACAGTGCCTGTCCTGAAGAGCCAGCACATGCTCCTAGTCGCTTAGAAGCTGAAAGAGAACCAGATGTTTCACTGCAACAGCCCAAAGACCCTGTGGTGGACGCAGGTCTAGAAGGGGGAGAGCTCCCCCCTGCTAGTCAGTCTGACAGTAGTGCAGAGCCCATCTGTGACTGCCCATCCCGACGAGAGATCAAGCCTGTCATTCGTCTACACTATGACAAGCCTGGGCACTCCATAGACAAGCCAATCGTGATGGTACATCGTGGTTTGAGGATCACCATCTGCAGAGAGAGTGACCCGCATACTGTCTTCGGCGTGCCTCCTCTAGCTTAGATGGGTGGGACCATAGTCTCAAATATTTTATAAATTTACCCATAAATTTACTCCTTGATCTAGATTTAGTCCAATGAGGGCATCTGGACTTTAGAAGGGGGAGGATGTAACCCCTGGGTTATTGTTATAAGTGCACACATAACTTCCAAATAACCCTTGCATAATATTAAATACAATGCAATCTAATACTTTTCACATATCTACAGATGTAATACTACATTAGTATTGTTACTTTTCATGTTCATAAATAGTGTAACATTCTTGGGTTTTTTTCCTTCTAATATAGGCTTTACATACAGTGTCTTTTCTCGAATTTTCTACAGAAGCTCATATTTACCAGTGCACGTAATTGGGCCATTCTCTAACTACCTCCTATTCGCTGCCTACTGATCAGTCAAGGACAATATTTGTGTTTTATTGTTGGGATTGGCTTTTGCTGTTGGGGGGGCGGGGATTGTGTAGTAGTTTATGAGAGTTAATGTTTTTTTTTCTTCAGTTTGTGGTTGGCCAGCGGCTGCTCCCGGAGTAGGCTGTGTCTGTTGCTGCCCGTGGACGCCGACCGTTGGACCTGCTAACCTAGCTAACTGTGAGTTTTCTCTGAACTTAAAGGTTTTTTCCTTAGTAGTTGGCTAGTGGTCGCTCCCGAAATAAGCTGTGTCTATTACTGCCCGTTGACGTCAACTGTTGGACCCGCTAAGCTAACTAAAGCTGTTTTCCCAGAGCTTTGGCTTTACCGCAGAAATTCTTTTGGCTTTTGGCTGCCGTTTAGAGCGCCTGGTTAAGGAGGGCTGCTCGTCTGTGCCCTCTGCTTTGTGAATTGTTCAGTGGGTGCTGTGTTCCCACCAAACCAACGTCCCGCTGGAGTCGTGGCCGGGGATTGGGTTTGGCCAAATTCCCCGCAACAGAGGATCTCTGCCAACGCTGAGGACAGCGCTGGATTTTCTTTGACTACTTGACTCGCTGAGGACATTGCTGGATTTTTCCCTGACTACTCAACCCGCTGAGGACATCGCTGGATGTTTTTTTTTTCTTTTCTCTCCCTCTTTCTATCTCTCATTGAGGACGTCGCTGGATTTTCCCCTGAGCCACTTTGTCATTTTGTGCCACGTTCTTCATCCCCTGAGACTGCTCTCTGCTGTCCGCCATTACAAACGGTAATTCTGGTATGGGTGAGTACCCCGCTTCACCCCACAAGGTTATAAATGGTGGCCACCATTTGGTATTAGCTGTTGGAGTGGCGTTTTAATATTACAACAGGCCTGCAACGTCAGAGACCTTTTTATTATCTCTCGGTACTGAGTAGGGACCTTTATAGACCTACAAATTAATAGGATATGCCGGCTTAGATTTATTAAGAATTCTGTTTGTTTGTGGATCCACCATTTTGTGATTTATTGCCTTTTTTCCTCCCCTTTGAGTAGGTGTTTCTTTTTTTGTCGTCTTCTTTTTTTGTGCATGTTATTTACCCAGAAGTTACATAATGGTTTTGTGTTATATGTTTGAAACTGTTTCCATTGCCTTGGTTCCTTCTGATGACCAGTGAGCAAATAAATTCTGGCTTTTTTGAAATATATCAAATTGTTTGCTTATTTTAAGGAAGGTTTACACCATACACCCTACAGTTTTAAAGCTATCCTACACCCTTTTCACACACAACGTGATATTGATTAAAGTAGCCCAGTTCTCCTCATTCTATTGCTCTCCATCTGGTGGGTCTTCTTCTTCTTTGTTCAGACCACTGGTTGAGGAACAGGTGCATCGTAATTCCAGTTCATGGGCACAATCCTGAAAAAGTGGCTTTCGACCCTGTTCAGGAAGGTCCATGCATGCCCGTAGAAACCAAGAAACCGGAGCACCCAGAGAAAATCAGCGCTTTACTTGGCATTTTACACATTTGTAGTGTAGACTGGCATTCGTCAAGGTTACACATTTGCCGTCATGTAGGCCTGGCGAGTTGTCCTATGATGCATGAGTTCATAGGATGCGCTATGATGATGAGGCAGAGATCACAGGCCGTCCTATGATGTCCTAGAAATGTGCTTTAAAGTCTGTTGTACCCTATGCTGGTGAAGGGTGCCCCCCTGTCTCAGACGGGTGCGATGTACTGCTGGAACCTCAGGTGTTTCATCTTCATGGCATCTTTTCTGACATGCAGCAGTTGTCGTCATTCTATTGCGCTCCATCTGGTGGGTCTTCTTCTTCTTCTTTGTTGAGACCACTGGTTGAGGGGTAGGCGTGTCGTAATTCCAGTTCATGGACAGGATCATGAAAATAGATCTGAGCAAAAAGAGGCTTTCCGGCATGGACTCACTGTATATGACATCATAAAGACACGAAGGCAGCCTTGATGTATATGACATCATAAAGACATGTTGCCTGATGTCTGTCACTGTATATGACATCATAAAGACATGACGGCAGGCTTGACGTACTGTATATGACATCATAAAGACACATTTGCCTATGTGCAGTGGGCTTGATGTACTGTATATGACATCATAAAGACATCTGTCTATGTGCCGTCACATAGGCATTGCAAGTTGTCCTATGATGCCTGAGTTCATAGGACGTCCTGTGATGTTCAGGCAGAGATCATAGGCCGTCCTATGATGTCCTATGAATGTGACAGACACACACGCAAACTGACAGACACAGAGATTTCTTGCTTTTATAGAGTGATGATGATATCAAATTGTTTGCTTATTTTAAGGAAGGTTCAGAGAGCAACTCATACCGGCTCGGACGTCGCCCGGGTTAACAAGGTCAGGAGTTCCTGGCAGCGGAAGGCGAATTACAGAGCTGCGTGGAGGAACCTGATCAGACCTAAATGAAGCAGTCATTGTTGCCCCCGACAGACTGCTATGATGATGATGATGATGATACACCACACACCCAACAGTTTTAAAGTTATCCTACACCCTTTTCACACACAACCTGATCTTGATTAAAGTAGCCCTTCACGCACTCTGCTTATTTTGTAGGCTAGATATTTGTATTTACACTGGTTTTAATTGGCCTAGTCTACAAGTTAGAGTGTAAGTACACAAACTTGGGCGCTGTTCATAGCAGTAAAGTGGAACAGGCGTTACACCTGGGTTTATTTAGTTGTGTTGTAGATCCTGTTTCCCAGTGTTTATTTTCCTTTCGTGTTTGTGTTCCTTCTGTTTGTTTTGTCTGATCATTTCCCAGTCTCTGACTGCCTCATCAGTGTCAGCACCTTCCATATTGTTCTCAGCTGTTTCCCATCCCTTGATCGTGCCTTTCTCTGATGTGGCATCATTAATGTTGCTCTGCTCTGTGGATGTTTCCCTGGCTCCTTCCGTCTTCTCATGCTTTGTTACGTTTTGTTATTCATTGTCGTCAGTTTCTTGTTCTTGTTTCCTCGGTGTTTAAGTTTAGTGTTTTCTGGCCATCGTGCCTTAGTTTGTTTTAGTGTTTTCAGTGTTACACTTTAGTTAATTGTTCAAGTTTTGTGTGTTTGTCCTTTGTTGGTTTGTTTAAATAAATCCTCATCAACCTGAATCCTGCCTGCATCTGGGTCCTACTTCCTTGCCTTTAACATGGTTATCTATAATCCTCTTTCTGAGCGCCTCAGACAACTCTTTGCTTTCTCTGGTCCATGCTCAGTGTGGTGCATACAAGGATACCAAACTACACAGTAGCACGTTTGCTTCCCTTTAAATAGGCTAAATGGCTGAAGAAAAGATTCAAGGCACCTGCAATACTAATTAAGATTGCTCATTAGCAGTCAATGCTCCAAAGGATGGTTCTACAAAACATTAAATTTAAGGGTACCATAGCTTTTTGTCCATGCCATTTTAGTTTGTTTAATTATATAATATTCAGCTGAATAATAATCAAAAGCAGTCTAATATGTGTTAAACATGATATGCCATTAAACCTCTGTCAAGTTTCGGGTTATTTCAGAAATAGTTGTTTGTTTTTTGGAAGAGTATCAACAAATTTGTCCATGTCTGTCAATGTAGTTTAAAAAGAAAAAAAAATTGTCTTACAGCACCTCAAAAAAAAAAAAAAAAAGGACTGTCCATCAGTACAATTTTAGTCTGCTCATTAACATTAACTAGCGCATACCCGTGCATGCCCATAGAGGGGATGCATTGGAACAGAATTCTTGCCAGTTACAGGACAGTTGGTATAGCAACACAGCACTAAGTGGAAATCACATGTGATGGCTTTTGTATGCAGCAAAACATAAAAATCACACAAAATATGCCCTGCCATCTGGGGCTGTTTGCCCCTGCTTGTTACTTCTTCTCCTGCCTGTCACTGTTCTGTATTATGTTGCTTACCTGTGTCTATATGTCTTGTAGGGAGTCATGTGCTCTGTCTATGTGCCATCATATAGACATCATCTGGTGGGTCTTCTTCTTCATTCAGACCACTGAAGGGTCTCCTCCTGTCTCAGACGGCTGTGTTGTTCAGTCATGCCTGCGGCGTACTGGTGGAACCTGAGGTGTTTCATGTTCACGGCATCCTTTCTGACGTGCAGCAGTTCTCCTCATTCTATTGATCTCCATCTGGCGGGTCTTCTTCTTCGTTCAGACCACTGGTTGAGGGATTGGTGCATCATAATTCCAGTTCAGGGGCACAATCCTGAAAAAGTGGCTTTCGACCCTGTTCAGGAAGGCGCGTGCATGCCTATAGAAACCAAGAGACCGGAGCACCCGGAGAAAATCAGCGCTTTGCTTGGCATTTTACACATTTGTAGTGTAGACGCATTTGTCAAGGTTACACATTTGCCATCATGTAGGCATGGCGAGTCGTCCTATGATGCCTGAGTTCATAGGATGTAGATCTTCTTCTTTGAGACCACTGGTTGAGGAATAGGTGTGTCATAATTCCAGTTCATGGACAGGATCATGAAAATAGATCTGAGCAAAAAGAGGCTTTCCGGCATGGACTCACTGTATATGACATCTTAAAGACATGAAGGCAGCCTTGATGTATATGACATCATAAAGGCATGGGCTTGATGTATATGACATCATAAAGACACATTTGTCTATGTGTCCTATGATGCCTGAGTTCATAGGACGTCCTATGATGTTCAGGCAGAGATCATAGGCTGTCCTATGATGTACCATGAAGCGTGACAGACAGATTTTTTTCTTTTATACTATAAAAGAAATCATCACTCTATAAAATGTTATAACTGTTCCTCATCTATAAATGTTATAAATGTTCCTCATCACTCTATAAAATTTATAGAGTGATGAGGAACAGTTCCAGTGTTTTTGAGTAGATCAATCATACGGAAGGAGATTGTCAGAGTACATTTGTTTTGCTAACTTAGTGAACTGAAGATGGAGCTTGTTGGTTTGTGACATAAAACCCAGGAAGTGCAGTCAGCTCATGTCTCTAGTAGCTTAATTAATTAAACACAGTGTACAATTCTGTGTGAAGACAGTGTTTTATTATCTTAATGGTATACAGTACATGTGACCCATTGAACCATATTCAGTTAAAACTCATGAAAACACAATTCTGCACAATCTGGCAACTTTAACGCTTTGTTTGAGGTGTATTAATTTGCTAAAAACAGAATGGCTAATGAGAATTTTTTCCATGGCTTATCCACTCAGAGGTGCAGAATGATTCCGGGATTAGGCAGAACCTCAGACAGATCGCCAATGTACCACAAGCTCAACACACACAGGCAGACAACTGTGAACCATGCAAGCTCAAGAAGGCTCCACATCCAACCAGAGTACGCAAACACAGAACCAAGCCGAAGTGGTGAACAGTGGGGAAAAAATACTCTGCTGCCATACCACCCTGAAAAATATTACAATAAGGCTATAAAAACACAAACGCATGATTTTTTTCCCTGGCATAGCACCATTTTTCCATTTAAATTTTGGAAATGCTGGCTGCCCTTCTTTAACTAAAATGGGATTAAATTGCACTAAATATACTCTGGATCCAGAAAAATGTGTGAGGATTTAAAAAAAAAATCCATTTATGATCCTTTAAATATACTTTATTGACAACAACAAAAGCAACATTCAGTTGTATTATGTGGAAGACCGTCAAACATTCAGGCAATATTTCCCGAGCAGAGCATAACGCTGTATAGAAATAAATAGATTTTATACAGACTATGTGAAATGGATTTTGGGGCAACTGTCCCTTAAAACTAATTTCTACATCTGTTACAATGACACATGACTGAAATGAGTCTAACATAAGGAAAGAATCTTCAAAAATAATAATAATTGATCTTTTTAAGCACTCACCATTTTGTCATTCATTCCATCAAACTGATCCTACACTATCAGAAGAACACACACACACACACACACACACACAGAGCTACTGCATAAAAAGTCAGGATGATGTTTTTGTGCCTTGAGGTAATTTTCTGTGACAAATATGTTTTAGTCATTAGCAGATTCGATGCACAGACAGAGCTGGTAGAGTCATGAGGAAACAGCACGCCCACCATTTTGCTACAACGCTGCAGCACTGAAAAACTCGGCCAGGCTGTGTTGTGCGTCAAGCCTGAAGAAAACACGCATTCAGGGTTTTTTATAGTTGTGTGTTAAAATGTATCTCATGGCCTCACATCACAAAGACAACAGATGAAGAGAAAATTCAGTTATATTGTTTCCTGTCCAAAAGCATTATTATGAGCGACTTCATCTCCTGACCTCTGATGCTGGAATTGCATCATCAGAGTATCAGAGTGTGAGTTTGGTGAACATCCAGGCAAACGCTAAGAAGGCAGATGGAAGTACAAATGGACAGATGGATGCAGTATTGTAGCATTACCATGTCACCCGACTGAGGTAAAAATAGTAAATTTATCATGATGTCACCATTTTATCACAAAAATAGTACAAACTGACCCTAGGCAAAACACAACTTTAAGAGGAAAAAAAGACAAATCTGCAAAAATAAAGACATACAGTATATCTAATATACAGCAGGGAAAATAAGTATTGAACATGTTGTAGAGAGAGGAATGAGCAGGCGAGGTGGTAGCTGGAGCAGAGCAGACTTTATTAATCTCTCTCTAATATCAGTCAACAAGAATAAGAAGCATGAACCAGGTCACGGGCATCTCTCTTTTTATACCATACAACTCGCCATGCGACCTGGGGTGTTTGCATTAACATACATACATTTACAATGACAATTCCCTTTGTCACCCAGCCTGTCCGCGCATTATAATGCAGACCGGAGGAGAATGCATATTATCATGCGGTCTTAAGGAGAAAGCCACAGACTGCCCCGCATATCCGTTTCTCAGCTTTTACGCATCTCCTCCTGCTGTGCCATTCAGTCTGAGTAGAGAACGTACTAACTGGGTCTCCCACAACATCAACATTTTTCTTATTGAACATATTTCTGATGGAGCCATTGACCTGAGATTTTCACCAGATATCAGTAACAACCCAAGTAATCCATACATACAGAGAAATCAAGGCAACTGTGTTCACAAAACAAGTTATATTTAATAAAGTAGAATGACACAGGGAGTAAGTATTGAACACACTTGGTAAAATTCATTTAATATTTAATAGAAAAGCCTTTGTTGGTAATGACCGCTCCCAGATGCCTCCTGTATGGAGAAACCAGGGGCAGGCATTCCTCAAAAGTGATTTTAGCCCATTCTTCCACACAAACTGTCAAATCTTGAAGGTTCCGTGGGTGTCTTCTATGAACTCTGATCTTCAGGTCATTCCATAGATTCTTAATTGGATTCAGGTCAGGTGACTGACTAGGCCATTCTAGCAGCTTTATTTTCCTTCTCTAGAGCCAGTTGAGAGTTTCCTTGGCTGTGTGTTTGGGATCATTGACTTGCTGAAATGTCCACCCTTGTTTCATCTTCAGCATCTTGGCAGATGGCACCAAGTTCTTATCAAGGATGTCTCTGTACATTTGTCCATTCCATCTTTTCTTCAATTATATGAAGTCTGCCTGTACCATGAGCTGAAAAACACCCTCACACCATGATGGGATATGCAGTGTCATTCCTCCTCCAAACATGCTGTGTGTTGTGGCATCCAAAAAGTTCAATTTTGGTCTCATCTGACCAGACTATATTTTCCCAGTATTTTACTGGCTTGCCCAAATGCTGTGCAAACTTTAAAAGAGCTTCAACATGCTTTTTCTTCAGCAATGGAGTCTTGGGAGGTGAGTGGGCATAGAGCTCATGTCAGTTGAGTGCATTACTTGCTCCGTACTGTGTGTTTATATACTCATATATTTATCCCATCCAGCTACAATGCTCTACACTGTGTGTCTGTGTGTATATATATACTGTATATTTATAGTAATATGTACATATGTATATTAGCTGCTCTTGCTTGCTTGCTTTTTTTTCTTGCCTTCTGATTGTTGCTCTGAGTGTTGCTATCCCTGTGCTGTTGCAATCCTGGAATTTCCCCGTTGTGGGACTAATAAAGGCTTATCTTATCTTATCTTATCTTACTTATTGTTTTCTTTGAAACAGCAGTACCTGCTAACTCCAGGTCTTCCGAACTCTTCTGATAATTCCTTTGACTCCTCTGTCAGAAATCTTGCGAGGAGCTCCTGGTCATGGCCGGTTTATGGTAAAATAATGTTCTTTCTACTTCCGAATGATGGCTCCAACAGTGCTCAGTGGAACATTCAGCAGTGTAGAAATGCACCTGTAACCAATGCCATCATTATGTTTTGCAACAATAAAGTTGCAAAGATCTAGAGACACCTCTTTGCTTCTACCCATCATGAGTTCTTATGTGGTGTGACAATCTGATATTCACAGACCTTTTTAAAGGCTATCAGCCTGGACTTAACCAGCTGAAATTAATTTGCACTGATGAGGGATGGGATGGCTTTCTAAATTCTGACAGATTTCAGTTGGTTTCTTGGCTTTCTATGCTTTTTTGCACCTCTTTTTCTTCCTGTGTTCAATACTTATTCCCCATGTCAATCCACTTTATTAAATATAACTTGTTTTGCGAGCACAGTTGCCTTGATTTCTTTTTATGAATCGATTACTTGAGTTGTTACTGATATCTGGTGAAAATCTCAGGTCAATGGCTCCATTGGAAGTATGTTTGAGAAAAATGTCGACATGTTCAATATTTATTTTTCCCCCGTATAAAACAGATTTGAATGTATGGTAGTCATAAATTAGCCATTAGACAGTCACAAATGTCTGAAAAAGATGCAAATTTGGCAGAAAGACCAGACCGTCAATAATGGAGCAGCTCATTCCATCCTGACAAATCACCCCAAGAGCACTCAGATCTCCTGACTGTTGTCCTTGAGCACAGCATAGATGCACACTCATTTGAAGGTCATTGTGCACAAGTTTGCCAAACATTGGGGCAATAGCCAAGGAGAAGTAACAATTTCCATGAAATCATAAAGGCTCATCATGTGTGAGTTTGTTGAGAATTAAGGCAATTTCCTAGGAGGAGTAATGATTTTTCTGCTCTCATAAGTGCCCAGATTGTGTGGACTTGACCTTGAGCATCCTCACCTGGGGATCACTGTGGGTCATTTTGTAACTGTCAGGGCAATTGCCTAAGTGATGAGTTCTTTAACTGCAAATTTACATTAAAAAAAGATACAATGTACAAGTTTTGAGTAAAAGTAGGTTATTTTCTTCATAAATGCCCCTAAGCATAACAAAAAAACCATATTACAATAAAACTACTCAAAGTACAATTTTGTGAAAAGGACAGTTAAGTACATGTACTTAAAGTAGAACTGAACTGAACGGCATTGAACGGCACTGGGTGATAGTACATACAATTATAAAGATAATTTATCATTGGCACCCCCTCCACAAATCCCGGAATCTTGGAGAAAATCGCGATTTAGAATTTCCCGCCCTGAAAAATCAGACAAATCCACTGAAGCGCAGCCGGAGTTCCGCGTGACGTCACGAGTGTGACCCAGTCCTCATGTTTACCATTGCGAGCACGTCGACACTGGTTGTTTTTTGGTGCATTTTGTCGTGATAGTCGACTACAAAACACTTCCAACACCTGGGAAGATCTGTTCAGTGGCCAAGGAAAGCTGTCATGGCGACGAAAGAAAAGAAAGGGGGAGGAAAAGCGACCGGGAAGTGATGCGTTTTTAGATATACAGTGATCCATCACTTATCGCGTTTAATGGGGACCAGAACCGACCGCGAAAAGTGAAAAACCGCGAAGTAGCGTCACCCCCCCCAAGGGCGTCACAAGCACTATTTTGCACAAAAAGGCACAAGAGAACAGCGAAAAGTGCCACTAAGCAACACGAGCAATAAAGAAGGCACTCTGCAGGGAGAGAAGCTGGGTAAAACGTCTCGGCCAATCAGCTTGCGAGGTGAAACGTCTCGGCCAATCAGCTTGCGAGATTCCCGAGCGGTGAAGAGGTGGGCGGAGAGGAGTGGAGCGGTGGTCAGAGAGGTAGATTTTGAGCTGTGCGGGCTCTCCGTGTTGATACCTGATGTTCTAATGAGAAGGCAGGGAGACTACATTAGAACATCAGGTATCAACACGGAGAGCCCGCTCTCCCCGGCTCCCCAGCCCGCTCGGGAATCTCGCAAGCTGATTGGCCGAGACATTTTACCTCGCAAGCTGATTGGCCAAGACGTTTTATCTCGCAAGCTGATTGGCGGAGACGTTTTACCCAGCTTCGCTCCCTGCCGAGCGCCTATACCCAGCGAAGGAAGACCGCATTAAACGCGATAAGTGAGGGATAACTGTAATAAGTTGGAAAAATGCTGATTTTTTTTTCCCCTTCCTTTTTTATTGTTAATTTTCCTTATCCTGACACCCCAAACATGCCAAAGTAAAGACTCACCATTCTGTATTCAATAAGCGACTCTCCTCCCCATCACTGCTGCGGTCTGAGTCGGTGCTGGAATCCCCCAAAAATTCTGGCTCTAATCTGTACGGTTCGATGCCTCCCTCGCTCTCTTCCTGTTCACTTGACACTCCTGCATCCTCCTCTGTCTTGTCACCGATCCTGAATGCCTCTTCACTCTGAAAACTCTGGTGTTCTTGACTGCTGGAACTGCTATCATCTGCCATTGTTGTTTTGATAAGGGTCACACTCGTGACGTCACGCAGCGTCGTCTGCACTACTTCTGGTTTGTTTGGCACTGCCAGCCAGAGGCAAAAGTTTATCGGCTTATAGCTTGGCCATCGCACGGCCTAAAAATTTCTTTTATGTATTGAAAAATACAATAGGTAATAAGGAATTAATCTGCTATTCTACTTTTTTGGCAAAAAGGTGAGTTCAG
The DNA here is from genome assembly GCA_020510985.1 of Pholidichthys leucotaenia. Lineage (NCBI taxonomy): Eukaryota > Metazoa > Chordata > Actinopteri > Cichliformes > Pholidichthyidae > Pholidichthys > Pholidichthys leucotaenia. Next base: position 380,313,273 of record CM035844.1, on the reverse strand, counting down.
TTCACCTTTAAGTAACTAACTCAGTTCTACCCACCTCTGAGAATAATATATTTGATTATCTGCTGATTAAACAACACACCTATGTTTTTTTCTGCTAAGTGTGGTTACTGTTCTGTACTGTAAACTGCACACAGCGGGTGGATTTATTTGTGCTTCCTGTAAACACGATCCACGCTTTAAACCGTCAGAAACCCAGTGTCAAAACAGGTCAGGGGAACGCAGACTTTGGTGAAAATTCTTTGCTTCTTCTCATTATAAGCATCACCTTTTGCATTTTAGGGATGATGTCCATTTATATAAGAAATACTGAATACATCAGCTTTGATGTCACTATGATCAAAAGGTACAAACGGCTGTCAAAAACAGATTTTTTTCCCCCTCAACAGTGTCAGATCATTCATTCGTTCTCTGTAAAATCATCACAGTGAGTCACAGCATTACTGTGGGGTTTTTTTGCTCTTTTCTCCATCTCTGCACCACATCCACTGATTCACAGCAGTTCAAATTTTCACATTATATATCAGTCTCTTTGATGATGTAGAATATGGTTCCCATGGTGACAATGCTATAATTTCAGGCAACATTTGGAATACAAACACGATTCCCTTAAAACCCACAGTTCTTCAAACAGCTTCAATTAGTCATTCAATAATGCAAAAAGGAAATGACAACACTATTGCTGTGTTCGAAATGTTCATGTGTTCATCCTATAGTGTACTATATAGTGAATCAGTCATTTTGTATAACTGTTAACTGAAAATCTTAACTGAAAATTGCATTCACTATATAGTGCACTCATAATATCCCATAAGGTATTTTGTAAAGCAGTGTACAATAGATGGTCACTACATTAGCCAATGTATTCCATAATGCAATACACAGCCAATGGAACAGTGAGAGAAGAGCTTCACATCACAACTGAGTCAATATTGTTATACTGAGTTTACTGGGGGGGGGGGGGCTGAAAAGTTCATAATTGTCAAATTTTGACCAAATGTGCTTTATTTTTCAACACAGTCTCCCCTTTGGTCCACACACTTCTTCCATCGGTGTTGCAGCGCTTGGGTCCCTGCGGTTGAAAAATAGGGGTCCCTTTCAGCCCCGCCTCGTATAGTCCACTACATCTGAATTCATTATATAACGAGTTGGGAGGGAGGGAGTGAGTGGACATTCCGAACACGGTTTATCTTTTCCAACCTGAAAAGCCACAGAGTTGGCTATACAGTATATGTAAATCTTGTAATTATACCGGGCATTAAAATGCAACAATGTATAATTTCAGAAAGGTGTAAGCCATCACTGAATAAAACACAAATGAAGATACACTTCATACCTTACCTAATGGTTATTAGTGCACATATTCAGATCATCTGGACGTACAGACATGTAACAAAACTTTTTCTCTTGAGTTTATCTTTCATTAATATTGTGTGTGAACTCCACTTGCTACCAGCAAAACCTTAATTCTGCATGGGACTGATGCCACTAAGGGTGCTTTCACACCTGCAGGCTTTAATTTGTTTCAATCGAACTCGAGTTTGTTTTCTCCGTTGGTGTGGTTCATTTTGTCTGGTGAGAACATGGTAAGCGCACTCAGATGTGCACCAACGCAACCGCGCCGAGACCGCCTGAAAGAGGTGGTCTCGATTCAAATCAACTGGTGAACTCTGGTTCAGTCCTGTGGGTGAGAAAGGGACCATAATAAAAGAGGACCAGCAGCAAACAGTAAAACATTTTATGCCACTGCACATACCTGATGGATCTTCAAAAACATCTGTGGCTGAGCATGTCACGGTTCTAACATGTTATTTTCCATCCGTAGCTGTGCTTCATTTTCAAACTGTATGATTTGCTGAAAGTGATATACAGCCATGGACAAAATTGCTGGTACCCCTCTGTTAATGAAAGAAAAACTCACAGTGGTCACAGAAATAACTTGAATCTGACAAAAGTGGCAATAAATAAAAATTCTATGAAAATTAAACAATGAAAATCAGACAATGCTTTTGAATTGTGGTTCAACAGAATTATTTTAAAAAACAAACTCATGAAACAGGCCTGGACAAAAATGATGGTATCCCTAGAAAAGATTGAAAATAATGTGACCACAGGGACATGTTCAACTAAGATGTGTCCTCTAATTAACATCACAGGTGTCTCCAAACTTGTAATCAGTCAGTCGGCCTATTTAAAGGGTGACAAGTAGTCACTGTGCTGTTTGTTGACATGGCGTATACCACACTAAACATGGACCAGAGGAAGCAAAGGAGAGAGTTGTCTCAGGAGATTAGAAAGAAAATTATAGACAAGCACGTTAAAGGTAAAGGCTATAAGACCATCTCCAAGCAGCTTGATGTTCCTGTGACTACAGTTGCACATATTATTCAGAAATTTAAGATCCACGGGACTGTAGCCAACCTCCCTGGACGTGGACGCAGGAGGAAACATGATGAAAAATGGAAGAGACGGATAATACGAATGGTAACAAAAGAGCCCAGAACAACCTCTAAACACATTCAAGGTGAACTCCAAGGTCAAGGTACATCAGTGTCAGATCGCACCATCCGTTGTTGTTTGAGCCAAAGTGGACTTCATGGGAGACGACCAAGGAGGACACCACTGTTGAAAACAAATCATAAAAAAGCCAGACTGGAATTTGCCAAACTGCATGCTGACAAGCCACAAAGCTTCTGGGAAAATGTCCTATGGACAGATGAGACAAAACTGGAACTTTTTGGCAAGGCACATCAGTTCTATGTTCACAGACGCAAAAATGAAGCATACCAAGAAAAGAACACTGTCCCTACTGTGAAACATGGAGGAGGTTCTGTTATGTTCTGGGGCTGCTTTGCTGCATCTGGCACAGGGTGTCTTGTATCTGTGCAGGGTACAATGAAATCTCAAGACTATCAAGGTATTCTAGAGAGACATGTGCTGCCCAGTGTCAGACAGCTTGGTCTCAGTCACAGGTCATGGGTCTTGCAACAGGATAATGACCCAAAACACACAGCTAAAAACACCCAAGAATGGCTAAGAGCGAAACATTGGACTATTGTAAAGTGGCTTTCTATGAGCCCTGATCTCAATCCTATTGAACATCTGTGGAAGGAGCTGAAAGATGCCGTCTGGAGAAGGCGCCCTTCAAACCTGAGACAACTGGAGCAGTTTGCTCATGAGGAGTGGGCCAAAATACCTGCTGAGAGGTGCAGAAGCCTCTTTGACAGTTACAGAAATCGTTTGATTGCAGTGATTGCCTCAAAAGGTTGTGCAACAAAATATTAAGTTAAGGGTACCATCATTTTTGTCCAGGCCTGTTTCATGAGTTTGTTTTTTAAAATAATTCTGCTGAACCACAATTCAAAAGCATTGTCTGATTTTCATTGTTTAATTTTCATAGACGTTTTATTTATTACCACTTTTGTCAGATTCAAGTTATTTCTGTGACCATTGTGGGTTTTTCTTTCATTAACAGAGGGGTACCAACAATTCTGTCCACGTCTGTATGCATGTAATGTAATAAACAATAACCAAGGTGGTGACTGTGGTGATGCACCTTTATTGTGAAGTACAGTGTGGTGACGTTGGCTTCCTGTCATGTCACCGCACTGCCCTATATAGCGGGGAGAACCGCCATAGCACAATCTGTTGTGCCGGATCCCCACGCCAGGTGCTTGTCGTGTACCGTGTTCATTACCATCATTAAAGCTGTGTATGACGCTACCTTCATCTTGCCTCATTCATCACCAGGTTTGCATACATAACATTTGGCAACTGAGGATTAACTCATGAAGGCGTGCATAACACCACTCTGTCCCTTTCTCAAGCTTCCGGGTGAACCGCCGGTGCCTTGGCTCCAATGGTTCGAGGCTTTTCAGACCTACATCACCGCACTGGACCTCGGGCAGCTTGACAAGCTAAGGGCACGTGCACTTCTCGTCCATAACCTGGCCATTGAGGGCCAGTAAGTCCTGTGGACGCTTGGCATGTCGGACTCATTTGAGGATGTCATGGAACTGCTAGCCAACCATTTCCACACTCCAGACAGTGTGACTGAGTGGAGAATTTGTTTTCGGCAGTGACACCAACGGGTAGGTGAACCCATCCACCATTTTGTCGGCGACTTGAGGCAGCTAGCTAGCGAGTGCTGCTTTGGACAGTTGGAAAATGAAATGCTGCGCAACCAGCTAGCGGAGCACACATACAATGCTGCATTGCGGGCTAGGCTACTTACGGCACTGAATGACTTAACATTAGCTGGAGCTGTTGAGCTAGCTCTCCAGTTGGAGGCCACAGACAAGCTAACCTCAGAGCTAAACTGGCGTTAGTCGCAGCAGCCACCGGAGCCACCCACCACAGCAAATGTCGCGGACTCGGATAACAGGGATAGCTTGGATGACGATGTTACGGAAACCAATGCTGCCGAAGGTCTGCCCTGGGAAGACCCCCCGTGCAAGGGTTGTGGGTCCACGATGCACCGCCTTAAGGTGAAGGAATGCCCGGCAAGAGGAAAACGTTGTAACAGATGTGGACGCTTGAACCATTATGCTAGAGTGTGCCGCTTATCTGAGCCGGAGAGCCCACAGAAGAAATCACTCCGCTTGCCCCCGACAACCATCCCTACGGTGTCCCCCAGCACAAACGGGTACACGTATTGCGCAATGGAGTTGGATGGCGTAGAGGTGCCACTGCTGTTCGACACGGCAGCGGAGGAGTCGTTGGTGAACTGGGCCACGGTGAAGAAGTTCTTCCCCCACTACAGGATTAAAGGTAACCCGGTACCGTTGTGTGGTTATGGAGGTGGCAGGCTGTACACGGTTGGAACTTTGGAGTTAACGGTTCATTACAAGACTGCAAAGATGGTTGGCTTCACGTTCCACGTGGCGGCGTGAGGCAATAACATCATGGGCTGTGATCTGTTTTATGGACTGGGTTTTGCCATTAAAGACGGTGCCGGGAACGAATGATCGGGTTGTGGCTGCTGGAACCCTCCAGTTCCAGGAAGATGTCATTGTGTGAAATTAAGGGCTACCGGACACTCCGGCGGTCAAGCAGGACCAGTTTCACTCAGGCTCGGTGCAGGAAAGTCTCAGTGCCGGCGCTCAGGACATGATAGAGGGGGGTACCGAACGTGGTGGCAGGGCACCTGCATCGTCGAGTGACACCATGCTAGCCCCAGATGCCTCCGGAGCTTGGCTGCAGGGGGATGGGGGGTCTGCAGCTATGACAGTCACCGCTACAACGTTTTTAGAAGAGGACGGTGCCAGACCAACGAGCATGGAGTTACCGCATGCTCAGCAGCAGCACATCAGGCCAAGCAGGGCCCCACTTAGGGTTTTGGACTTGGTTCGGGTTCATGAACAACCACGGCGAAGATGGGCCAAATGACAGCCAGCAAAATACCAAGTACGTCTGCGGACAGTAGCGAAGTTGGGTGCAGCATACTTCCGGTTGTCTGATGGCTCATCAAGGCATGCCAATCAGCTTCGGCATGTCCAGGAGGATGCTCCGGGTGATAAGGCTGGACGGGAGTCGGTGATGGCAGTGAAGGAATCGGGCTCCATCATCCGGAAGATCAGCCATTGTCCTGGGGGCTTGCTGAGGGGCTGCCCTGGGCCCCTCCATGCCAGTTCCACCTTTCCCACCTAAGTGGCTGTGCTATAGCAGTGCTGTCTATAGTTCATGTGCATGCTATCTTATGTTATGTGGTTATGTGTTTTACCATGTTAGTATAGGGGCACGGCAGATAATTTTAGTTTAATAAAGAACATTTTTAGTTTATCCGGTGGCAGAATAATCCACCATACCGTGTGGGTTGTGTGGCAGTCCACCCACCAACTCCACTTTAGGTTGTTTTGTGCTAACGTGTTAGGCCATTTAAGTACATTAGTTCTCGTTATTTTAGAGTGTGACTGGGGTTTCAAATTGGGGTGGGTTTGATTGTTTGAGTTGTTTTTGGACTTTCTAAAGGGGGGAGAGAATGTGGTGACACACCTTTATTGTGAAGTGCAGTGTAGAGACGTCAACTTCCTGTCACATCACCGCACTGCCCTATATAGAGGGCGAGCCACCATAGCACGATCTCTTGTGCTGGATGCCCACGCCAGGTGCTTGCCATGTACCGTGTTCATTACCATCAATAAAGCTGTGTTGAACGCTACCTTCATCTTGCCTCATTCATCACCAGGTCTGCAGGTCTGCATACATAACAGTGATCCCCCCCCACCATAGATTATGCTACGATTTGTATTATTTTCTCCCCAAAAATTCATAAATACACAGTAGTCATCCTACTTCCTGTATTTACCTTTCCTGTTCAAGCGGCAAAAAAATCTGACCAATAAGAATAGAGAACGTTCCAACATAAGTCTCGTGGGATTTAACGTGATGCAGTTTGGTCTGCTTGAATTTTTGCCTGTGTGAAAGGGAACCAAACCAAGGAGAAAACAATACAAAGTAACAAACTTATCAACTGATTTGGACCAAAGTAAACAAATTTAGGTGTGAAAGCACCCAAAGTTGTCAATTTCACACTGAGGAATGTGGTCCATTCAGTAAGCAGCGCCGCCTCAAGCTCAGTATGATTTGTTGGTGCAGGATCCTGACTGTGTACACATAGATGTAGTATCCAGGTGAATAAGGGAGCCACTCCAACACAGTGACATTGTTATCCTGCAGATAAGTTTGGCAGATCCTGGCAACATGTGGGCGTGCACTATCATGCATGAATATGACACGTGGATCAGGAGTGATGTATGTAATGACACGGGGCAAGAGGATGTCAGCTCGATGGCGCTGTGGAGGTAGCATTCCAAAGATCTTGACTAATGGAGCTCTCCAGCCATGTCCAGTGCAGGACTACAAATACCTGCATGTCAAGATCAGCAACGGACTGGACTGGAAATCCAACACTGATGCTGTGTACCAAAAGGGGATAAGCAGACTCTACTTCCTGAGGAAACTGAGATCCTTCAACGTGTGCAACAGGATGCTGGAGCTTTTCTACCAGACCGGTGCTGCCAGCACCATCTTCTTTCCTACTATCTGTTGGGGTAGCAGTATCAGAGCCAGCGACACCAAGAGACTTGACAAGATTATCAAGAAGGCTGGCTCTGTGATTAGTCTCAGGCCAGAGACCTTTGAAACTGTGGTGGAGAGGAAGACACTGAACAAACTGCGATCCATCATGAACAATCCTGATCACCCCCTACACCACACACTGGCCAGACAGCGGAGCACTTTCTCCAGCAGACTGCTACAGCTTCGCTGACGAATGGTTAGGTACAGGAAATCTTTCCTGCCACATGCCATTTCACTATACAATAACTCACTAATGTTGATTTCTGGTCATAACAATGCTGCCATACTGCACCTTGCAGTCTAGTTGGTGCCTCACATTTCACCCTGCACCTGGTAGTCCTGCATTGTACAGTGGGTACGATTCCTGTCTCTATACGGGTTTCTGTCGTTTTGGTCGTCTACTGTCATGCTGCTGTTACACTGTAATTTCCCAGTTTGGGATCAATAAAGTATATCTATCTATGTCGAATGGCTGCCCATACCATCACTACTCCACCACTAAATCTGTCAACCTGAACCAGTCATTCTCCTCGACGACAATACACACATCGTCTTCTGTCATGTCTGTACAGAAGGTAGCGTGACTTGTCACTCAACAGCACACTATACCATCAATGATTTGACCTGTTTTGACCAGAATGTCTCTGTCTCCCGTCACAGCGATTGTTCCTCCTGCGGTCAGTATAAAACAGTTGCTTCTCATCAGTCACATATAGTGGTAATGTGATTTGTTTTATGCAAAGACTGTGTTACCTGTGCTTTTGTTTTGTTATGTGGTGGTGATACAGTCTTGTCGGAAGTTTATACTGTGGCTGTGCCCCCTACACCCTCTCCTGTCCGCCGGGCCCGGTGTATTCTCCAAACCCGGTACCAGCTCTGGATGGGGACACCTGCTGCAGTTTCAAGGCTTGTTGTGCCGCCAGCATGCCTGACCTCTGTAAGCATGTTGTTGTTGTTTTTCTCTGCCTCTGTTCATCATGCTGCAGTTAACAAGCTTAAGCCCACAGCTGTGTGTGCATGGCAGCAGTTCTTAACATCGCAATGTAACTTTACAACTTTAATGACAAGCGGACAAATGGAAGTCAAGATTAGTGTTTTAAGTTTTTGCACAGATGGCGAGAGCTCGATCATTAACGTTCTGCATCGATGCGGATGCCCACATCCCAATGCATCTAAAAATTGAGAAATTTCCACACATCTAACAGGCACTGATAGGGGCCTGTCTTCTTCCACAGATCTGTCCAGCAGTTTCTACAGCTGTAAGCAGTGTTTTCTGAGATGAGTATTAGCCTGTTATTGTGCAGGTGTTGAAACACATGATTGACTAGGTCTCGGATGATCTCGTGTGCTACCAGTATTCCAATAGCGCCTTTGCAAGCATCCTAGTGTTGACCGATGTACAGCCCTACTTATTTTGCACAAACCTTACCTTATTTGCACCTTTTATTTCATTTTTCCTGCTTTACTTAGGAGAAACCAAAAGAGATTTCACTGTAATGTGTGTGATGACAATAAATATTTTTCCATTCTAAATAATGAAAATCCTGATAGAATGGTTGCTAAAATGTTGTTTTCTCTCTCTCGGGGTGCGGATCGTCCCCCCGGATGACATTGTTACTGTGAAGGGGGTCCTTATGGCTGTGGGTGCCCAGGTGGGCCCTGATGCGATCCACTATGCGTCCAGGATGAATAGAGCTGTAGTTGTATTTCTGGCTACTGAGGAGAATGTCCACGCTCTGGTTGCAAGCGGTATTGTAATCGGGGACATGTCTGTACAGGTGTCCCCCTTATCAGTTCCATCAACGCTTATCACCGTCTCGGGTGTTCCACCTTTCATTACTGACGAGCAGTTGGCGACGGAGCTCCGCAGATTCGGGAAGTTTGCGGGCCCGTTTAGACACATGAGTTTGGGACTCAGGGAAGCCGAGTTTAAACATGTGAAATCACTCAGGCGACAGGTGTTCATGTTTCTAGACTTGCCCACACAAACTCTGGAAGTGTCCTTCCGGGTTAAACACGTGGACGGCTACTATATGGTGTATGCGAACTCGGGACAGATGAAGTGTTTTGAATGTGGCGACGTGGGCCATAAACGTTTCACCTGCCTGCACAGGCGCCCGGCGGAGGGCTCTGGTGGAGCCGCGGCTGAGGCTGCCGGTGCGGCTTCCGCTCGCGACGCTGCTGCGGACGGCGTTGTGGGGGCTTCCGCCACGGCGGAGCCCGGCGGGGCCGCACAGCCTGCCAGCGAGGCTTCCGCACCCGCCACTGCTGCGGACGACGTTGCGGGGCCTTCCGCTGCTCCTGCTCCGGAGCCTGCCACTGTGGCTGTGGACAGTCGGCCTGTGGTGCCCGCAGCGCGGCCTGCAGCTGGGGGCGTGACTGGTGATGGTGCCCAAACAGTCAATGACGTTGACTCAGCATCGCGCTGTGTGACATCAGCGGCTGTGCTTCCGCAGCTTGCTGCCACTTCAGAGCAGCAGGCGGAACAACGCCGGTCGCCTGATATAGGCGCCGCCCCGGAACACGTGGCTGATGAAGGATCAGCTGCACCAGCTGACGTGCCAGCTGAATCTAACAGTCAGCAGAGTTGTGCTGACGAGGGAATGGAGTGTGAATCTGTGTCTGCTAAAAAGGAGTCTATTGGGGCAACTGGCAACGCCAGTGTGGATTTGTATTCACTAGACAAAATAAATGCTTTTCTGGATGGAACCTATAATAATAGGGCCGTTAACGTCGCTGATTACTTCAGTGACACTGACAAATTCATTCGGTCTGTTAATGTACTGAGGAAGCAGGTTGGTGTTGACCTCCTGGATGAAAGAAAACGCTTCCGCCTGAAGAACCACCTCACAGCCCTGCGTACATCAGCAGGGGGGAAAAAAGGCCAAGCGGGCAAAGATGGAATGATTTCCATGGCAACAGCACGGTGCTCCTCACATCAATCGCCTAATGCAGAACATAAAATTAGGGTCCTTAAACATCAATGGCGGGAGGGGTAATCATAAGAGGGGATTCATTACTGACCTGTTCAGACGGAAAGGTCTCAACGTTTTGTTTTTGCAGGAAACTCATACCACTTCGGCAGATGAAGTCGACTGGGGCTTGTGGTGGAAAGGCCTTTTTTCACTCAGTCACGGCACCAATCTAAGCGCAGGAGTGGCCATTTTGTTTGGGGAATCAGCAAAAGCACAAGTTTTGTCGGTGGTGGAGATAATGAGGGGCAGGCTGCTTCTTGTTAGGGCCCAAATAGGGGATTCCGTGTTTTGCCTGGTTAATGTTTACGCGCCAAACCACGGCGCTGAAAGGGTTGCCTTTTTCAGTATACTGACTACTGAATTGCAGCGCTATCACCAAGAACAACTTGTTGTTGCTGGTGATTTCAACTGTACCTTGGACTTCACCGTAGATCGCACTAATGCAGAACCTCATCAGCAGTGTTCTAGAATCTTGGAAAATTTCACTGTGCAGTTCGACTTAGTGGACACGTGGAGGTCTAAAACTGCACATGCGAGACAGTATACCTGGGTCAGGGTCACTGACGGTGTTGTCAGCGCTGCTAGATTAGACAGGATATATGTTTCTAGAACCTTTAGCCCCGGACTCCTTCACAGTAACATAAGTCCCATTGGTTTCACGGATCATCACCTGGCTACTGCGGTGTTACTGAACTCACCAGGGAAACGGGCAAAATCTTATTGGCACTTCAATAACAAGCTCCTACAGGACAATGCCTTTTGTCAGTATTTTGTGCGCTTCTGGGAACACTGGAGGACCACAAAGGCTCGTTTTGGTTCCCTCGAACAGTGGTGGGTCGTTGGCAAAGTGCAAATTCGCCTTTTTTGTCAACGGTACGCTGCGAACTCAACTGCCATCATCAAGGCCAAGGTCAGTGAACTTGAGGACGCTGTCAAGAGGCTGAGGCCAGCTTGGTTACGGGTCGGGATTCTACCGCTGGTCCTTTGCTGCAGGAGAAGAGATCGGCCCTGCGCACATTCATGCAGGGAAGAGTAGAGGGGGCGCTAGTGAGGTCACGCTTCACTCGCCTGCAGGACATGGATGCACCAACGTCCTTCTTCAATTTGGAGAAGTCTACTGCGAAAAAGAAGTTGATGGCTTGCTTGACACTCTCAGATGGTCGGCTGACTACGGACCCATCCGAGATGCGGCGCCATGCAGTGGATTACTACGGGGCCCTGTTTGCTGCGGGAACGTGTTGCAAAGAATCTCAAACTCACCTCTTCGAAGCCCTTCTGATGCTCGGCCCGGGGGACAGGGCCGCTCTGGACTGTGCCCTGACTTTGGATGAGTTGACTGTGGCTGTAAATCAGATGGCTCTGGGACGCGCGCCTGGACTTGATGGCCTTTCTTCAGAATTTTTTAAGCATTTTTGGAATATTATTGGATCAGACTTCTATGACGTTCTGACTGCCTGTTACAGGAAGGGAACATTACCTGTCTCCTGCCGCCGTGCAGTGCTGTCTCTGTTGCCTAAGCAGGGGGACTTGGCCCTGCTGAAAAACTGGAGGCCCGTGGCTCTTCTTTGCACAGACTACAAGGTGCTTTCTAAAGCCCTGGCAAACAGACTGAACACTGTCTTGGGTTTGATCGTAGATAAGGATCAAACATATTGTATTCCTGACCGAACCATTATGGACAATGTTTTCCTCATACGTGACGTTCTACAGCTCAGTAAATGTAATGACTTACAGTTCGGGATTGTGTCTTTGGACCAGGAAAAGGCTTTTGATAGGGTTGACCATTCCTATTTGTTTTCCACCCTGAGGGGGTTTGGTTTTGGCAATATGTTTTTGAGGTGGGTCAATCTGCTATATACTGGAGCTGAGTGTTTGGTAAAGATGGGGGCAGGCCTGAGTCGGCCAATCCCTGTACACCGGGGAATACGCCAGGGGTGTCCACTCTCGGGTCAGCTGTACAGCTTGGCTATTGAGCCTTTGCTGTGCAGGTTGCGCACTCAGCTGGGTGGTCTAGTTCTGCCGGGGCCATCAAGCTGTTGCCGCCCGATAGTCTTGTCTGCTTATGTGGATGACGTCAATGTTTTCATCACCTCCCACGGGGATGTGCAGTGTCTGGTGGACACTTTGTCAGTTTATGAAAGGGCATCTTCTGCACGGGTGAATTGGGCCAAGAGTAAGGGACTATTGGTGGGCTACTGGTCGCGTCAAGGCGTCCCTCGCCTGCCCGGCGGTCTTCAGTGGGGGACGGCCGGTCTCAAAGTGTTGGGGGGTTTTCTGGGTTCGGAGGCTTTTGAACGAAAGAACTGGGAGGGTGTTAAGGACAAGGTGTGTGCTCGCTTTTCTAAATGGAAATGGTTGCTACCACAGCTGTCATATAGGGGCAGGGTTCTGGTCGCAAATAATCTGGTCGCCTCGGCTCTTTGGCATAAGCTGGTGGCTTTGACACCGCACAGGAGCCTCGTGGAGGACATTCAGAAGATCATCGTGGACTTCTTTTGGTCTGGTCGCCACTGGGTCCGTGCGCCTGTTCTCTACCTGCCTGTGGCCGAGGGGGGACAGGGCCTGGTGGACATACATTCCAAGATCGCCTGCTTCAGGCTTCGAACTGCACAACGCCTCCTTTACGGATGCGGACCCTGCTGGATGGACACTGCTAAACTGCTCCTGAGGAGAGTTGGTCGCTTGGGCTATGATAAGCAGCTCTTCCTCGTGACATCTGGGGAGGTGGACCTTACTGGACTATCTGCTTTTTACACGTCCGTCTTGCATGCATGGCGAGTCTTCAACGTGGGCCGCATCCGTGACGAGACACCGGGCGTGTGGCTGTTCGAGGAACCACTGTTTTTCAATCAACTCATCGACGCTGAGGTGCTGCAGTCTGTCAGTCTGCGGACTTGCTTGTGGGAAGCATGCTGTACCAAGCTGGGTCATCTAATAAAGATGTCGACCACATCGATGGATACGCTGAGGCGGAGTGCCAACATTACATCTGTCAGACTGCTGCAAAGGGTGGTGGGGGACGTGTGCGCCGCCCTGCCACAACCGCTTCGAGCGTTTGCGACAAACCGCACTCTTTCCAATCAATGGGATGACGACACTGTGTCCACCTTTCCTGCAATTTCCATAACTCCAGCTGTGGGGGAGTGGCAGGGAGGAGAGGATCACCTGCTGACCTTCAGAATTCCTCGCCTGGGCAAGTTCCAGTTTGTCGGGACAAGGGCAGTGTATCACATCTGTGTGAAGGTTCTGAATCTGCGCGCTCTGAAGGATGTCACGGAGTCGAGGTGGGCGGGTTTTTTGGGGCCAGAGGTCTCCCCGAAAGGCAGCTGGCGGTGCATATACAAGCTACCTATTGAGAAACGGACAGCAGATCTCCAGTGGAGGATTGTGCATGGGGCAATAGCTATGAATAAATACAGAGCACACCTCGATCCAACTGTGGGGGGGAATGTTTGTTTTGTTCCCAAGTTGAGACCCTCAAGCATTTGTTTGTCGAATGTTTTCGTTTATCTGGACTTTTTGATATTTTGCGCGAGTGGTTTCAGGCTTTGGGTGAACGTTTCTCTTTTGGTCTGTTCATTTACGGTCCAAAGTATAAAGTGGCAAGGAAGGCTGCCTACACTTTGATGAACTTTCTATCTGGTACTGCTAAACTTGCCATCTGGCTGACGAGGAAAAATCAGGCTAGCAACGCTGGCAATGTGGATCCTGTGTCTGCTTTCAAGGTCTTGTTGAAAGTCAGACTCCAGGTGGAGTTCTCTTACTATCAAATGGTGGACAATTTAGAGGCATTCATCAATAGATGGACTGTAGGGAACGTTTTGTGTTCTGTGGGTCAGGGGGATGAGTTATGTTTGCACTTTTGAGATGTGACACACTTGGGCCAGTGATATCGGTCTTTTTGCATTTTTGGAATGTACAATAAAGCCTTTTTTAAAAGTCAAAGTCTCTCTCTCTCTCTCTCTTTTGAAGTGTGCAATAAAAGCTTATTTTAAAAGTCAAGTCTCTCTCTCTCTCGGCGGCCTTGGGAAAGCCACCTCCATCTATCCACCAGGGGGTGAGAATCATTCCCCCAGACAGCGAAGTCACTGTGGAAGAGGTCCTGGAGGCTGTGGCCGAGCAGGTGGGCCCTGACGCGGTCTGCGTTGCTTCACGAATGAATAGAGCTGTGGTTGTGTTTCTGGCGGCTGAAGACGATGTTCACACCCTGATTGTAAGCGGTGTGGTGATCCGGGAAATGTATGTACAGGTGTCCCCCTTATCTGTCCCATCAACGACAATCACTGTCTCAGGTGTTCCACCTTTCATCACTGACGAGCAGCTGGCGACGGAGCTCCGCAGATTTGGGAAGTTTGCGGGCCCGTTTACGACTCTGCCTTTGGGATGCAAGGCCGCCAAGTTCAAACATGTGAAATCACTCAGGCGACAGGTGTTCATGTTTCTCGACTCGCCCACTCAGACTCTGGAAGTCTCCTTCAGGGTCAAGCACGGGGACGGATCTTACATGGTGTATGCGAGCTCGGGACAGATGAAGTGCTTTGAATGTGGAGACGTGGGCCATAAACGGTTCGCTTGTCTGCACAGGCAGCGGGCGGGGGGCCCTGATGGCGCTGCGGATGGTGCCGGCGCCGAGCCCTCCACTCACGCCGCAGCTGTGAACGGCGGTGCGGCCTCCGCTCCCGCTACCCCAGCTACCAAGCCTGCCGCTGTGTCTGCGGATGACCCGGCTGCGCCGCACGCGGCCCAGCTTGCAGTCGGGAGCGTGGATGGCGAAGTCGCCAAGAAGGTCACTGATGGTGCGTCACAATCATCTCGCTGTGTGACGTCAACAGCTGTGCCGCAGGCAGCTGCTACCGCTTCGGACGAGGGGACAGAGCACCGACCTGATGGTGCGTCACAACCATCTCGCTGTGTGACGTCAGCGGCTGTGCCTCCGCCGGCTGCTGCCGCATCGGAGGAGGGGAAGGAGCACCGACCTGATGGTGCGTCAGAATCACGCTGTGTGACGTCAACGGCTGTGCTTCCGGAGGCTGCTACCGTTACACGGCGGGGGATGGATCAGCGACAGTCACCTGCTGAGGGTGGCGTCCAGGAAAATGTGGCCCATGATAAATCCACTGGCCCGGGAGAACCAAGCAGTCAGCTGAGTTGTGCTGCCAAGGAAATGGAATCTGAGAACGACACTGTGTCTAATGCTGAGTCTATTGAGGCAAAATGCAATCCAAACACGAGTTTGTATTCACTGGAAGAAATAAATGCATTCCTGGACGCAACCTATAACAAAGCCATTAGGGTCGCCGACTACTTCAGTGACACTGATAAATTCATTGAGTCTGTGGATGTGCTAAGAAGACAGGTTGGTCTGGACCTCCTGGATGAAAGGAAGCGTTATCGCCTCAAGAAACACCTGACAGCCCTGCGTAAAGCAGCAGGGGGAACGCCGGTCAAGCGCGCCCGGCAGGAGGACTGAATGGCGGTCGTTCCTCTGCCTGTTTTACCCATTTTTGGGATATTGTTTGAACAGACTGGTAGAGGACGTTTAATTGACTGTAATTGACTGTCACAGAACTGGATCTTTGAATAGGTGGACTGCAGGGACTGCTCTGTATTGTGTGTGTGTGTGTGGGGAACATTTCAGTTTGCACTTTTTCCAATGTGACACTTGGAGGAATGATGTTGGTGTGCTTACATTTTTTTGAAGTGTGCAATAAAGGCTTTTTCACAGTCTCTCTCTCTCTCTCTCTCTCTCTCTCTCTCTCTCTCTCTCTCTCTCTCTCTCTCTCTCTCTCTCTCTCTCTCTCTCTCTCTCTCTCTCACAGCAGCTGTACATTTCCAGTATGTTAAAAATGAATAAATGCACCTGAAGTGATAACATTCTAAAACAGTGCAAAAAATAGCCTTTTCTTGCAAATAAATTCTCTTTATCACATACTTTATCCTTTTTTTTGTATTCAGTAAAAGATATAAACATTTTTAGGATGATGATTTTTCTGTAAATTACTCCAGTCCAGGGTGGCAATAAAGAAAACAAATCAACTGATTGGAGGAGTGTAGCTGAAATAATGTGATGACTGAAGCTGAGACTGAGAAGGGTGTTAATGTAAGATCTATGTTCACGTAGTAGAGCTTTATTAATAGGAAAATGTTCCAGTGCTGTTTTCTACCAGTGGTAATAGATGACCAAACTACAAAATCATAAATAATGCAGTTGTGAGTAAGAGCTTTTTGCATTTTTAATAAAATGGAGTGATACATGATACATCGAATCGAGGCTCTGTTAAACTGCTGCAGCTGCATACAAGAACAATCCATCACCATAGTCAATCACTATTAGTATTATCAATTATTATTAGCCAGCAAATATTATTTATTAACTTGACTGAAACCAACATATTAAAAGAGCAGCAACAGGATCATACCCGTCACCCTCTGAGTTTACCTATTTCTACTTATTTTCATCCTTTGCAGTCCCCTTACACTATTTTTACTCTGTCTTTCTCCATAAGAGGTGTTGGAAGAAATCACAATATTGTTAATCGCTCATTTGAATCAGAAGTGTTTTCTTCATTCAACTTTAAACAAAAAATGTTTCCCCGTGTTTTCTCTCCCTCCCACTCTTAGGGAAGAGTTGCCATTTAGTCCACTACGCTCAAAAACTGAACAACTCCAACAGGTTACAAAGTGTAACAACTGATTATGTGTGAATGTGGTCGTCCCATCCCACCCACAGCACATTAAGCCATTAATTCGCACAAACCCACACACCACAACACTCACTTCTGTGACACTACATCTAAAAGCAAAGGCACATTAATGCATGGGTGTAATCATCCACAATTTAGAACTTTATTGCTAACTACTACAAACATTAACTAAGTTTGAACTGAAATGAAGATATTGTGTCTGAAATTGACAGTATATGATATGAGCGTTTGCTAATTCTCCTGTTTGGCTTGATTTTCAAATAAGAAAAGCATTTTACAAAACATTAAGCTCAACTTTAAGAAGAATTAGTCTGTCATTTTACAACAGATTACAATTTATCATTCATTCAAGCAAAATGCAGTGTTTTGGTAAAAGTGTTGCAAAAGACTCAAGGGGCCGTATTACAAGGGCGCGGTCAGTCATCAGTTGCCTGAGGCACAGGACACATTTATGGGCATTTCCAAGTTTGTTTCGCTATCACAGCTGTGTAAAACCAAATTTTCTGCTGGCGCAAAGTCGAAAAAGGCTGTCTTAACGTTCTTACATTATTCAGAGGTGTGCTTGAGGCATAATGTGAAATAAACCAATCACTGCTTTTGCTCTCATTCCCTTAAATAAACAGGGATGCGAGATAAAAGACGTGACATGAAAGTGTTTAGAGGACAATTCCGTTTTGCACTGAGAACAATGCGGGCTCCTTCACAAAGTGAAAACGTAATTAAAAGCAAGGAGCTTTTTAACTCCACAGCCTTGCTTACACATGAATGAGAGCTGTTGGCTGCGATTCAGAGATGATGCCAGTCTTTCTCTTTGTCCATGAGTTTGACAGAGCTGTAAAATTCCTTCAGTTATATTATCATTCATCCGAGCTTCTCTTTTAAACCAAGAAAGAGCGAGCCCTTCATCTTGGCATAAACTCTATTAATCTGCTCTGGTGAATGCAAAATTGTAGTTTTAATTCAAAACAACTGTAAGGGCATTTTCATTTTAAATCATTCTTTAAAAGAATGACAGTGAATGAGGTTAAAATTTAACAACTGTCATCATTATTAGATAATGAATATTGGGTTTGTGTGCACAAACCTTCTCTTCTCTGGGGTCGTGGTGACAGCTACCAGTAGAGCAGACTGGTCCAGCTGCGGTCTGGTAGAGAACTAAATCATAAACCCATGTATTTCCACATGTTTGCATTAACTTCATATGTATTCACGTCGCATTTTTACATTTGGCCTGAACGCACCTTAAGAACAATTCTTTACAAAGTTGAACAAAAATCAGGATCAAAACTTAAGAGTCCGTGGTGTCTGTGATGACTTAACATAAAACATCAACAATGAATTGTGAATTTACAGTCTACGCAACAAATTTCAGCACAAATAACGTTATAGCAAATGTGCATAACCTCTTTTTGTGTACTCCATTATTGTGCAAGACTCAAGGGGGAAAGTTTACCGGGAAGTGACCTTTAAACTTTCGATAAGCAGTGTTGACAAAAAGTAGTACGACCAGGTGACTGTCATGGTGATACAGTACCCCTACATGCTGACCATTATGACCAGGGCTGCACATAAGTGGTACTCACCCCATATGTAGCAAGGTCCTAATAACTGCAGACGTCCTCGCTGTCCTCAGTCATCCATTTCCACTTCATGCACCTCCCTGGTTGAGCTTCCGCTAAGCTGTGCACCACTTGAGTACCACTTATGTGCACCCCTGACCCAAACAATGACAGAACCATCTGGGTGACTTGGTACCTTTTGGAAACATGTCAGGTCACGTAGAGATTTAGACTCCGCAGAAAATTAAGACTGTTTAGCTGTTCCTAAAAATGAGCCAAAACAACTGAGAGCAAGAGCTGGTAGTAAAGCATATCAAGGCTTTAAGGTGGACCCCAACAATTCACACAATGCAAACAAGCAAAGGGCAATAATGGGGATACTGATATTCTGAGTGGTAAAGTGGAATTACACACCCACTGCTCAACACTGCCACCACTTTACAAATCTAAACAGTGACAAACAAATAAATAATTCAAAAATTTATTTTAAAAAATATATAGAAAAGCTTATGGTTCACTACACATTCCATGTACTTGTGAGTGCCACTGATCCATAAAAATTTCAACCCTAAACTTACCATTTTTTTCATTTCTAAGTCCAAAAAATAGTGTAACGGAGTCAAAATGTAAATGATACGGATACATTAACATTAACTGTCCACTGAACTTGTATCCACCTTAGAAACTTAATCCTTCCATTTACTAGTGAACACCTACCATCCATAAAAATTTTAACCTCCTCTTAAAGAGTCCATATTATGCTTTTTGGGGTTTCACCTTTATTTTAGCGCACTGTGTAGGATTTTTTGACATTATATGGTCTGTAAAGTTAAAAAGCCAAAAGTCCACCTGCACAGGAGTTCTTGTCTCCTGAAAAAAAACAGAACTACAACTATGTTTAAAGGTGCTTCCACACCTAAATTAATGTACTTTGGTCTGAATCAGCTGTTAACCCCTTTGAGTGTGAGATTCTGCGTGCCCCTAGTGGCAGAGTGCAGCGCTACGCATGTCAACTGATTTTACTTTCCTCAACACTGTTCACTTTTACTGAGGATTTGTACTGATCATGGCAGTTCACAAGGCGGCAGGCACGCATTGGAGGACTCAAGGATGACACGTAATACACCAAAGAGTAAGAAAGCCTCCTTTTCCTTCCTTGTTTTTGAGATTACATCACAAAATGTATATTAGCTGCTCTTGCTTGTTTTTTTTTTTGTTTTTGTTTTTTCTTGCCTTCTGATTGTTGCTCTGAGTGTTGCTATCCCTGTGCTGTTGCAATCCTGGAATTTCCCCGTTGTGGGACTAATAAAGGCTTATCTTATCTTAAAATGGTGGCAACCGATCGTAGTGGACATTTGTGATCGCCCACGGGCAAGGAAATTCAGAGGATTTGGTCCCGAATTTGCCAACTGTGATTCTAAAAAGAGATTATTTAGCTTATGAAGGTAGATGTTTACATGTTCTTGTAACACAGGGAGCGTGAGGCTCACTGAATTCACCTGCCGGGGCCCGGAGCGCCATGTGACTGGAGGACAATCGCCAGTTGTATGTCATCAATATAAGATAAATTGCGGCGGAATAAAAGCAAAATTATGGTGGAATAATCAATAACAGTTTCTGGATGTAGGACAGAGCTAAAATGACTGGGAGAGGACAAAATAACCACTAGAATGCCGCTAAAGAACGCTGCTTTGCCAGAGGTAAGTGACGAATGTCTGTTTGTTTGTATGCAAATTAGATGCGTAAATTCACTCCGGTCTGAAACTTTGGATCATATTCTACGTCTTTCTATTTGACAGTAAGCCATTATCTCTTACCACTTTAAAGTTATAGCCTTGGAAAGTTCTGACATCTGATCTGACTAGCTTTTTGAAAAAAAATCTTTACCACTGTTGACCACTAGGGGTTAAGTCGCAGTTTGGTGACAGTCACACTCAAACGGTTAAGTTGGTTATTTTGTGTCATTTTCCCCCCAATTTGGTTGGTTCCCTTTCACATATAGAAAAATTCAACAAGACCAAAATGTGTCGCGTCAAATCATGCACGAGAATCACATGAGAAGAGTCGCTCCTCTGACTGGCCAGATGGTGTTTTTTCCACGAGAAAAAGAAAAGTCACCACAGGAAGTTGTTTTGCTTACCACAGTTACACAGAAGTCTCTGATCCATCAGAATGTGTGACTGCACATGGTGACATTGCACACTGTCTGCATATGTGTGATCAAAAAAATCACAAGTGTCTATATTAATCTGAGAGGTAAACAGAGCTTGGATTCATTTGGCCTCAGCTTTTGGATGTCAGACCAAGACACCTTATTCTGTTCAGCAGGAAGTATTCTTTAAGAATCTTCCTCAAAAACAGAAAATTCTTAGATTTTTCATGAGGTCAAAATCGGTTCTGCGCTTTTCTTTAGTTCTGCACAATCTTTCATTGTGGAACCAGCCATTTTCTTTACTTAAGTATAGCTAGTCATTCTACCACGCAGCATTCTCTCAGTGGAGGTTCAGGGTGATTCCTATGGAGTGGTCTCTTTTTCAACCTTCCTGAGTTTTTTTCTTTAATTTGTCTAGATCTTTTGATTCTCTCTGGCTATGTTTCCAGTTCTTTTTCATTTTTTTTTTTTGTCACTCACATCCTTAACCTGCTTTACTTTTTCTTCTGCAACTTACTGGGCCCTATTACAGTAATCTCAAGCACAAATTTAAGATAAGATAAGATAAGCCTTTATTAGTCCCACAACGGGGAAATTCCAGGATTGCAACAGCACAGGGATAGCAACACTCAGAGCAACAATCAGAAGGCAAGAAAAAAAAAAAAATTTCTGCTGTACTTTGTGTGTTCTGTCAGTGGCTTTAGTAATTTCTGGTAGTACATTGCCCATTTTTACACTTTGTGCCCTTGTTGTCCAAATAAATGACTTCTATGATGCTTTCAATTTGTATATGTTGTGTCTTTTAAAAGGGAAACAGCTGAGCGCAAAGTTGGCACATTGCTGGTTTATGGCAGCACAATGACATTGCACTTTTGACCAAAAAAACTACATCTGAAGCAGAGGTTACACTACAGTTTCTTGTTATCTGTCATTTTGACAGACCTGTCATTTTAATTTTCATATCATAAGATGATAAAGAGTTTTGTTTTTTGTTTACATGTAATCATGGGCCAAAAAAAACCCCCAAACCCTGGACTCCGCCAAGGCTGCCCTTTGTCACCGATCCTGTTCATAATTTTTATGGACACGATTTCTAGGCGCAGCCAGGGAATGGAGGGTGTCATGCTTGGTGACCACAAGATCTCATCTCTGTTGTCTGCAGATGATGTTGTCCTGCTGGCTTCATCCAGCAATGACCTACAGCTCTTGCTGGGACAGTTTGCCGCTGAGTGTGAAGCAGCTGGGATGAGAATCAGCACCTCCAAGTCCGAGTCCATGGTCCTCAGCTGGAAAAAGTTGGATTGTCCTCTCCGGGTTGGGGACAGGTTTCTGCCCCAAAGTGGAGGAGTTCAAGTATCTTGGGGTCTTATTCACGAGTGAGGGGAGAATGGAGCGAGAGATTGACAGATGGATTGGAGCAGCATCTGCAGTGATGCGGACGTTGTACTGGTCCGTTGTGGTGAAGAGGGAGCTGAGTTCTAAGGCAAAGCTGTTGATTTACCAGTCAATCTACGTTCCTACCCTCACCTATGGTCATGAGCTTTGGGTAATGACCAAAAGAACGAGATCGCGGATACAAGCGGCTGAAATGAGCTTTCTCTGTAAGATTGCTGGACTCTCCCTCAGAGATAGGGTGAGGAGCTCAGTCATCCAGGAGAGGCTCAGAGTAGAACCGCTGCTTCTCCACATTGAAAGGGGTCAGTTGAGGTGGTATGGGCATCTGATTAGGATGCCTCCTGGACGCCTCCCACTTGAGGTGTTTCGGGCACGTCCCAGTGGAAGGAGACCCCGGGGCAGACCCAGGACTCGCTGGAGAGACTAGGTCTCCCAGCTGGTCTGGGAACGCCTTGGTATCTTCTCTGAAGAGCTGGAGCAGGTGGCTGGGGAGAGGGAAGTCTGGGCTTCTCTGCTTGAACTGCTGCCTCCGCGACCCAGACCTCCGGAAAAGCGGTAGAAGATGGATGGATGTAATCATGGGCCTACAATGCAAATTATGCATTTATTTAATGAACTGATGAATAGAGGCTGGAGAGAAGATACTGAATAATCGCTATTCAGTATGCACAATAAAGTGGACAGGTGGGAGTTAGAAGTAAAAGGTACAATAACCTATGCTCAGTGTAATCTGTCAAAATGACAGATGGTTTTTCTGTCACTGCTCAAAAAATTCTGTTAAAGACAGACAATTTTCAGTTAACGTGACCTCTGGTCTAAAGTCATGTCACTATTTCAGAAAAACAAATACAGTCCAAATTACTTTTGTAATCCTACACCTATGACCACTAACAAACAAGAAAACTGCACAAAAGAAGAATAAATATCTTAAAATACCATGTTACCATAGTAGATGTACTGGAGACTATAATCTATAAATCATTTGTCATATGTAAATCTTAAATAAAATCTTTATAAACATGCTCATTGATTGTTTTAATGATGTAACCGATTCAATAAATTTCAGCGTTAAAATCACCACAAATTCAAGTTTTTGTCAACTCCGTCAGATTCCTATTTTGATAATTTTTCATTATATTTGTTTTGTTGTGAAGGCTATTGGTCATGTGTGAAAATATAATCTGTATCCTGTCATTATATTATGTTTTCGCATTTAAAAATATTTTGGTTGCTGTTGAGGTTAAAGTGGATATTCTAATATACAGTCCAATTTCAAAAGCACAGATGAAAACTTTCATAATATAAAAATATATACATGTTACATGTTGAAAGTAACTTTCTTCTATGTTCTGTCAGTCTAGGTAAAAACTTGACTTTGGTATAGTTTTTGTAGATCTGCTATAATGTGAGTGAAAATTAATGTGTTTTTGTTGTCTGATGGTGTTGACACAACATAGGTGACGGAAAGGCAAAAAGCGCATTTTTGATAAAAAGAAAAAAAGTTGGTGGGTGTATCAAAGTTAATTAGGTAGCCTAGTCCTTGGTAGATTTATACATGTAGTTTAATTTATTTGAGCATCAATTTTATTTCTTTCAATTTTTATCCCGTTTTGTCCCAAGTCTCAAGAATCAGTGTTTTAATTTTGTATCAGTGATAATTACAGTATTAATCACACTGACCAGCAGGATTTTTAAGCACATTTTAAGTTTTGGCTCCATTTAAAAAAAAAGACAACTGCCCATCAAAACCCTTTTACTAAAATGACTTGAAACGGATCTCCTTCACTGACAGAGAAGGTGATTTTCTCCTGCAGTGAAATCCTTACTGTCATAACTCGGCCTGGAGGGCAGGAAGGAGAGACCCACGTGCCGTACTGTAGTTTGTGATATTTAATAAAGAAACGTAAGTGCAAACAGAGTACAACACAAAACTTACAACTACGGCGAACCCAAGTGGAGAGCAGGAAGGGTGTCAGAACGGGGAAAGGGTCCTGACAGGAATACAACAGGAATCAAGGTAGACACGAGGTACCGTATTTTTGGGACTATAAGGCGCACCGGATTATAAGGCGCAATATCAATGAACGGTCTATTTGATGGTCTATTTTCATACATAAGATGCACCGGATTATAAGGCGCATTAAAGCGAGGTAGTCGGATCCGGGAAAAAATATTTTTTTGCGTGCATGGAAAGAAAATCCTATCTATAGTCATTATAGACACATATAGCGCGATTGTCTGCGAGTGTGAATGACCTGTTCCACGAGCAGGTGGAACGTTTTTGGTCCGTGGCTGTTTACATCGCCATATTGGCCAGGATACTCGCTCGGTACTCGATACGGCTCGCTCTCCGGCGGCGGCCCCGATAAGTAAACATATGCCGGGACGCTTGAATTCTTTCGTCCCAAAAATATCATTTTTAAATATTAATTACAGCTAAACGGGAGCAGTTTCGATGCGAAAATTTCATGTACAAATCCTAATATACGTGTTCTATACACCATCGGCTTTTGAGTATCGACTACCTCGCGAGGTAGTCGGATCCGGGAATTTTTTTTTTTTTGCGTGCATGGAAAGAAAATCCAATCTATAGTCATTATAGACACAAAGCGCGATTGTCTGCGAGTGTGAATGACCTGTTCCATGAGCAAATGTACGTGTTTTGGTCCGTGGCTGTTTACATCGCAAACAGGAGCAGTTTCGATCCACAATCCATTGGCAGATAGTGGCGTAACTCGCTAGCAATTTAACTTTGAACGACCTGCTGACACCAATATCTAGCGGTTGGAGTTCTTTGGTTAATCCACCCAGAATGATGGCAAGCTCCAAATTAGTTTGCTTCACTTGGGTTTTGACAGTATCGGTGAGATGGCCGCGCATGGAGTCGCAGATCAATAGGGACAGAGATTTGTGGCAAAAGCCATCCGGCCATTATGTTGAAGCACATATTACTCCGCGAGGCTCCTGACTACCGTAATGCTCCGACAATCCATCAAGCGGTTCGGCTTCGTAGCTTACCAAAGTCGTACTAAAACATTTTTGACAGATTTTTGAGCGCTGTGTACCACATAAAACCGGTTCGAGGTGAGTAAGCACAACCAGAATTAATACATAAAGCGCACCAGATTATAAAGCGCACTGTCGATTTTTGAGAAAATTAAAGGATTTTAAGTGCGCAACTCCGACAACGAGTGGAAAATAAGGCAGAAAATAAATAGGCACAAAATCAATCAACACAACCGACAACAGGAGTGGCATCACGTGAGCGAGCAGGGAAGGAGATGAGCTGAGCTACAAATACAAAATAATACCAAGGTGGGAGGTTCTGGAAGAAGAGGTAGGGAGCTTCATGTCAAACAGAACAAAATAAATCCAAAACCAGCACACAGAGGAAAAAATACACAAAAAACAACCAGAAGTAAATAGAGAGCATGAGCACAGCAAAAACACCGCGCTCAGCCTTATGACAACTTACTGCACCCTGTTGTCGGTGAATTCAGGTGAAGAAAAACAGAAAAGCCACAGAAACGGTCCCTGACAAATTTCTCTTTTTTTTTTTTCTGCGTTGATCCATGGCGTGCCTGTGTACATTTTAAAAAATCTCTAAATCTTCTGACTCTCTCCTAAATGCTACAGAAATGCCAGCACTTTGGTACATATTGTCTGAGGCCATGCACAACTCAGCAGTCAGATTCATCAACAGATCCAGACATAACAATTTTTATGCTTGAGTTTAATTTCTTTGGTGTATCAATTTTGAATGTCTAGACATGGACGGATATGTGACCTGAATGTCAAATAACTTGTATTGAAAAAAAAATGTAAATGATACCAAAACTGAAAATTGCATACAAGGAAAGGCTCAAGAATGTCTTTTTAAGACTAAAATGTTAATCCAAACTTATCTTCTTTGTTATTTGAGATGTGGAGGCACATGACTTTAGACTGAGAAAGCCTGGTGTGAACTGGCGTCAAATCCACCACATCTATCTTTGCCTTGGCAGCTTACTTAAGTTTCACACGTTAATGACTACTTCAAGAAGACAGCTTTGGGAATATTCATTTACTTTCAATCGAGGTGGAAGGCTTTTGTTGGGATAGGCTGTCAAGTAGCTGAAAAATCCCACTGGAGCTATTCTTCAGTCCCAAACTAAAACTCAGCCCATAGAATACGGATGTAACAGTATGGAGGTCTTTTTTTTTTTTTTTCAGCCACACATGAAAGTTCAAAAATAATTGGCCACATATATAGTACGCAGTGCTTACAAAGATGTTGACTGTAAATGGATAAAAGCAGTGAGATACCAATCAGAGCCTTTAAATAAATAATTTAATACTCCATTAAGCATCCCATCATGACCCACAAACTTGTTCAGCATAGCAGAAAAAGTCAATTTAATCTTACTCATAATGTAAAGCATTTCTCTCTCCATGGTGATATTTCTTTCAGTTTCATGCTTTTCGCCTCTCAGTTAAAGTTGCAGTCACACATGAATACAGTTCCATGAAAATGTATTTGTTCCCCTTCCTGATTTCTTACATTTTTGCATATTTGTCACACTTAAGTGTTTCAGATCATCAAACAAATTTTAATATTAGACAAAGATAACCCATATAAATACAAAAATGCAGTTTTTAAGTGATGCTTTCATTTATTAAGGGAAAAATGTGATTCAAACCTACCTGGCCCTATGTGGAAAAAGTAATTGTGGCCCCTTGTTATATCATGAATTAACTGTGATTAACCCCATTTTTTTGGAAAACTGGGCTCAATTTAACTAACCACACCCAGGCTTGATTACTGCCAGACCTGTTGAATCAAGAAATCACTTCAATAGAACCCATCTGACAAAGTGAAATAGGCTAAAACAATTAAAAAAAAAAAAAACAACAACACATCATGCTGTGATCTAAAGAAATTCAGGAACAGATGAGAAACAAAAACCCAGAAAAACATCTAAAGGGCTGCAGGCCTCACTTGCCTCTGTTTGGACACTGGTCCATGATTCAACAATAAGAAAAAGACTGGACAAAATTTTTACTTTTTTCATAGGGCCAGGTACGTCTGGATAGATTTTTTCCCCCCTTAACAAATGACACAATCATTTGAAAACTGCATTTTGTATTTATTTAGGTTATCTTTGTCTAATATTAAAGTCTGTTTGATGACGTGAAACATTTACAGACGTGGACAAAATTGTTGGTACCCCTCTGTTAATGAAAGAAAAACCCACAATGGTCACAGAAATAACTTGAATCAGACAAAAGTGGTAATAAATAAAACTTCTACGAAAATTAACCAATGAAAATCAGACAATGCTTTTCAATTGTGGTTCAACAGTTTTAAAAAAACAAACTCGTGAAACAGGCCTGGACAAAAATGATGGTATCCCTAGAAAAGATTGAAAATAATGTGACCATAGGGACATGTTCAACCAAGATGGGTCCTCTAATTAACATCACAGGTGTCTACAAACTTGTAATCAATCAGTCGGCCTATTTAAAGGGTGACAAGTAGTCACTGTGCTGTTTGGTGACATGGTATGTACCACACTAAACATGGACCAGAGGAAGCAAAGGAGAGAGTTGTCTCAGGAGATTAGAAAGAAAATTATAGACAAGCATGTTAAAGGTAAAGGCTATAAGACCATCTCCAAGCAGCTTGATGTTCCTGTGACTACAGTTGCACATATTATTCAGAAATTTAAGATCCATGGGACTGTAGCCAACCTCCCTGGACGTGGCCGCAGGAGGAGACGGATAATACGAATGGTAACAAAAGAGCCCAGAACAACCTCTAAACACATTCAAGGTGAACTCCAAGGTCAAGGTACATCAGTGTCAGATCGCACCATCCGTCGTTGTTTGGGCCAAAGTAGACTTCATGGAAGACGACCAAGGAGGACACCACTGTTGAAAACAAATCATAAAAAAGCCAGACTGGAATTTGTCAAACTGCATGTTGACAAGCCACAAAGCTTCTGGGAGAATGTCCTATGGACAGACGGAACAAAACTGGAACTTTTTGGCAAGGCACATCAGCTCTATGTTCACAGACGCAAAAATGAAGCATACCAAGAAAAGAGCACTGTCCCTACTGTGAAACATGGAGGAGGTTCTGTTATGTTCTGGGGCTGCTTTGCTGCATCTGGCACAGGGTGTCTTGTATCTGTGCAGGGTACAATGAAATCTCAAGACTATCAAGGTATTCTAGAGAGAAATGTGCTGCCCAGTGTCAGACAGCTTGGTCTCAGTCGCAGGTCACCCGTCTTGCAACAGGATAATGACCCAAAACACACAGCTAAAAACACCCAAGAATAGCTAAGAGTGAAACACTGGACTATTCTTAAGTGGCCTTCTGTGAGCCCTGATCTAAATTCTATTGAATATCTGTGGAAGGAGCTGAAACATGCCGTCTGGAGAAGGCACCCTTCAAACCTGAGACAACTGGAGCAGTTTGCTCATGAGGAGTGGGCCAAAATACCTGCTGAGAGGTGCAGAAGTCTCATTGACAGTTACAGAAATTGCAGTGATTGCCTCAAAAGGTTGTGCAACAAAATATTAAGTTAAGGGTACCATCATTTTTGTCCATGCCTGTTTCATGAGTTTGTTTTTTTAAAATAATTCTGTTGAACCACAATTGAAAAGCATTGTCTGATTTTGATTGGTTAATTTTCATAGAATTTTTATTTATTACCACTTTTGTCCGATTCAAGTTATTTCTGTGACCATTGTGGGTTTTTCTTTCATTAACAGGGGGGTACCAACAATTCTGTCCATGTCTGTAAGTGTGACAAATATGCAAAAATTAGGAAGGGGGCAAATACTTTTTTACAGCACTATAACTGCAAATAAAGGTGGAAAAAAGCACTTTGGCTTCACATCCATGATTCCCATGTGACTGCAATTCACACAGGAGTGCTTGTTATGCACCGAGGTATGAGGCCTATCCCCCCAGGCAATACCCCCCAAAGAATATTCCCCCCACTTTGCATTTACCAAACTGGAACCAGATGAAGATAGCCTCAGATGCAGATTTATGCAACCTGCTTCATATTTATTTCATCATTTCTTTTACCATTACACACTGATTTAAAAATGTATGTTTGAGACAGGGGGCGCTGTATTGTTCTCATCTCAGGAGACAATTACCAACCCAGGGGTCTATTATTAAATATTCTTTGTGTAAACGTTACCACTTCCTCCAGGTAGGCTCCATTCCAGCCCATTCTACTGTTTCACGAGCACCACATCTACATAACAATTGGGTCTACGTGTGCTACACTTCATCATCATAGCAGTCTGTCGGGGGCGATAATGACTGTTTCATTTAGGTCTGATCAGATTCCTCCACGCAGCTCTGTAATTCGCCTTCCGCTGCCAAGAACTCCTGACCTTGTTAACCCCGGGTGACGTCCGAGCCAGTATGAGTTGCTATCTGACTGACCATTTCATGAAACTGCTTGCAAAGTATTTGAGTACCGCTAAATTTTTCTGGACTAGCGACACATTCTTGGCAGATAGAGGTATTATCAGTGGCTTACATATACTTTTACTTTATCACCTCCTCTACCAACCAGCATCCCAATGAAGCGTGTTCTTAAGTGATGTTAAAACACATAACATAGCATTTTGGAAATCAAATACTGATGTAATCAAGAAACATTTACAAACTGAATGTGCTTTTTCTGTTATTACAAAGCACACTCTCACAAATCATAGCTTACACATGTGGGGAAAGGCTTTGTGACATTTAAAGGATGACGCTGCTCTTTCAGAATTTCAGATGAACATTTTCAGAATGCTGCAGATGTGCAATTACCACCACAGTGTATGAAGACACTTTCTCCACCTTTTCAGGGTCGTCTGTTTGTAGGAAGCATTAACTGCTTCCTATTAACTAAAATCACTGCCTGGGAGCAGCTCTGCGATCCACATGGTGAGGATATCGACGGCCTCACTCGCACCATCACGGACTACATCAACTTCTGTGTGGACAACACCGTACCCACCAAGATCATACCGTGTTGCTCGAACAACAAACCCTGGATCAACCCTGAGATAAAAACACTTCTGAGAGAGAAGAAGAGGATCTTCAGGTCGGGGAACAGGGTGATGCTGAAGTCCGTACAGAGGGAGCTAAGGAGGAAGATAAGAGAAGGCAAGGACAGCTTCAAGAAGAAGATGGAGGACAAGCTGCAATAGAGTGACATCAGCGGGGTCTGGAGAAACCTCCAAACCATCTCTGGGCTCCAGAATACCTCCTCCCAGGCCACGGGGGGCAGGGAGTGGGTGAACAACCTGAATCTGTTTTTTAATAGGTTTGACCAACCGCCCTCCCCTCCGCCTGCACAACAACCACTGCTGCCTCTAAAGTCATCAAGACCTGCTGTCCACCCCACCTCCCTCCACCAACACCCCCCACTCCCAGCACACAGCCCCCCAACCTGACCCTCACTAAGACCCAGGTGAGGGCGGAGCTGAGGAAGATCAAGGCGAGGAAGGCCTTGGGTCCAGACTGCATCAGCGCAAAGCTCCTCAAGTCCTGCGCAGACCAGCTGTGTGGGATTGTGGAGCACATCTTCAACCTGAGCCTGAAGCTGGGGAGGGTACCACAGTTGTGGAAAACATCTTGTGTGGTACCTGTACCTAAGACTTCCCACCCCAGAGACCTGAACAGTTAAAGACCAGTAGCCCTGACGTCTCACCTGATGAAGATCCTGGAGAGACTGCTCCTTGCTCACTTCCGTCCCCTGGTGGGACCAGCGATGGACCCACTCCAGTTCGCCTACCAGCATGGCATTGGGGTGGAGGATGCAGTGATCTTCCTCCTTCACCATTCCCTGTTCCACCTGGAGAAGCCTGGGAACATGGTGAGGATCATGTTCTTTGACTTCTCCAGTGCTTTCAACACCATCCAACCGGTGATCCTGAGGGACAAGCTGCTGTGCGCAGGGGTGGACCAGCACCTGTCATCGTGGATCCTGGACTACCTCACAAACCGGCCACAGTTTGTGAGAACCCGGGATTGTGTGTCCAACACGATCATCAGCAGCACGGGGGCCCCCCAGGGAACGGTTTTGGCTCCCTTCCTGTTCACCCTTTATACTGCGGACTTCTCACACAACACGACACATTGCCATCTACAGAAGTTCTCTGACGACTCTGCGATCTTCAGCCTCATCTCCAGCGGAGATGAAGCTGAGTATAGAGGACTTATCCAGGACTTCGTGGACTGGTGCCATCGGAACTGCCTCCAGATCAACGCGAGAAACACTAAGGAGCTGGTGGTGGACTGTCGCAGGCAAGGACAACCCCTCACAGCACCAGTTAACATCCAGGGAACAGATATTGAGATGGTGACATCTTACAAGTACCTGGGTGTTCATTTGAACAGTAAACTAGACTGGTCACACAATACCGACGCGCTCTACAAGAAGGGTCAGTACAGGCTGTTCCTACTGAGGAGGCTCAGGTCTTTTGGTGTACAAGGGGTGCTCCTGAAGACCTTCTATGATTCGGTGGTGGCATCTGCCATCACTTTGGGAGTGGTCTGCTGGGGCAGCGGCATCACGGCAACTGACAGGAAGAGACTGAACAAACTGATCAAGAAAGCTAGCTCTGTCCTGGGG
This sequence comes from Pholidichthys leucotaenia, assembly GCA_020510985.1. NCBI lineage: Eukaryota > Metazoa > Chordata > Actinopteri > Cichliformes > Pholidichthyidae > Pholidichthys > Pholidichthys leucotaenia. The sequence continues at coordinate 380,281,779 of CM035844.1, read as the reverse complement.
CAGCACCTTGACCCAGTGGAGGAGATAGGAGAGAGAAGGATGGTGGCTAAGCTGTCATCTCTGCTGGAGTCTGAGTCCCACCCTATGCAGGACATACTGAACGCACTGAGGAGCTCATTTAGCAGTAGGCTACATCATCCTAGGTGCGCAACCGAGAGGTTTCGCAGGTCTTTCCTACCTACGGCTGTCAGACTTTATAACCTAAGCAGGGCTGCTTGCAGAAATAGCAAAAAAAAATGTTACGACCTAAACCTAATAGTATTGAATGCAAAAGACGCAACAGACTTACACAAAATGGTCCCCCTCCAGTATACAACTAGGACAATATCAATCGCTACGGAGGGTGACAATATGTATGGGTACATATTCATACTATGTGGGGTAACTAAAAAGACTGTTATGCTGTTTATTCCATCTAGCTACAATGCTCCGCACTGTGTATATACTGTATATTTATATATTTATGTGTACATATGTATATTCACTGCTCTTATTTTCTTATCTTCTAAAATATTGCTCTGAGTGTTGCTATCCCTGTGCTGTTGCAATCCTGGAATTTCCCCATTGTGGGACTAATAAAGGCTTATCTTATCTTAACTGTCTGGTCTGGCTTCTGCTTTATTATTTTTATTTTTAATCATCTTAATTTCTAATATTATCAGATTTTATTGGATGCCCTATTTCACTTCCCAATGCCTTTTTTTTTTGGACAAGAATTCAATTAGTAATCAGAATAACAACATAAAACACAATTCACACCAAGAGGGAAGTGAATGTTGTTTGATTAAAAGTTTTTTGTTTGTTTTTTTTAAAATCACACACTTTTTCATTTTCACCCCCCCCCCCCAAAATTCCACAAAAAAAAAAAAAAAAAAATATGTGTTACAGGTCAGTGGGGCAAAAAAGGTCTGGGGGGGGGGGGACCACTGTTCGACAGAATCACTGCTCTTATTTGTTTTGGTTAAAGTCCACCAGACAGCTGCAGTTGGTTCAGAACGCTGCAGCTTGAGTCCACACTAAGACCAAGAGAGTAGATCACATAACTCCAGTCCTCAGATCTTTACACTGGCTTCCTGTCTGCCAAAGAACAGAGTGCAAAACACTGCTGTTGGTTTATAAAGCTCTGAATGGTTTAGGGCCAAAATACATCTCAGATCTGCTGGTCCATTACAAACCACCCAGAGCGCTCAGGTCCTCAGGGTCAGGCCTACTATCTGTGCCCAGAGTTAGAACCAAACATGGTGAGGCAGCATTCAGTTTTTATGCCCCTCACATGTGGAACAAACCACAGAAAGCATCAGGGCTGCTGCAACTCCAACTGTTTTAAATCCAGGTTAAAACTTTCCTGTTTGCCACGGCCCTTTCAGTAGAACACTTGTTAATCTCCTACAATGTGCTGTAACTGTTATTTCTTGCATGTTTTCTCTCTTATTCTATTTTAACTTGTTTTTGTTTCTCTTTAATTTACTTTTTAGTTTGCTTTTAAATTCTTATGTATTTGTTTTGCAACTTCCTGTAATGCTTTAATGTTTTTATGTAAAACACTTTGAATTGTCTTGTACACAAAATGTGCTATACAAATAAACTTGCCTTGCCTTAATGCTTTAATCTTCTGTGCAAAACGTTATTACTTTTTTAATTATCTTTGCAGTATTAATCTTGGTAGCGTGTATAAATAATTTTGACCTCAAAGGGAGTGCAATCCGCTGGTTTCTTTAAGAGTTTAACTAAATAAAGTCAGAGTGTATATACACTACTCACAAAAAATTAGAGATATTTGGCTTTCGGGTGAAATTTATGAAAATGTAAAAAGTTCATGCTACTGAATTACATGATGAAAGTAGGGCATTGAAGTAGAAGCATGCAGTGGTATGATTTCCTCATCTCAAACAATTACTGAAACAAAAGCCAACAACAGTGGCGGGTATACCACAACAAAAAAACGTCAATTTCTCAATAACTTGTCATGTGCCCTTGAGCATCAATTACAGCTTGACAACAATGTCTCATGTTGTTCAAAAGTCGACTTATTGTCTGCTGAGGCCTGGCATTCCACTCTTCTTGAAGGGCGGGCCCTCAGGCTCATTGAGGTTGTGGGGTGCAGGTTTACGAGCCTCAACACGGCGACTCAGCTGATCCCATAGGTTTTCTTTGGGATTCAGGTCTGGAGAAGGTGCAGGCCACTCCATTTGAGGTACCCCAGCCTCCAGAAGCCATTCCCAAATGGTGCGAACTCGAGCTGGAGCATTGTCGACCATGAAGATGAAATTAGGCCTGTGTTGTTCATGCAGGGGCACAATGACTGGATTAATGATGTTATTCAGGTAGTATCGGCTTGTCACTGTACCATTCACAAGGTGTAGGGAAGTTCTGTATTGACGAGACACACCTGCCCAGACTGTAACATGGTGACAACAGTGGCTAATGCATAGCGCTCTCACTGACATCTCCAACATCGTTGGTGGCCATCATTTCTGCTCAACGTGAATTGAGTTTCATCAGAGAACAGCACTGAGGCCCGCTGGTCCCTTGCCTAACGTAAATGCTCTCTGGCCCATGCAAACGAAGATGCCTGTGCCTGGTGGTGTGGTCAGGTACCCTTGCAGGTCGTCTAGCATACAGACCATGCTGATGTAAATGTTTCAGAATGGTCTGACATGACACTTGGGTGTCTCTCACCTCCCTTAAATGTGCCTGGAGTTGAATGGCATTTATCTTCTGGTTCCGCAGGGCACTGTTCACAATGAAGCGGGTCCATCAATCAGGTGGGGATGTGGCCAAAGGACGTCCACTTCTATGCCTTTCTGTGACTCGTCCAGTCTCTCTGTATCTCTGTTGCAACCTGCTGATGACACTCTGTGACACTAAGCTCAGTGGCCACTTCCCTCTGAGAACATTCCTGTTTGAAGCCTCGCAATGGCGAGGTACAGTTGAACAGTTGTTAGGAGCCATCTTGGTCTCATGATGTCAAAATGTGAACAGCATGATGAAGAGGACTGCTTAAATACCATTCTAACTGAGCCAGAACATTTATTGGTCGATTCCATGGATCCAACACCTGTTGTGAATTTTGCCATTAAGCACCTTGTTAGAGAACAGTAAGTTGTGCAAAAAGTACTGAAACATTGAACAATTGGAAATGTGTATTGAAAAGGTTAGAGAAGGTCAAATTAAGTTCACCTTTATAGGTTATCATGCATTTTAGGTGCATCTGAAATTTTCACCCGAAAACCAAATATCTCTAACTTTTTTGTGAGTAGTATATACCTCTGTAAATGATCATTAACATTTTAATGTTTTCCAAAAGGTTAAAACTCATGAAAACACTATTGTGTTAAAATATTGTCCCTTTAACTTGGTCTTGGATGATGATACTGGCGTACTCACAGCGAGCTGGGCCGGATCGGCCGGCTCTCCTGCCTCCGTCATTGCTGGTCAGGCTGTGTCTGGGGTCCGACCTTGGCTGCTGCTGCTGGCTACTGCTGCTGCTGCTGGTGCAGTTAGCAGAGGAGAAAGGGGCTGCTGCAGGTCGCTGGCTACTACACTGTTTCCTCTTATCTAAAAAAAAAAAAGATCACAACTTTTTTTTAAAATCACTTTTAGCCACAAAAATCTGGGTGAAACTCACTACGAACTCCATCTATGCGCCTCAAAAAAACCCCATCTGTGCATCTTGAGGCTGCGTTGAATTTGTAATACTTCGGTCCATTTACCTTTCTGGGAGTGTGTTGGGGTGTGGAAGAGTGTCAGAGGCCTCTCGCTGCAGGACGGCGCTTTGCTTTCGGTGCTTTTCTCCTGGTTTGATTCAGCTGCATGGTTGGATGAACCACCCACAAAATTTGGCGCGTCCCCAAATATCTAAACAAAACAGAGTTGGGGGTCAAGGACAAACAAGTCAGTCACAACTTTTAGAAATAAAATAAAATGCTGTAAAAACATGTATAACCTGCAACATTTAGGTAAGGGGAAGAAAATTATTATTGGTGTTTTGTAAGAAAACAGCCAATCCATTAATGTCTGCAGGTCCATAAAAAGTCTTAAATTTGATTATCCAAAATCAAGGTCTTAATTTTCCTTAAACATGAGAAACAATCCTTAATTTCCTGCTCAATAACCTTAAAATAGGACACCTTAAACAGTAGATTTACTGGACACGACAGGACAGACTTGTGAATGTCTAATTTTTTTCCCCCACCAGCACAATTCAACACTTCCTGAATTATTCAAAATTAAAAGCCCTTTATAATGCTCCAATGATCAGAACAGCTGTATTTTAAATGTGCTTTATTATGAAATCAATTCAACCGATACTTGCCTGAAAACAGCAGCATGCAGCTGACAGGTTTTGTGACCATTTGTAGATTAAAAAGAAAAAAAATTGTAAAGGAGCTCAAGGATTCACGGATTTGTGTAGCTGGAACTCCAAACCACTGGAGTTACCACCAGCTGCGAAGCTGCCATGTGGGACTAACTGGAACATGACAGCGCTTCTACCTGAAGCTGCAGATGATTGTGATGAATACATCCACTGAATCCAACTTTTTCCTAACAAATCACATATGCCTTTGTTTCTCAGACAATTGTTCTTCAGACTTTCAGATGACTTTTTCTACTTTTCAGACACAGATGCACTCAAAATGGAGCGGGAAAACCAATTATAACAAGAGCACTCTGAGGCGAGTGCAATATCCCCCGCCTCAGCTTTTGTAGGGCAGGATCCCGAGGTGAACCTGTGTAGGCAAGTTTTGGTGACCCTAGAGGGCTTTAAACATTCTATAGTAAGAGATCACAGGCAGTGGCAACCTTGACCTTTGACCTTTTGATCCCAAACCTGTAGTCAGAGGTTATGGTTTCAAAGTGAACCTGTGTACCAGGTTTGGTGACCTAGCTTTCTTTGATGTTGAGATATAGTTTATAAGCCATTATGATGCTGACCTTTGACCTTACAATCCCAAAACCACAGTCACACTTCAGGGTCACAGGGTGAACCTGTGTACCAAGTTTGGTGAGCCTAGCTTTACTCATTGTACAGTAATAAGGCATAGGGAGTGTTACAGTAATAAGGCATAGGGAATGTTAACGTTGACCTTTGACCTTTTGACTCCAAACCCATAGTCAGAGGTCAGGATTCCAAGGTGAATCTGTGTAGCAAGTTCGGTGGCCCTAGCTTTACTTGTTTTATAGTAACAGTAAATGTAGCATTTACCATAATGCAACTGCAATGTTAACTTTGACCTTTGACTCCAAACTCATAAGGGCCTTTTCCACTAGCACGCTTTAGCGCGACACGGGACGGCTCAGCACGCTTTGTACGCTTTTCCACAAGCCCCAACACGGTTTAACAGCCGCGATTCTCAGCCCCGCTCCAGGGCAGGGTACAGCAGTGCTGATCTGTGCCGTTGGTGTGACGGTTAACAGACTGGTCGCCGCTGATTGGTCAGGTCGTAACCGGCGCTGATTGGTCCAGGTTGTAACCGCCCCTCTCCTCCTCCTCTTCTACCAAATCTCACGACCTTCTCAATAAAGTTTTGAAAAAAAAAAAAAATCTTCACGACCGCCTTTACTCAGCACGGGCAACCACTGTTGGCGGTTCTTTTCAGTGTATTGCTGTGCTATTTTCATTTATCCTCTATCAAAAATGGCTTCGCGTAATAAGGGTGTTCCATGGACCAGTAAGGAGCTGCCAGTGTCTGCTCACTGCATTGTCAAGCGAACGAATGCAGCGCGAGTTAGACGGAGCCGCCCGGAATGAAAAAATATCCGGGAGGTCTCGACATCGGAGTCCTGTTAACGGTGAGTTTTAATTTTTTTTATTGTGCGTTTTTTCGCAAATATATTCGGTAAGACGCTCAGTTTATTTATGCAATAAAAAAGCTGTTTCATTTGTGGATGGATCGCTGGCTTTATTGCAGCACACTGCGGACTAAAGCTTTTATTTTAATTTCAATGTGAAACAATACGCTGAAATAAGCTTATGTATTCTTGTTAAAAACTATTGTCTTTTCTGTATATATTGGCACTTTCGTGCTGTATTTTATTGTGTGCATTTTCCTTGTAGAATCATCCCACGCGTCCGCCGCGACAGCCCGCACGGATTATTCAACCGAGCCTTCATGACCCAGAGCTGGCAGAGACGGCTTCATTCATCCGAGTCGTGACCCAGTTTGGGAAGCTGGTGTAGACACTCAGTGGTCGGCGTGTATAAAATGTCGATTAACCTTCATGTTGTGTTGCAAAGTTTTTTTTTTCTTTTAATATTTTGTATATAATAAAATGGAATTGTTTTGGAAAGTGTGGTTTGTCTGTTATAACACTGAATTATAAAACAGTATAATTACATAGAAATTCCATTGCCTAATCTGATCAAAATGATACTGATCTTCCTGTCAGGGGTCAACCATTGTAAAGGTAATGTAATTTTTAACTAGACCAAAAAACAAATGTTTTTGTAAGCTTTCTGTTCTTTTTATTGAAATATCATAAAAAATTAGCCCCATATGATCCAGTTCTAAACTTTGGGTACATCTTTTATGTTAACTTATAAGAAGTTGCACAGTTGGACTTTAAAATGCAGCAGGAGAGACTGATCAAGCTTACAAGTCAAAGTAGGTAAAAAAGTAAGTATATGTAAATTGAATGTTCTATCGGCATTCCAAATTCAGAGAATTACAATACTTTAGAAGGAGTGTAGCATCATCTAAACGGAAAATAATAATACTGTCGTTCCAAACGTTGACCTGAAGGTGAAAAACATGATTTTTTAAAATTCAGTACATCCAAAATGCCCTAGGATGTAAAAAATAATAATTTGGTGTTGGGCAGTGTGCCACCGTCTCATTATTTAATACGAATAAAAACAAGTTTCAGCTCATTATTTCTAGGTCATTTGGCAGTTAATTCAAAACAAAAGTGACTTGTGTTGTTGCAGCTTAATTATGAGATAAAATTAATTGTGAGATAAATCCACAGAGCGAGCAAGGCAATAATCCTTGGATCCTTTTTTGTCTCATGTAAATAAGGACTCAGTCGGGTGCGTAACGTCACGGGAGTGTGGCCCCGCCTCGCTGAGAATCTGCTGCTGCCCCGCTTCTAAAACCTCCTAACACAAACCATCACAGCACAAGCACAACACCGTGCTAATGGAGACAGAAGCATTCCGAGCCGTACTGAAGTGAATCGAGCCGTACCGAGGTGTGCTGGGCTAGTGGAAAACAGGCTATGGTTAGGTCAGGGTGTAAACTGTCCAAGATGTGTATTAGATCCAACTACTGTATCAATTTGAAAAGACTACATCATTTCTTTCAGTAGTTATTGTGTTTAGAAGATTTAGGGAAAATCTGACCTCTGACCTCAAGGTCAGCTGAGAAGAGCAAAATTGCAATGTGCACATCATCAGTGTATATCAAACCACGGTACCAAGTTTCAAAACAATGGGAACAAAACTGTAGGAAGAGTTGATTTCACAAAAGTGGGACAGACGGACGGACACATAACCCCCCGCTGGTCGAAGAGCCCGGCGGGGGATAAAAGCGCCACTGTTTCGACTGTGTTTGGCTGCAGAAGGATAACCCTCACAAGCAAGCTCACATATACGTATGTAATGTATGTAATACATAACAAAAGAATAATTTATCAATAAGCTTGAGCATATTGTTTCCAGAATGATAGAGCTTTGAAAAGTGGTCTGTCATGGTATTTGTATTGTGCTCATCTTATTTTCACACACTGCACAGCAGACAGCTGTTATGTGGGAAGTTTGGAGAATGAAGAGCGCCAACACATTTCCTCCGTGTGTGACTGTGTGTGTGTATTGCATCTTATTAACACAAGCGTCCCCTCTCGGCCTGTAAATCTATGCATGTGCACCGGTGTGGCATACATTAAGGCTGTTTTGTCTGTGCCTAATTGTTTCATTCACTGACTGAACACACCAAGGACAGAGCCAAGGTCTCAAACAGTTGGGCTGTTGCCATGGTGACATCCGTAAGCAGCTTCTCCTGCCAATAAGCTGCTCGTAGCTTCAGGGAAAAGTGGCTTTGGAGCATATGAAAGAGCACATAAAGTTACAGTGAAAGTGTACACGTTTGCATACCATATACATGTGCACATTAATAGGTGCTGTAACACGAGACTGATTTAATTCTCAACTACATCCCGATCTCCTTGTTTATTCACAGTCACGCACGCTCTCACCCGCTCATGGTGCTCTATGAGGATCTCCACAACAATATTCTGGAACTTGATGTCCATGATGGCTGCGACCGTCTCCTCTTGAGGGCGAAGCAGAGTTGGCCCGAAGACGACGCCGAGGTTGGCAACGGTCATCAGATTCTGCTGGTGGTGACTGGCCACACTAAAGAAGGGACAACATTATTTTTAATCAGAAACATGAAACATTTTAACATTTAAAACTTTAAAGTGTGACATTTTTGCATGAATATCACATCACGGTCATTCATTTCACTGAGCTAGTTATCTGGGCTTCATGGTTTGTTATTTTACTGGTTCAAATTCGTTTTTATAATGTAACCAGTTTTAAGCTACCAAATGGAGCACCTATAACAATATGCATTTATGTCTCAAATGTTTTTTTAAAAGATCTCTGAAAAATCCTTGAGAGATCATTGAGACACCTGGAGAAATCATTGAGGGATCATTGAGAATTTCTTGGGCAATCAAAGAGGTCATTATATGTATATTTGATGGCTTTCTACTGGTATTCTACTCCATTTACACAGAGGTAGAGATCACTGAGAGCTTGTTGAAAGATGAAAAAATGGCCATATCTCTCACTGACCTTTCAAGGATTTCTCAGCAACTGCCAAGATCTCTCAATGATCTTCCAGTGATCACCCCAGTCACCATGGTCTCTTCAGAGTTTTGACTCAGTCCAAAATAATCTCTCAACGATCACCAAATCAAAGCGATCTCTCGAGGAGTGTGCATCGATCTCAATGCTCTCCCAATAATCTCTCAGCAACCGTGGTCTTTCAATGAACTAGACTGGTCTTTCATTGAACTCTCAGTGATCCCTCACTAATCTCTCAGCCATCTCTATCTTTGAAGTGGAAAAATTAGGTGTTCAATGAAAGATCACTGACGGATCATTGGAAGATCAATGAGATTGTTGAGCGCTTCTTAAGAGACAAGTGCGAGATCACTTCCCTTTGGTGATGGTTAAGAGATTGTTTTGGAACAAGTCAAAACTTTTGAGACCTTGGAAACCACTGGAAGATCACAGAGATCTGGCAATTTTTTCCCCTCTCAACAATCTCCACCCCTGTGTAAAGGGGCATCACTAGTCCAGTGCTGCTCCTGCTTAGCAGAGTGTAAAACAATGCAGTGAATCAATGACTTATTTTGTACCAGGAAGCAACATTTCAAGACAGATCTGCTACCTGTGGCTGCATGAGGCTCTTTTGCCCATAAATAGTTTAAAAAGATATTGAAAAAAGGAAAGTCGAAAAACTTCACTTCAATTTTCACTTATGAACTCATGAAGAAAGACACAAACTATTAAAAAAAAGGCACAAGCTTACAATGAAACAACAGACAACACCAAATCATACCAAGACTTATTTGGGTTTAGCATTTATCAGTCTGACAACTATAACAATGACATTATCTTTTCAGTAGGTCTTGACTCCTGACGAACTAAAAACATAACTGAAAGTGTTTTGACTCCTGGTCTAAGACATGACCTGGCATAGCACGTGAGTAGGAGGTAGTTAATCCATGGCAACACGTTTGTGTGATTCCTGATTTTACTTGTTAAACCATTTCAAAGTGTGAGGGATAAACAGACAAGAAAAGGGACACCATTGCTTTAAATCTGATATATATATATATATATATATATATATATATATATATATATATAATTTACGACGGTAAAAAGACCATTTCATTAATCTAAACTAAGGATATTCATAAGAATAAATTCCCCAGCTCCTATCTGAAAAGAAGCATCATGCGGTGCTGTAAAGTGATCCACCTGCTCTACCTCATAAGCCCGTCACACGATGACTGTCTGCAGGTGTAATCCCCCCTAAGCTCCAGGTAAATGTGGACTAAGACGCACCCTCGGAACAGCAGTAAACACACCTGTGGTTTAAATAAGGCCAATACGGCCCATTTGTCACAGATTGTATCAGGCTGCTGCTGCTGTTGAAGAAAAGCCTGATAAAACCAAGAGGCTTACATGGCAGTTTACACTAAAAACAATACCAGCTTTCTGCTTTAGAGAAATAATTAAACACAAGCCAGGAGTGTCATGCTTTGTTTTGTTTTTTTAGCCAACATTTTGTCACAGACTGCAGCGCCTTGTGATTACATAACCCACTGAAAATTTTCTTGTCATTTCTTTGCCTATAAACTACAGTACATATGGATGCATCGATACTACGGCTCACTATCAGTGCAGGCCGATAGTCACATGGCTGACTGCCATCGGCCTATCAGCAAAAACATTAATATTTACCAATGACGGTAAATCGCCGACACAGCAATTGGCAATTTCTTCTTGTGTGCTGGTTTGAATCCGTTGTTCCGTTGCCAAAACGGATTTCAGCGAAGGTGGCTGCGTGATTTGTGCTCATCATGTGTTTTGGGTTGCTAAATAACGGACAAGAGCAGAGTATGACGAAGATGGAGCTAATAAATGTTCAAAAAGCAACTTTTCATACAATCGCTGCAACAGAGAAAAAAAACAAGAAGACGTTACAGTCCGTCTGACCACTGCCACTGCTGTCATTTGACAATTTACTGGGGTTATGACGAGTCATAGAAATGTTCTATAGCTGCCAACTTCCTCAGTATTCTTTTAAATTTGGGTCGTTGTTTATCTGACTCGCTCTGAAAGTAGCGCCTCGATGAACAACCAGAGACAAGAACCATGAGATGTGAAGGAGGAGACAAACTCAGGATTTACACTGACTCCGGGTGCAGTACATTACGGCTGAAATCCAACCTCTGCAGCATATAGTTCCCCATTCTCGTCAATTTTCTAATCCCCATCTGGTCCGGACCACTGTGGACTGAATCCGGCTCGTCAAATTCAGTTCGCTAATTAAACGCAACAAGTCTGTTTTTGACAGATGCCGGATCCAATCTGCAAGGAAATCCTGCGGTATCTCGCAGCATTTAATAGCCATTTGTTCATTAAAAATTATTTAAGGATCATCCGTTGTTTTCTGAGGTCTACTCCTCCTCCACTGTGTCAGAGAAGGTAAAAACTTTGACATAACATATAAACACTTCATAGAATTAAAATTTTGTATAATTCTCACATGATCTTGTATTTCAAACTTTGTTTTGATCCATGCCGCTGCAAAACACAAATGCAGTTGGTAGGGATGGACACAAGGGTCCATCCGCAGTCAGTGTAAATCCTGGGAAAACCAATCACAGCTCCTGCGGCCTGCATTGCTGATGTGCACCTCACCCTCCCAGAAGAGGTGGGGTATCGCTCCTGCGTCACATCAATGCTGGTGCATAAATCCAGCTTAAAGATGCACTCCGGCAGCTCTAAAACTACTTCAGAAACAAATATGTATTGCCCAAAATAGTATATTGTGGCTTTTTATATACATAAAACTTTAATTGCCTTAGAATTGCTTGGAAAGAGCTTTTACATCTTCCACCTATTTAAGTATGTGTAGCTCTTATACAGTAGATAGATATATAAGATATATAGTATAGTCTAATTAGCTACACCCATACTCCCACCCACCAGTAGCAGATGCTGCAAGGCCAGTGTTGTGCCGAGAAATGCATGTCTGCTGCGAAAAGCATCTCCCTTCTCCTACCCTTTTTTTACCTTGTAAATCGTATAAAAGGGTTACGACACTGGCTGCAGTGTTGTAGTTGTTCTTTGTGTGTGGTTTTAACAGCATTGCTCCTCAGAAATGCACTCCCGCTGGGGATGCAAACACCGACATTCACTTCTGGCTGGCCCGGCATACGAGTCCTCTCCCACGTGGGAGTGAAGGAGGTGAGCCAGCCAGGCGCAGGCTCCCATCCGCCGCGACCCCCAAAGCGAGCTGGCTCTTGGTGGTTCCCCACCTGGGGGTTGACGGGGTGCCTGTCGGGCAGCATGCTGGGGGCCGGCGATCCGTTGCCCCCGTCAACCGCCATGAAACCTGGAACCACAGCGTGCGCCCCTACAGTTACCGCTAGCGTTCCTGAAATCCTGCTTGCTCCTTGACTCCTCCCTCTTCCCCCCAAGGCAGTGAACTCAGGTCTGTAACCATGCCCAGTGCCTAGCCTGATTGGTATTTACATTAATTAACTTAGCTTACTAAGCAGGAATGCTTATGTAGCTAAAAAACCACTCTGTCCCAAACTCACATTTTATTTATTTTTTTTTTTTTTTGGGGGGGGGGGGCTTAACTGCACATTCACAGAAGAAAAACACAGACTTTGGACTGATTTTGCTCTTGATGTGTCTTGTAAGTCACAAAAAACATTTTACAGACATGTTAACAACAGAAAAAAAACTAGATTTTGGCCAGAGTGTTATTTTAAGTTTTATATCTGCAGTTCAACATCCTATCCAATAAGGCGGCGGCCTAGTCCCAGGCAAAAGCTCTGGTAGGACTTCAATGGTTGCAAAAGTGAAAATGAAAGGAAACAAAGAAATGGCGACTGCATTCTGAAGCTCTGCCTCTCATGTTTTTGTTTTTTTTGTTTTTTAACAGCTCCTTCGAGTAAGTTTTGAGTGGTGCTTCGAATCTTTATTTCCATTTATCGGACCCTGGTCGTTACCTGTCATTGGCCCTGATGAGGTGTTCCAACCCACATTCCCTGCTCTCCTCGTCCTCACTGGCGCGGGGTGAATCACCATAAACTGCAGCCCCTGTATTGGGCTGCTCAGACAGCTAATGCTGCTGACCTGCCGGTTCCTGCCAAGATTGGCTGAGTAAATGCTAGATCACTAGTGAACAAGACTTTTATCTTAAAGGATTTCTTCACATCTAGAGGACTGAATTTTCTCTGTGTGACTGAGACATGGCTGAGTGACGGTGAGTCCAGCGCTTTTACTGAACTTTTACCCTGTGATCACTACTATTTTAATTCCCCATGGACATCAGGCCGAGGAAAAGGAATAGTAAGCAACTGTCTGTACGGATCACTATAAATGTAAACAGCTTTTCTTATCATTCACCAGCTATGAACTAAGTTTATTTGAGCTGGGTCATTTTCACACTGTTGTGTCCTGTGGCTCACCTTGAATTTAAACAAAAAAACAGTCAGCAGCTGACTTTCATTACTAGTTTATTGAGTAGTGACATACAAAAACAAACCACTTTGTAACAGGTTGCAAAGGTTTTTTAAATGGTTACCTTCCACAGAAATGGTCTTTGCCACGTGAAAGGTTATGAATAGAAGGTGTATGACACATATGTATGATTGAATTTGTGCTTTCAAATATGGTGTGATGAATTGCTGAATTGCTTTAACAGTTCTGCTATTTATGATAATGCGTATTTCTTTGTTTCCCTGGCACAGAGGAGGGACAAATGACAAAAAATATATACACCACTCACAAAAAGTTAGGGATATTTGGCTTTCGGGTGAAATTTATAGAAAATCTAAAAAGTTCACGCTACAGAGATATTATTTCATGAAAGTAGGGATTTAAGTAGAAGCATGCAATGGTAATTTCCTCATCTCAAACAATTTACTGAAACAAAAGCCATTAACAGTGGTGGAATACCACAACAAAAATGTCAATATCTCAATAACTTGTCATGTGCCCTTAAGTATCAATTACAGCTTGACAACGACGTCTCATGCTGTTCACAAGTCGACTTACTGTCCGCTGAGGCATGACATTCCAATTTTCTTGAAGGGCGGCCCTCAGGTCATTGAGGTTGTGGGGTGCAGGGTTACAAGCCTCTACACGGCAACTCCGCTGATCCCATAGGTTTTCTATGGGATTCAGTTCTAGAGAAAGTGCAGGCCACCCCATTTGAGGTACCCCAGTCTCCAGCAGCCGTTCCCTAATGATACAACCTCGATAAGCTGGAGCAGTGTCGTTCATGAAGATGAAATTAGGCCTGTGTTGTTCATGCAGGGGCACAATGACTGGATTAATGATGTTATTCAGGTAGTATCGGCTTGTCACTGTACCATTCACAAGGTGTAGGGCAGTTCGGTATGGACTAGACACACCAGCCTAGACTGTAACACCACCACCACCAAAGGCTCGTCTGGTGACAACAGTGGCTGATACATAGCGCTCTCCTTGACGTCTCCAACATTGTTGGTGACCATCGTTTCTGCTCAACATGAATCAACTTTCAGAGAACAGCACACTGAGGCCCACTGGTCCCTTGTCCAGTGTAAATGCTCCCTGGCCCATGCAAGACGATGACGGCTGTGCCTGGTGGTATGGTCAGGTACCCTTGCAGGTTGTCTAGCACGCAGACCATGCTGATGTAAACAGTTTTGAATGGTCTGACGTGACACTTGGGTGACTCTCACCTCGCTTAAATGTGCTCGGAGTTGAGTGGCATTTATCATCTGATTCGGCAGGGCACTGTTCACAATGAAGCAGTCATCAGCGTGGGATGTAGACAAAGGACGTCCATTTCTATGCCTTTCTTTGACTCGTCCAGTCTCTCTGTATCTCTGTTGCAACCTGCTGATGACACTCTAAGCTCAGTTGCCACTTCCCTCTGAGAACATTCTGTTTGAAGCCTCGCAATGGCGAGGTACTGATGATCAGTTGTTAGGTGTCGCCTTGGTCTCATGATGTCAAAATGTGAACAGCATGATGAAGAGGACTGTTTAAATACCAATCTAACTGAACCAGAAAATTTATTGGTCAATTCATGAATCAAACACCTGTTGTGAATTTTGCCATTAAGCACCTTGTTAGAGAACAGCAAGTTATGCAAAAAGTACTGAAACACTGAACAGTTGGATATGTCCATTCAAAAGGTTAGAGAAGGTCAAATTAAGTTCACCTGTAAAGGTTATCGTGCATTTTAGGTGCATCCTGAAATTTCTCCCGAAAGCCAAATATCCCTAACTTTTTGTGAGTTGTGTATATACACTGGTATTGGCTACTGGCCAACAGCTATTTTTCATTATCATATCAGTATCAGCCCAAAATTTCACAACTGGTGCATCCCTAAAAATATATGCTATCCCTGTATTTTTCAGGGTATAAATACAGGATAAAAAGTTTATAGAAGCTACCTACAAATAAGTCCATAAGCAAACCACGTTCCCAACATCTCAGAGGGTAAGTAACTGATTATCATGTTACATACAAAGTGTAAAAAAAACTGGAAATTTCATTACCAGGGCTGTGCATCGAAAAATTATCTACTTTATCACATTTTTTTTTATAATTAATTGAAATTAATCACTAAACTCAAGAGAAAGAAGCAATGAAAAAGAAGTATACTTTAGCAAGTTTTAATTGCATTTTATTCAATGAATATACCTGCGTGTCCCCCCATCCCCGTGGTAACCCTCATGTTCAAATACAGCTATTATCATTTTCTATTTCCTCTTATTTTGAAACAGACAGAAAGGAAGTCAGTGCTTCTACTAAAAGTAGCATTCCTAATTATCGCAGCATGTGAGAATATAAAAAGTGCCATTCTCAAATGATTTCCAGAGAACATGCATAATACAGACCTTAATGGTGAGTTAGATACTTGTATTTATTTTATAGGTTATATCAGAGTGAGTGGTCTGCTGGAGTTGGTGTTTTCCTCTGCTCACTCTGACAGAAACTCTCCCTCTTTTCATACCACTGAGTGAGCAGCGCCCATCAATGAGCACTATATCAAGTATGTGGGCTTGAAGCAGAGGGTGTTGCAGGATGAGGTAGTGCACTGAAGGTGCCCCGAATGCCCCAAAGAATCAGTTTATTGTGATGTAAACTTTGCAAATTTAAACCCCGAAAAACAAGGTCTACTCTTCTTTTAAGCTGACCCAGCTGCTGAGACAAACCAGTCACCACTGGTGACATCACATCAGGAAGTGACCTGACAACATCACAATCTTTGTGAAGATCTGAATACAAGTGAAATGCACCCACAACAACCATAAAGAAGCAACTGTGAGACATGTTCACATAAGCACTAAAGTGTCAACCAGAGGCTGCGTTAACTGAAACCTCTGGTGTCAACCTTTCTATCAGCCCAAATCTTTACAATGAAACAATCCTTCACATGCAAATCACCAAAATACTGCCGAGTCTGCAAAAACTTCAAGAGTTATCTTACAGTTAATTTACAGGCCCTCAAGAACACCTCAAGTTATTCGTGAGGGCCCCTTACAGCGGTCATAGGAAACTCGTACAAATCCCCGTTTGTATGGAGATTCATAGAGCTGGTGTATGGCAGTGGTGAGGTGCTCATAAGGCAGAAGTACATCATTCGTGCAGCATTTCTGCCGTCAAAATGTGTCAAAAGCCACAAGAGCTTCCTACCAACGACTTGAGCGTGCTGTGAGTTGCACAAAAATTTTCAAAAGATGGCACTAAGTATGCCACACGAAGATCCCAAGGCACCCTTACAAAGAATGTAAGAACTCTAGGGCCATCGTACGACACAAAAGCACCTCATTTCTCAAGAACGCCTTATAGAGGCCATATTAAATGTTACAACTTTGCACAATAGAGCTCGTCCCCTCTAATACACAACTTATACAATTACAATTATTACTGAGGGTGGCAACAACACTGTTCATTCAAATGTGAAATATACAGTCTGGGTCTATATTTATATAGTGCTGGGTAATTTAACTAACTGCAATGCTGCTGATACCATATAACTGCAATGCTCCTGTGCTGTGTATATAACTGCGCACATATGTATATTTATTTACTGCTTTGGCTAACCAGTTCTTATCTTATCATCTTATTTACTATTGCTCTGACTGTTGCTATCCCTTTACTGCTGCAGTCCTATAATTTCCCCACCATGGGACTAATAGAGGCTTAACTTATCTTCTTATCTTAAGTTGTTCTTGTGAACTGAACAGCAGCCGTAAGAAACTATGTCCCCTCCACGAATGTCTGCAAACTCCAGAATTCATAGAAACTGGGAGATTCTCATGGCCCCATTGTTCAGAAGAATCTTTGTGACAGTAGCTTAAGGTAGCAAATCTAGTAACTGGAGGAGTTCTTCTGAAGTTTTCTGGGAACATATGAAGATTTTAACTACAAAAAAATTACACTGTCAAACATGTACTGTCACTCATCTATACTGCATCTGTGCTCCATCTCCAACTCTGTGTGTAAATCATTTTTTCCTGGTGGGTTTCCATTTTCAACACACACTGTGCATTAATGCATGCGGTCCAGAGATTACAGAGAGCTTTAATTTTAATACTACATTTAAATCCAGTGCTGCTTTATATAAATATGACTGTCTGTAGTTTAGCATCTCTTGTCCTTGCTTGGGACTTCTCTACCTACTTGGCCAGATGTTTCATCAGAAGCTCCAGCATCTGTCTGTTCTTCTCAGGCAGCCGGTGCACAAGTGCATGGATCTCTGTAACTCTGGCCTCCAGGTTGTCCATCTCTGGACAAAGACAGATAGTAAGGAAACATGGACTTCAATACATTATAAGCACATACTGTAAATGTAAACTAATAAATAATGGCTCAATCAAGCAAAGAGAAGATTTGTTGGCATGCTTGTTCTACACACAGTTCTGCAACAGGTGGTCACTGTGCACATTTGGAAGACAAGGAAGTTACAGTTTTGGATAATGAGCAAACAAAAGAAAACTGATGCACACAAATAATTAACTAAAGTAACAGCTTTGCTCAGATTTTTCACAAGTTGCATACTTCACAAACTCAGAACTATTATACAACAGTGTGTAAAGAAGAAGGCTGGTGATATTTTCTTTTTTTCTACCAACAAGTATAAAAAAAGAAAGAAAAATAACAAATATGAAACTAAATCTCAGTGCACAAAATATTCCCAAGTGTGGTTTATGTGCAGCTGTAAACTGTCTCCAACAAGTGTTCTATCAACTCTAAGAATTAAAGAGGACAACTGTTGTATGGAAATTACTTTATACACACTCAGAATGTTCACAGAAAATGTTCAGCCAAGGATGGCCACCTGGGGCAGCGCGGTGGCGGAGTGGTTAGCACTGCGGCAGCACAGCAACTCACCCTTGACCGGGGGATCCCGAGTTCGATCCCAGCCCCCGACCAACAGTGATCTGTGTGGAGTTTGCATGTTCTCCCCGTGTCTGCGTGGGTTTACTCCGGGATTTCTCCAGTTTCCTCCCACATGCCAAAAACATGCAAGTTAGGTTAATTGGCATCAAACTGGGGATTCTAAATTGTCCTTAGGTATGAATGTGAGAGTGAATGGTTGTCTGTCTCTCTGTGTTGGCCCTGCGATGGACTGGCGATCTGTCCAGGGTGTACCCTGCCTCTCGCCCAAAGATGCTGGGATAGGCTCCAGCCCCCACCCCCACCCCCCCGCGACCCGAAAGGATTAAGCGGAAGAAGATGGATGGATGGATGGATGGCCACCTGATCTGACTTGTTTTTTCCTTTGTTTGGCACCAAATAAAAGAACACAATAGTTTTGAGCATGAGATTTGAATCAAGGTTTTTGGGTTTTACCATTTTATATATTTTAGAGAATATAAAGAGGATATTAATTTTCTGGTTACTTACTGCATGTTAGCTCAGTACTTGTTATTATAATGTACCTACTGTACTGACTAATTATTCTGCAAGAGGATGCTGCACATTAATTATGTCAACCATTTATATAAGTGGAGAGCAACGATGTGGAAAACAAGTGGGTTAATCTATCAGTAAGCAATTTTCTCTTGGATTTTAATTTATTTTGTACATTCCCCTTTCTCAATAAAAAAATAATCCATTAATTATTTTTCACTACATTCCCATTGCATTTTTAGCTACTGTATAATCTCTCTCCAATGTTGTGACAATATAGAAATCTAAATCATCATGAGATTGCTCGATGAATAGCACCAACTTCAACTTTGGAACTTGTTTTTATACCTTGTTTTATTTTACTTGTTCTAAATAAATCAGAGTGACAGCTTTTCTGGCTGTTGGCCATCATACGATCGGCATTTATGCAGCCAAACCTCTACACTCAAACATGATAACGCTTGTCTGAGACGTTATCAAGGAAAAAACACTGCTTATAAATCATCTAAGGTAAAGGTTCAGTCAGCTGGAGTCACTGTCATCTATGGAGGTTTTATAGTCACACAGTTGAGCAAAAAAGTTGAGTATGAGGAAGCTTGGGAAATATTTGACTCAACAGAGACACAGAATTAACTTAGTGGGGTGGAATGATATTTTCTTCTTCTTGGCCATTTTATTGTGCACTGCATACATATATATATATATATATATATACAGTATATATACATATATATACAGTATATACTGTATATACAGCTTTAAATAGCTTGCTGTTTATATGGTTCAGCTGCTGTTGCTGCTGCTGCTAAATGAGTTAATCCACTGCCTGCTTAATGAAACTTTTACTGCAGTCTGTCTCGGTTAAGTTCATTATACTGTAGGTGTTTGGAAGTTAAATAATATAATAAATATAAGTATGTTTAGCTGCCTAGTTGGTGTGCTGACTAGAATCTCTGTGTTTTCTTACAGTAACTCTGGCTGATGCATGGTTGTTTTGTGTGTGTATGCAGATGCTATATAATAATAATAATAATAATAATAATAATAATAATAATAATAATAATAACAACATGAATATGGGCATGATTTCTTGTCTATTTTGGACAAATTCATAGTCACAATTCATTCAAAATAAATAATGAATTTGTTAAGTATCACGAAGTTTGGAAGGTTATTTGTGTTAATATGCTCCATAATCAGCACATTTATATTAATGTAATTCATTGTAAAAACAAAACGACACAAAAAAACTTCCTTACTTAAGTATTGCAGGGATAAACTCTTCATGGCCTAGTAGTTTAACATGACCATAAAGTTAATGCAATATTAAGTCATGGTAATAAAAAAAGCATCAACAGGTCACTAACGTGTAGGCTATACACAGCTAGTCATTTGTTAATCAAAGTCAAAAGCCAAAGCACTTTATTGCTAATTTCGCCATGCTTTTAAGACGTAAAATGGAATTTAAAAAAAAATAAATCAGAAACTAGTGGAGCCTTTATATCAAAATGTATTTAACTAGGTAATAAATGCAATACAAAGTGAAGCTGTAAATAAAAAGTGCTACTGTCATTTCTTTTTTCCAAATAATTTTCTGGCTTTTTATGCCTTTATTATGTCAGTGCAAGTAGTTGAAGAGCAGGAAAAAGAACACAAAGTGGGAATTAAATGCAGAAAAATGGTAGGTGCCCAAGACGGTCAAACCACTTGGTATTTACTTTATTTACTGAGATTAAGAGATGTTTATTGCAGAGCAGAAGTGGAGGAGCTCTGAGTCTTCCTGCACATGCAGGGCTCACGGAGCCGGAGATGACAAATGAGTATAATAAGTCGCTCCCGCAGATGCAGTCAATATAAAGATGACCACCGCTCACAACAGGACCTCAGGCTGTCAGCACCAGGCAACACACCCACAACTGACCGAGAACCATGGACAACACATATTCTAAACAGCTTACTGGAAACTAAATCCTGCAAACACTGGAAATAAAGCTAGAGTCACATGTACAAGTCATACACGCATCTGCAAAAAGACACACAACAAAAAACACAGGGTGCGCTGTCCACCTAAGCGTTTGTTTCTCCCACTTCCAATTCATTGTCTATATAGAATGCCCCACATACACTCTGGTAGCAGTGCGTCAAGAATCTTGAGCCGTCATGTGGAGGTGCCCACTCCTCATTTGCGCAGGAGTCACACTCCTGTCTACTTTATGCAAATGAGGAGTGGCAGCTTTGGCGCCGATGGCTTCAAAGAGCTCGTCCTGAGAGCAGTTGTCAGTAAAAAGTAGTGATGGGAATATTAACGCGTTAACGCAATTAATTAGTACAGCCCAATTCACAGATTAAAAAATATTAATGCAAATTAACACCCCCTAGGCACTTCAGCTTACAGTAGAACTTGCAACACGCAACAACTGTTCCACCCGGGCAGTTTTCACGTAACACATAATACAGTCAGTGGTCCATGGGCCGTGATCACGGATGTGATTTATTTAATTGTGAGTGTTCAAATCGATTTGGATCATCACTGGTATACTATATGGACATTTGGACCATACATTATATTTAATCATACATTGAAACGAGCTGCCGCAGGGAATGAATATTAAGAGAGCACAAGTCAACTGGAAGTTAGCAAAAATTTTCCCAGGAAGCAGATGTGCCATCGTGGATATGTAATTGCCATTTTTACAATTGTTCTTTGCATTTATGGTAATCATATACAGTAAGATATGTACATGGAACATTGTGAACACAAATACAGACTACAGCCTGTACTGTAGTATAGAGCGATGACAATAATGATAGTAACACCAATTGAAAGAGTAACCGCTATCCTGGACTCCTGGGGCCTCATGTACAAAGACTTGCGTGGATTTCCTACTGAAAGATGACATACATTTAAATCAAGAAAATGCCATAAGCAAAACAAATCCAGATGTATGAAACGCTGCGTACGCAGGAATCCAAGCACATTTCCTTTGTACATCCCAATCTACTTGAAATTGAACACACATGAGGAAATACTGGACTCCTCCCTTGACATGCCTCCATTTGAATATGCAATTATATATAAGCCCTGCATGTTTGATTCTCCTGTATCCACAATCAAAAATAATGGATTTAATGGAATTTGATAGAACCTGTGAGTTGGAGGCACTCCTGAATGCGGTAGAGGCACGTAAAAACATTTTGTTTGGCACGCTGTCCGCCGGCATTAGCGCCAGATACAGATAATTCAATAGCCTGCTCACAGCCCTGTAAGATTAGTTTATCGTCTTCCTTTATTCAGACAGGGATGAGAAGGAGATGTTTATTTAACCTTGACATGTTTTCACTAACGTCTGCAGTCGTCCTCAGAAGTGTCAGCTGATCACTGTGATTTGTGACCGACCGTGTGGATCAGCTCGTTGAATAAAGGAAAACAGTAATGAAAAAGAAGATAATATGAATCTATTTGGTGGGTAGCCACGGTCACCTGTCAGTTGAAAGCAGATCATATCAGAGTCGACGAGTACATATTTTATGTCCAAAATGCAAATCTCATCATTATAGTTATATACAACTTACATGGATTACACACACTACTACTGTAAATGAATGAAGTGTGCCGAGGAAAGGGTGACACTGTTGCATTACAAACTTTATGCATGTGTTTATTGACATAACTACTGTACACATAGAGGCAACTGGGGGCTTGATAAAATGCTATGAAATTGTAGTATAATCGGCAAAAAAAGGAAGTCACTTACTCAAACCACTGACTTGTAATGAAGCTTTGAAGACAGGGTGATATTTGGGGGCATACAGGCGCGCTGTTCATGACATGGGCTATTTAGGACAATTATATGAATTTACTCACCAAGAAGGCACCCATCCGCAAAGTGCCAGCTTGTAGTTTGTTCCCAACAATGCTGTTCTTTAGAATGAATGAATTGTGCGTTGAACCAGGCCACCTTGCAAAAATGTTGGTTAGTTGCATTTGCGCATCACATATAATTTGTACACTGAAAGATATGGAAATGTCTTCTGTTAACATACACATATTCATCTTGTGAAGATGATTTTATAGCAATGTGTGTGCAGTCGATAGTTCCAATTACATTAGGAAGACCGGCTCTCGCTGCAAATTGCATTTTGATATTGGCCTGTTCAACTGCATTGTATAGGAATATGATGTACCTGGGTAACAGCCGGATAATGCCACCCCACACAGCTGGCATAGCTCGGCTCAGGGTCGACTAGGAAATTCCCAACAGGTCTGCCAGCACCTTCTGGAATGACCATGTAGCCAGAAACCCCAGTGGTGCCAGCACCTACACTAAGACAGGCAGCACACGGCTTCTTGCCATGTCGCACTCTAAGTGCGGCCGTAGCTCTGAGCACAGTTCCACAAGGACTGCCCGTGGAAACCTAAGCCGGCTGACAAGCCAGAAAATCCTGAGCCAGAAAATCTTCTAAGTACCCTTTCTCTTCTCACTGCGCAATTTGCAATATCCTGTAATAATGCTAACGCCACTGTTGTTAGAGGTATTTTCTGCATTTCTTTGCCCTTGCTTTTATATCTATTCATCTAATTGTGCACAGTTGGATGTTTGTTCATCATGTGTCTCTGGTATATGTGACCCGTGCTGGCAAAATGAGTCAGAATGCGCACGGCATCATTACGAGCTGCAGGCAGGAGAATTCATAAATCATGATTCTCTTTGTTTGCTAGCGGCAAGTCCTGGGAAAAAACCCAGGAGTGCCTGGTATAATTGGAAAGTAGAAAAAATACATACGGTATGTTTATGCAGAAGACATACAGTAACTCCTGTCTGATCGAACGCGAGTTTTAAACCTAGCTAAAATATAAACCAATAGTCTTTTTCCAGTGTCCGTTTTTGCGCACTTTCTACAAATTAAATATAATTTTGAAGGTCTTTCAATACAGAATATGGAAAATCGTTACCTCAGTTTTGATAATTTCCTCAGTCACTCATTTTGCCAGCACGGGTCACATCCATCCATCTTCTTCCGCTTAATCCTTTTCGGGTTGCAGTGGGGGCTGGAGCCTATCCCAGCATCTTTGGGCGAGGGGCAGGGTACACCCTGGACAGCTCGCCAGTCCATCGCAGGGCCAACACAGAGAGACAGACAACCATTCACTCTCACAATCATACCTAAGGACAATTTAGAATCCCCAGTTTGACGCCAATTAACCTAACTTGCATGTTTTTGGCATGTGGGAGGAAACCGAAGAAATCCCAGAGTAAACCCACGCAGACACGGGGAGAACATGCAAACTCCACACAGATGGCTGTTGGTCGGGGGCTGGGATCGAACCCAGGATCCCCCGGCCAAGGGTGAGTTGCTGTGCTGCCGCAGTGCTAACCACTCCACCACCGCGTTGCCACATATACAATAATTTTCACATCATTATCAGTCTACCAACATCACTTCTAAGTGTTGCCAACGGACCAATAACAGTAGAAACAAACGTACGCCAGCCATGAAATTGCCATGGGGCTGCGCATATTTCCACGGTCATTTCATTCTTGATACATCTGAAATTTTCTGTGGAAAAGGACATAACGTCATGTTTTTGTGCCCAAGTACCCTTTGCACATGAGGCCCCTGGCTTCAGCCAGCATGTCAGCAGTGGTCACTAGCAGCCACTGGTGTTTGTTTCTTGAATGTCATCCTTTGCTGATTTCATGGTGGTGACTTTTTTACTCTCCTTTTTCCCACACAATTACCTTACTGCTGATGTTGTCATTCTTTTATTTTTATTTATTATCAGCACATCAGAATCAAATGGACATGAGCAGTTTAGTATGTTTTTTTTTTAATATTCCCCACTGGAGTAGTGCATTTAGACAACATTAATAAATAAAGTATTAGGTTTAGGATACTGTGTTAGGATACCATATCTCTAAGGGTGAGTCCAGCAATCCTATGGCGAAAGCTCATTTCAGCCGCTTGTATCTGCGATCTCATTCTTTCGGTAATTACCCAAACCTCATGACCACAGATGAGGGTAGGAACATAGACTGAGCAATAAATGAACAGCTTTGCCTTAGAGCTCAGCTCCCTCTTCACCACGACAGACTGGTACAATATCCACAGCACTGTAGATGCTGCTCCATCCATCTGTCAATCTCTCGTTCCAGTCTCCCCTCACTCGTGAATACGACCCCGAGAAAACTCCTCCACTTGGGGCAGGAGCTCATCCCCAACCCGGAGAAGACAATCCACCCTTTTCCGGCTGGACTCGGACTTAGAGGTGCTGATTCTCATCCCAGCCACTTCACACTCAGCAGCAAACTGTCCCAGTCAGACCTGGGACCTACTGCTCGATGAAACCAACAGGACAACATCATCTGCAAGCAGCAGAGATGAGATCCTGTGGTCACCAAACATAACACCCTCCATTCTTTGGTTGCACATAGAAATCCTGTCCATAAAAATTATGAACAGGATTGGTAACAAAGGGCAGCGCTGGTGGAGTCCAACTCTCACTAGAAACGAGTCTGAGTGACTGTTGGCAATACAAACCAAACTGTCACAAGGGTCGTATAGAGAACGGGTAACTCGTAGCAACAAGCCCAGTACCCCATACCCCCGAAGCACCCCCCACAAACAACCACGATGGACGCGGTCAAATGCCTTCTCCAAGTCCACAAAACACATGTACACTGGTTGGGCAAATTCCCACAAACCCTTGAGGATTTTTGAGAGGGTAAAGAAGCTGGTCTGATGTGCCATGGCCAGGACGAAAAACATATTGCTCCTCCTGAATCCGAGGTTCCACCAATAGCCAGACTCTCCTCTCCAGTACCCTGGCATTGACCTTCCCAGGGAGGCTGAGGAGTGTGATCCCTCTAAAGTTGAAACACACCCTTCGGTCCCCCTTCTTGAAGAGAAGAACCACCACCCCAGTTTGCCATGCCATAGGTACTGTCCCCGACCTCCATGTAATGTTGCAGAGGCATGTCAGTCATGACAGCCCTACAGCATTCAATGCCTTGAGGTACTCAGGGCAAATCTCGTCCACCCCTGGAGCCCAGCCACCGAAGAGTTTTTTTAACTACTTCGGTGACCTCAGCCCCGTGATGGGCGAGTCAACCTGCTCGTCCTCAAGGTCTGTGGAAGGTGTGTCAGTGGGACTAAGGAGATCCTCAAAGTTTTCCTCCCACCGCCTGATGATATCCCCAGTCAAAGTCAGCAGTACCCCATCTGCACCATACACAGTGTGGAGAGGGAGCTGTTTCCCCTGCCTGAGCCGCCAGACAGTTTGCCAGAATTTCTTTGAGGCCGACCAAAAGTCTTGTTTCATGGCCTCACCAAACTCTTCCCACACCCAAGTTTTTGTTTCAGCAACCACCCGAGCTGTTTCGGAAGTCACACAAGGCAACCAAGCTTGATAGGACTCCTTCAGCTTGATGGCTCCCCTTCACCACTTGTGTCCACCACTTGGTTTGGGGGGTTGCCACTATGACGTGCACCAACAACCTTCCGGCCACAGCTCTGGGCAGCTGCTTCAAAAATGGAGGTGGAAAACATGACCCATTCAGACTCCATGTCTCCAGACTCCCTCGGAATGTGGTTGAAGTTATCCCGGACAGGGGCCTCAGCCAGACATTCCCAGCACACCCTCACTATACGTTTGGGTCTACCGGGTCTGAGTGGCGTCCTCCCCTGCCATCAGATCCAACTCATCACTAGGTTTTGATCAGTTGACAGCCCTGCACCTCCCTTTACCTGAGTGTCCAAGACATATGGTCGCAGGTCTGATGACACTGTAACAAAATCGATCATTGACCTGTGACCTAGGGTGTCCTGGTGCCAGGTGCACATATGGACACCCTTATGCTTGAACATGGTGTTCGTTATGAACAAACTGTGTTTAGCACAGAAGTCCAATAACTGAACACCACTCGAGTTTAGTTTGGGCAGGCCGTTCCTCCCAATCACACCCCTCCAGGTTTCACTGTTGTTGCCCACGTGTGCATTGAAATCTCCAGTAGGATAATGGAATCTCTAAGAGAAGCACTCTCCAGCACCCCAGTCAGACACTACAAAAAGAGTGGGTACTCTGAATCATCATTTGGTGCATAGGCACAAATGATGGTCAGGCCTAGTTTCCCAACTAGAAGGCACAGGGAAACAACCCTTTTTGTCCACAGGAAAAACTGCAAGGTGGTGGTGGTGGGGGGGGGGATACAAGAATAGGACCCGGGGAACTGCCCCGGCGAAACGCTCACTGCCTCTCGCCAAGGGCAACTCCAGAGTAGGCCAAGCTCCAGCCCCTCTCCAGAAGTCTGGTTCTAGAATGAGAGCTGTGCCTTGAGGTGAGCCCAACTATATCTAGCCGGTATCTCTCAACCTCATACACCAGCTCAGGCTCCTTCCCCACCAGAGAGGTGACAATGTCCCAAAAATCAGTTTTAGGAAGCCAGGGATCAGACCGCCAAGGTCTCTGCCTTCGACCGCCACCTGATCCACATAGCACTGGACCCCCCATGGTCCCTCCAGCAGGTGGTAAGCCCACTGGAGGGCAGACCCGTGTAGCTCCTTTGGGCTGAGCCTGGCCGGGTCCCACGGGCAGAAATACGGCCACCATCGAGCCACTACCCCAGGCCTGGCTCCAGAGCTTGGCCCCGGTAACCCTATACCGGGCAGAGTACAATGAATCCTTGTTCTGACATTCATCCTGAGGGTCTGTTGGATCATTCTTTGTCTGGCCCTTCACCCAGGACCAGTTTATCTTGGGTGACTCTACCAGAGGCAAACTGCCCCAGACAACGTAACTCCTGGGATCACTAGGGCAGACAAACCCCCCACCATGATGATGTGATGATCCATGCTTTATTTCAACTTATGAATTGGTTCCTACTGGATGATGATGATAATAGTAATAATAATAATAGATTAAAAATATTCTACAAAAGAGAAAAGTGTGGGTAGTCAAGCAACTTATACAGGGAAAAAGATATAAAGGAGAAAATATGACGATACAGGATTGATATATTATTGAGAAAATAAATATAACAGTCTCCTCCTGGTTGCACATTCTCCCACATTTCTTAATTTTTCTTTGTCTGACAGTAATCTTTCCTACCTTGTATTTTTAAACCATCTCCTCTGATCTATGACTGAGCCACAGCATTCCTGGATTGAAGTACACAGAAGCAAACTTTAAAAAAGAAGAGGAGGACGATTACATTCTTGCATGATTACATGCTCTGTGATGACAGGAGTGGTAGCAGGTGAATAAATGACAGGAGGAGTCAAAACTGAGAGTTCAAATGAGGACGCTGTCCTCAAAAGACACGGCTGCATCTGCAAACAATAAACCACAGTGGCACGTCACGCATTCTCACACAAATTCATGACATGCAAAAGTGGAGTTAGAAAAAGAACTCAGTTTACAGCCACTGATTAATGCCATGAGAAAAGGCAAAAAGAGGAGATGATTAACACAAGCAATGATCTGGCAATAATCACCAAACTTCTTTAAACAGTTTGAAAGTTATGTCATATTTTCGATCACTGAAAACTATGAGTACATGCATTAAATTACATGGGTAGTACAACTTTGGTTGAAAATAGTCATGCTGGCAAACTCAGCTAAACTCTTTCCTTTTTTCTAATACTGCCACATGAAAACCCTTCTTTGGAATCGATCTGAAGTTATTTCCTGATGCTGCAGTCAGAAACACATGCTCATTTCCTTCAGTTCCTCCCCATATCAGCTCAGATAGAGAATTAGCAAATCTACAAACACAGAAACCCGGCCACTCACACATCCTTTCAACACTAGTTTAGACTGTATTTTACTAAACTGCACCTGATATTGCAAGTGGATTTTTCAATTGTTTTGTAAACGGGAACAGCAGCACAATGAAACTAAAAGAGACCAAAAACCAAGCATAACTACAAAGTGACAGATAAAAGCAGAAAGAGTTAGCTGATGAGCCCTCAGGCAACATTTCTTTTCAATGGTTAAATGTCCTAGAGCTTACATAAGTTTATTTTGCGTGCTAGCTGATATGTCGGTAATGGAAGCCAAGGACGAGACCGAGTGTTTAACTGGACACAGATTTATTTGTGACTCTCTCTCATAATACAGGCACATCCGTCAGGCGGAGAGGAGCCCAAGAGACCGCCCCTCAACCTCACAGCCCTTTTATACCCCGGGTGGCGGCAGAACCGGAAAGGTGGAGCCCCCACCTGTGTCACACAATAATATGTCTCCAAAACCCAATATAACAACCCCCCCTTTAAAAAATGGTCCAAAACGCACGCATACAATCAAAACCCTCCCCAATTTGGAACCCAAATCATGCACTAAAAAAGCTAAACAGAAATACCTAAAAGATCTATCACATTAACTCAAAACAACTAAAACTAGGGGGGAACAGGTGGACTGCTGTCCCACCCCCACACGGCAAGATGGATTATTCTGCTGTCTACACTAAATGAACTGTCCCACTAAACAAAAACTGCCGTGCTCCTAAAATAAGATAAAACACAAAATCATCCCATTAACAGAACTAAATAACAAATCAGTTGTCCCCCTTTTCCATCACCATGCATAATATATACTGTCCAACCGTCAGTTTGCCCCCGGAGAGGAACCGCCCTCTGGAAAACCGTCGGACGATTCCACTCCGGTGCACCTTCTCTTCTTCGCTCCCAGGGACGACCCACGTCGAAGTCCAAACTCCTCCTCCTTCTCCTGGGCGTGCCGCAGCTCGTTGGGATGCCTCCACGAGCCATCAGATAGCTGGAAGGAGGCATCCTCCCCAACAACCATCACCTGCAGCTGCCCCTGGTCATCTTCTCTCCGACGTTTGGCCCGAACACCTCTCAACCGGGCCTCCTCCCTGGGTTGGACCACATCCGCGACCCCCAGAGGGGCCCTACTCGGCTTCCAGTGTCTCTGTCTGGTACGTCGTTTCACCTGTCAGCCAGTCCTGCCCCACTGTCTTTCATTTTTGCTGCCAGCGCCGCCGTTGCGACCCCCTGCCCTCTGGTCCCTTCCAGCCGAACTCAGGGAGCAGAATGGGCCAGCCACTCGGCGCCACCTGCTGTCACGGGCATCCCACCATGCCGCCCAGTTTCCTCAGCTAGGGTTACTTGGGCACTGGCACCGGGACCCTCCTGCGATGGCCCTGGGTGGGGTTGGTCCTGCTTATTGTCCAGATTACTAGGCAAAGGTCCGTCCCACACAGCTCCGTCCATCCTTCGCAGAACCGGCCGGTCCCACAAACCACAGCCCAACCACTCTTCTCCAATGCTGCTTGTGATGGCGAAGCCCAATCCATAAAATAAATCACACCCCAAAATGTTCTCTCCACGGGCAGTCACGATGAACTTCAAGTTGGACACCTCCGCCGACTTGTACCTAGCCACCAGTTCCACCAACCCCACCGTGGCCAATCTTCCTCCACCATATCTACACAGCGGTGCCGAATCACCTCTAACCTGATAATATGGGAAGAAACTCCTCACGGTTGCCCAATTTAACACGGATCTCACTGCTCCCGTGTCAATCAGCAATGGCACTGTTACCCCATCCAGTTCCACCATACAGTAAGAACAGCCATTGGTATTTGGGGATACAGTGTGAATAACCGTGGGAGTTGAAATGGGGAAATCCTCCTTCCGTCTCGGATCCCCTCGCTCGAACCTGTAACATGCCCTGGCGAAATGATGCAAGAGTCTGCACTTGCCGCAGCGTCTTCCTCTTGCCGGACACTCTCTGGCCTTATAACAGTGGTTGGTGGACCCACAACCCAAACACCTGGGCGATCCTGGGGCGGACCTCATCCTGACAGCATTAGCGTAGCCTTCGTCATCCTCCACGCCACTGTCACTGTCCGGGTCCACTGCCTGCGCCATCGACTGTGGTTCAAATTGGTGATGTGACGCTCTCTCACCGAGCTCCCGTGATAGCTTGTCTGCTGCCTCAAACTGCTGAGCTAACTCGATAGACTTGGATAACATCAGCTCGCCCGAGTATGTAAGGAGCTTCGACCTCGTAGCAGGGCACAGAGTATGTTCCGCCAACTGGTCGCGGACCATCTCTTCCTCCAACGCGCCAAGCTGACGGTCCTTGGCCAGCTGGCGTAGGTCTGCTACAAACCGCTGCACTGACTTGCCAGTCCACTAGCAGCGCTATCAAAACTGGATCCTCCAGACAATTAACGTTTTCCAGTGCACAAAAATGTCGCACCATTAGCTCTACCACTTCCTCAAAACTATCAGTCTTGCCCAAAGTATTTAAGATACGTTGACCTTCCATTCCTAGGTTGTGAACCAACAGTGCCCATGCCCTCAACTCCTCCAGTCTTCCAAGGTCCAAAGCCACCAAATATGTTTGAAAGGCAGCAAACCACCTCATCCAAGGGATGGGTGGCTCACCAGGAAGCTCCAAAAACGGTTGAATTGATGTAACCCCCGTGTCCATACCTTTTTACCCTCGTCGCCAAATGTTATGTCGGTAATGGAAGCCAAGGACGAGACTGAGTGTTGAACTGCACACAGATATATTTGTGACTCTCTCTCACAATACACGTGCATCCGTCAGGTGGAGAGGAGGCCAAGAGATCGCCCCTCTCCCTCACAGCCCTCTTATACCCTGGGTGGTGGTGGAACCAGAAAGGTGGAGCCACCACCTGTGTCACACAATAATATGTCCCCAAAACCCAACACAACGCTAGCAACTTGCATGAAAAGGATCTAATAAACTGACATGATTGCAATGACTGCTGGGGAGTTTCACCAACGTGTTTTTTAATGAAATTATTTATTTTATCTTTAAAAATGAAGTGAAAAGCACCACCCATGATTATTTTACAGCTGCTGTCTGACCAGGTTAAATCCAAAACATTAAATCTGTTCTTTTACAATGACCTTTGCTCTGCTCGTGCAATTTGAATCTCATACATATTGGAAAAGTTGGCCAGCAGCCTTGTCAGTGTCACACGCAGCATAAAACCAAACAGACAGATGGCTCTGCTGCAACAGTAAGTGAGATGATGGAGATGATGAGGTTGCAGTCTGGATAAATTAGTGAGCAACATGTTCATATTGGTCAAATTTAAATGGGAAAGTTAGTTGAGCACATCAACAGGGATGATAAGCTCTGTTTAACATCAGATTTTTCCACTTTTTTTTCTAATTTCAAATTTAACACTTGCAGTTTTCTTCTTCTTTCGGCTGCTCCCTTTAAGGGTCACCACAGTGGATCATCTGCCTCCATCTCACCCTATCCCTTGCATCTTCCTCTGTAGCACCAACCCTCTTCATGTCCTCCTTCACTACAACCGTGAGTCTTCTCTGTGGTCGTCCTCTTTTCCTCCTGCCTGGCAGCTCCATCTTCAACACCCATTGTCCAATATATCCACTATCCCTCCTCTGCACATGTCCAAAACCATCTCAGCCTTGCCTCTCTTACTTTGTCTCCAAACCGCTCAACCTGAGCTGTCCCTCTGATGCACTCATTTCTAATCCTGTCCCTCCTAGTCACTCCCAATGAAAACCTTAGCATCTTCAACTCTGCCACCTCCAGTGCCACCTCCTGTCTTTTTGTCAGCGCCACCGTCTCCAAACCATACATCATAGCAGGTCTCATGACCGTCTTGTAAATCTTACCTTTCATTCTTGCTGCTACCCTTCAGTCACACATCACCCCAACACTCGTCTCCACCCATTCTACCTTGCCTGCACTCTCTTCTTCAACTCTCTTGTGCATTTTCCATTGCTTTGGATGGTTGACCCCATGTATTTAAAGTCATCTACTTTCACTACCGCTACTCCTTCCATCTTCACCATTGCACCTGCCTTCCTCTCATTCACACATATATTCTGTCTTGCTTCAACTGACTTTCATTCCTCTTCTCTCCAGAGCATACCTCCACCTCTCCAGGTTCTCTTCCACCTGCTCCCTACTCTCACTACAGATCACAATGTCATCTGCAAACATCATGGTCCACAGAGACTCCTGCCTGACCTTGTCTGTCAGCCTGTCCATCACCATGGCAAACTAGAAGGGACTCAGAGCTAATCCCTGATGGAATTCCATCCCCACCTTGAATCCATCCATCTCTCCTACAGCGCACCTCACCACGGTCTTGCTGTCCTCATATATGTCCGGCACCACCCTCATACTTCTCTGCCACTCCTGACTTTCTCATATTGTACCACACTTCCTCTCTTGGCACCCTATCATATGCTTTCTATAGATCCACAAACACACAGCGCAACTCCTTCTGACCTTCTCTAAACTTCTCCATCAGCACTCTTAGAGAAAACACTGCATCTGTAGTACTCTTTCTTGATATGAAACTGTACTGTTGCTCACTGACTGTCACCTCTCCTCTTAAACTGGGTTCAACAACTCTTTCCCATATCTTCATAGTGTGGCTGATCAACTTTATGCCTCTGTAGTTACTACAGCTCTGAGCATCACCTTTGTTCTTGAAAATTGGTACCAAAATACCTCTTCTCCACTCCTCAGGCATCCTCTCACTCTCCAAGATTGTGTTAAACAATCTGGTTAAAAAGTCCACTGCCATCTGATGCTGGTCTGGTGTGGCCGCACCTTGGACACAGTCCAAGGACGGATAATTTTTTCACACATAAGGAGTTGTTCAGAACTCCTTATACAAAGATATAGAGTGATGATAATTAAGTCAGTGGTGGTAATGCACCTGTAAGCTGATTATCAACTGCCAATCAAATCTAAAAGAAGAAGAAGAAGAAGATCTCTCCTAAATATCTCCATACCTCCACAGGTATGTCATCCGGACCAACCACCTTTTCATTCTTCATCCTCTTCAAAGCTGCCCTCATTTCCACCTTGCTAATCCTCTGGACTTCCTTGTTCACCATCTTTCCTTCATCCATCCTCCTCTCTCTCATTTTCTTTATTCATCAGCTCCTCAAAGTACTCCTTCCACCTTCTCAACACACTCTTGTCATTTATTACATTACCATTTCTGTCCTTAATCAGCCTAACCTGCTGCACATCCTTTCCAGCTCGATCTCTCTGTCTAGCCAATCAATACAAGTCCTCTTCTCCTGCCTTACTGTCCAGCCTCTCACACAACTCACTATATGCCTCTTCCTTTGCCACCTCTGTCTTTGCCATGTGCTTGCAGTACTATTTATATTTACGGCTTTGTTAAGCTCCAGTCACACACATCCATACACGTTAATATCTATGAATGTAGGTGGAGATCACAAAAATGCAAGCATATCGTCATTGTTGGACGCAAACCTCATATCTCCAAAACAGACATTTTTCAGGAAATGAGGAAAAACGCTGCACTTTCTGATTGATTTAACAGTTACAACATTTATTCACATGGTTTTCTAACATTCAGTGGTTTGATATTGGTAAAACAAAAAAAAACATCAGAAGACAAAGGGTGACGGGGTTTTGACCCAATAGTGATGGTATGGAGATGTAGTCCATACAGATTCAAGCAGTATGAAGGCGTGGAGCAGGTGAAATGCCCGGTAAGATGTCAGAAGTATTTAAAATCATCTGTGTGTTCCATAGGTATATGACTACAGATGTAAATGTCATGCTTTTTTTTCCAATTCTAACATGGTTCAGTGTATACTTAAAAAAACATTCCCATGTGAAATGCAGTCAGCAAAGAACTCAAAGGGGATTTATATACCTTTGTTTTTCTTTGAGTTTTTTCTGTTTTGTGATGTTACCTTTGTTGCTGTCTTTGTTACCATCAAAATGGGGTTGTAAAGCTTGAAATACACATGACCAATCCATGCACTCTAGCTTATGTTCAGTTACGTGTGTCTTGCCTAAAGCTGTGTTGCAAAAATTTGTGCACTCAAAGAAAAAAAAGAAAAAGAAAAACAAACAAAATTGAAGATTGCAATTTTGTTGCCAAAAAAGGAAAATACTCACTGGCTGCTTTAATGAAGCTCCTTTGGTACTGGTATGTCATGAGAGGTGCAGGCAGCATCCTAAAAACACAGAGGACACTACAGGTGTCAAATGAAAAATGTCAACCGTCAGTGTTCGTGGTTTTCTGATTGTGTGAGCCTTTCATCTTTGCTTTTATATTTTCTGAACAGCCAGAAGCGCAAAGTCTCAACACCTGACGGCAATAAGTGAGTGAGCAAGTAAGTAAGTAGGCAAAGCTCCAGCCAACTGATGAAAACACTATGACATAGAAACAACAGTATATAAGTGGTGAGAGCAAATACTATTCAACAGTCGAGCGCTCGTCAAGACCAGAGTCCCCCAAGACCAAGAACTACATACACAGTGGGAGACTGTGGTATTGACTACAACACGACTATTGAGTCACATAATTTCCATAATTGTTAAACTATTTAGCGACCCGTTGCCTCTGGATCCTGGCTTTTTTCCCGTCAATATGTGAAGAACAAATTTGTGCTAATTTGCAGGGACCCTATGACTCTATTGAGATGAATAAACCCCCCAAACCACTCTTTCATTTTAAATAAACGTTATTCAAAGTGCACCTTTTGTGTAGGTTAGTGCATATAACAGCTTATTAGAGCTGCAGGAGAAATCAAGAAATAAAAAATGAAATGAGAAGGTAATATTGAAAGGAAAAAAATAGATCACTTACAAGGGAAGGAAAAAAGTCAGTTGTTTAAGAAAAATACAAGGGAATTATACAAACCAAGTCACATATTTATAAGGAAAAAAGCGTACAAATGTGGAAAAATAGCTGAAAATTTATAAGAAACAACTTAAAAATGTGTGAGAAAAACATGCAAATCTGCAAAAATAAATAAATAAATGATAAGGAAAAAATGTCTAATTCTACCACAAAAGTCAAATCAATATTTATGAGGAAAATAATTAGTATGAGGAGACTTATAAACTTAATCAGAAAAAAAAAATCAAGAAAAAAGGAGCAATCAATCCATTCCATGGATGTGGGTCAGTGAGGTTAATACAGTGGTAATCAGTTAATGCTTGAACGTCATACTGTTTAAAAAGAAAAAAAAAAAAGCCGGTCCTGCCTGGAACAGAAAATTACTTGATGTGTTTTCATGTGGGTCTTTACACACAAACCTGAGATAGTGCTTGATGGCGCTCGTTATCGTCTTAATCTCCCACTCTGGGTTTTCCAGCTCCACATCAGCACACGTCTTAGGATCTGAACGACAAAAACACAAATCAAAAAGAATTACAGAAGAGTCAGAAAAAAGAGCTTTCAAATAGATAATTTATTTTTCAATTTTGAAAAAAAAAAAAGAAGAACTCTGTCGGTATGTCTGTGTGTTAATATTTACCCATAGCCAGACTCAGTAGTTTTTGTACTCTGGAGTTGACCCCTGCGATCCTGTATAAACCTTGCTCCTCGATACCTGAAGTAGAAAAGAAGAGATGCTTTTGCAATTTAAAAATAATTACGGTAACAAAATAAACTCACTGATTTTAAGATACAGGTAACACTGATACTGTCCCATAACAGGGATCACCTCAAGGAGATCAGGTGAAATTGATATTGAGGACACTAAGTTTTTGGACTCACTATGACTCATCATGGTTATCACTGACTTTTGGTAACTTCACAACTATACAGCTAGTGCAAATGCATGGTATAAAGTATTGCACGGTGTGGATAATTGTCTATTATGTATTTTCAACATGTTCAAAAACAGGTGCACTCATCTGCCAAAGTATTGCAGTTCTTAAATATTCTTCAAGTGAACTGTAGTTTAGTTTCAGTGAGAACTTTCCTCTTAATATCAGGTTTGGCTACATATACTGTATATCAGCTTACCTGCCACAATAAGGAAATTATACGTGACACTTTAAAAAAATCCTTTTAAGGCCACATGATCAAATTCAAGAGCTTGTATCTCCAAAATGGAAAACTTTATATGAAAACACATCACATTAACCCATTATTTACAGGAATTGAAATCAGTGCAAATTTTCTGTTTTCAGTCCAGCTCAAATTAAATTTGCGAATCTCTAACATCAGTGTTGTCAAAAGTTATTTTAGAAAAATGTCTGAAATAAGTTAAAAAAAATCATACATTTACAGAAAAGAAAAAAGCTGCAAATTTATATTAAAGAAATCACAAATCTACAAGAAAAAGTTCTTAATTTATAAGAAAAAAAAATCACATGTTTACTTGAAATAAATAGCAAATTCATACAAAAATTCTTGATTGCTGTTCATTTTACTTATCTCCCTTTTCTTTTTGTTTCTTTGTGTGTGTGTGTGTGTGTGTGTGTGTGAGAATGGTGAAGGGACTGGCGCTGCACCGTGGATGCCTCATCCACCCAGGTGTAGTCTCCTCATTGTGAGACTAATAAAGGATTATAAAAAAATAAACAGCAACTACAAATTAATTAAAAAAAATGAACACAAGGATTTCAACCAACGAATCACTATGCTGTGCTTCTCATATCTGTGGGATTTTTAGGAACCATGAAAGCTTTAATTTTGGATAAATTAAGACATTTTAAGGATCTGCAGAAACCTAGACACACACTAGAAAACCAGTTAAGACTTTTGTGTTTTTTTACCTTTGAATTTTTTTTGTATCAAATTGATTGATGGATTTGTTTACAAGAAAACTTGTAAAATATCATCGGTAACTACTAAACTCCAAATAAATTACAGCTTGATCAACAATCCAACCATAAAAGCCAAAGAGAGGCGAGGATAACATGAGCCGACCTCGTACCTCGCGTTTCCACAGCATAGATGAATTTTTTCATCACATTGAACCCGATCACATCCAGCTGGGCCACTAATGGACAGAGTGAGGAACAGAAAGAGCTTGAGCCAAATATTGATTTAAAATCAGAGGTCCTAAAACACAGTGTTCTAACCTTAAACATATTTCAGAGATACTCCAATTAAAACTTCATGTTTTGGAGAAAAAGGGCATGAGCAGAGTATTTTTAATATCCGCATGTTGACACTATGAATATGCTTTAATCTGAAGGAATGAACGCAGAACTTATTAAGAGTCATGAAATCTCAGGTGTACTTACTCCCTTCGGCCTGGTTGTCCTTGTTCAGATTGTACACCTGTAAAAAACAATAACAAATTTAACCAAAAATGGAGGTAAAGTTATGTTCAATAAGAGCAGTCATTATTTTACAGGGCTCCTAAAATGGCTCAAATGCTTCGGGGTCTTCCGTCTGGACCCAGAACCCTTTTGAAACAATTTGAAAAAAAAAAAAATGGAATTCAAATGTAATGGCTGCCAGCTGGCCAGTTTATGGTGTAAGGATAGCCCTAGATGGAGTGAGGTCTTTGACGAGGCTCTGTCAAACCAGGGCAAAATGCTCAGTGGAGGCAGACAAGCATGAGAAGCCACACCACACTCCCCACCCGGAAGAGAAAACGGCTGTAACCGCCACTGGCGACCGGAGAGCTACAACCTGGAAAGGGCGCCTGCAATCTGTGTTTGATAATCAGGGTCCCCGCCTGCTCCACGCCATGGCACACCACACCACTCCACTCCACGGACCCGCAATCCAAACATGATGCAAAACGAAAGCCAGGGAACCACGGTCAGACAGTGGTAAGCTTGTTTCCAGTTTTTATTAGAAGTCTAACATTCATACGTTAGAAATTGTGTACTTTTGACTGAAGGACTGCGTCACTTGTTTTATTTCACCTTTATTTAATATCTATGCTTCTCTGTGCTTACCTACTTTGCTGTGCAGCCCATGCGTGACTGAATCAGCGTTGTGTAGAGGTCAAACTACTATTAATAATATTAAGAATAGAGGAACCCAAGACAGGAAAGACCTTAAGAAATCAAGGAGGGACAACATCATAAGGAGAACCTGATGGCTTCATACTAAAAAGCACCTCCTAAGTATGAAAGGGAAACGGGCTGAAAGCCATCAAACACAGCTGAACAAGGTACCAAGACAGAGGGGTCACGGGAAGATGGTGAAATCATGGCCCTAATGCTAATTTTTTTTTTGGATGAAGTTGTTAAGAAATTTATCACAAGCTTCACTAGAAACTTCCAGAGGGACAGGTTCATGAAGATTTAACACAGAGTTCAGTGTGTTAAAAAGAATATGTGGATTGTTAAAGTTAGACATAATAATATCAGAGAAATATTTTGTCCTAACTATTGTTACAGCTCTCTGATAACGACACCAGCTTTCTCTCAACATTTCCAAAGACACCTGCAACGTATCTTTATTTCCAGTTCCGCTCAGCTCTCCTGGTTTCCCATGTACAGTGGTGTGAAAAACTGTTTGCCCCCTTGCCGATTTCTCATTTTTTTTGTATGTTTGTCACACTTACAGTAAATGTTTCAGATCATCACACAAATTTAAATATTAGACAAAGATAACACAAGTAAATACAAAATGCAGCTTTTAAATTAAGGTGTTTATTATTAAGGGAAAAAAGTTCCAAACCTACATGGCCCTGTGTGAAAACGTGATTGCCCCCAAAACCTAATAACTCGTTGGGCCACCCTTAGCAGCAACAACTGCAATCAAGCGTTTGCGATAACTGGCAATGAGTCTTCTACAGCACTGTGAAGGAATTTTGGCCCACTCATCTTTGCAGAATTATTTTCATTCAGCCGCATTGGAGGGTTTTTCAGCATGAACTGCCTTTTTAAGGTCATGCTACAGCATCTCTATCGGATTCAGGTCAGGACTTTGACTAGGCCACTTCAAAGTCTTCATTTTGTTTTTCTTACGCCATTCAGAGGTGGACTTGCTGGTGTGTTTTGGATCATTGTCCTGCTACAGAACCCAAGTGCGCTTCAGCTTGAGGTCACGAACAGATGGCCAGACATTCTCCTTCAGGATTTTTTGGTAGACAGCAGAATTCATGATTCCATCTACCACAGCAAGTCTTCCAGGTCCTGAAGTAGCAAAAGAGCCCCAGACCATCACAATACCACCACCATATTTTACTGTTGGTATGATGTTCCTTTTCTGAAATGCTGTGTTACTTTTACGCCAGATGTAATGGGATGATCAGACCTAAATGAAACAGTCATTGTCATCCTGACAGACTGCTATGATGATGAATGGGACACACATCTTCCAAAACGTTACACTTTTGTCTTGTCAGTCCACAGAGTATTTTTCCAAAAGTCTTGGGGATCATCAAGATGCTTTCTGGCAAAACTGAGACGAGCCTTTATGTTCTTTTTGCACAGCAGTGGTTTTCATCTTGAAATTTTGCCATGCAGGCCATTTTTGTCCAGTCTCTTTCTTATGGTGGAGTCATGAACACCGAACTTAACTGAGGCAAGTGACGCCTGCAGTTCTTGGATGTTGTTGTGGGGTCTTTTGTGACCTTTTGGATGAGTCGTCACTGTGCTCTTGTTGTAATTTTGGTCGGCCGGCCACTCCTGGGAAGGTTCACCACTATTCCATGTTTTCGCCATTTGGGAATAATGGCTCTCACTGTGGATTTTGGAAGGAATACTTCGAGGATCTCCTCAAACCCACTATCACAGGGGCTGAGGTCGCCAAGATGGTTAAAAATATCCTTGGTGGGCGGGCCCTGGGGGTGGATGAGATTCGCCCTGAGTACCTCAAGGCCCTGGATGTTGTAGGGCTGTCATGGTTGACACGCCTCTGCAACATTGCGTGGAGGTCGGAGGCAGTGCCCTTGGCATGGCAAAGTGGGGTGGTGGTTCCTCTCTTCAAAAAAAGGGGACCGGAGGGTGTGCTCCAACTTTAGAGGGATCATACTCCTCAGCCTCCCTGGGAAGGTCTATGCCAAATACTGGAGAGGAGAGTCCGGCCGTTGGTCGAACCTCGGATTCAAGAGGAGCAATGTGGTTTTCTTCCTGGCCATGGCACATCAGACCAGCTCTTTACCCTCTCTTGAATCCTCGAGGGTCCGTGGGAGTTTGCCCAACCAGTTTACATGTGTTTGTGGACTTGGAGAAGGCATTCGACTGCGTCCCTTGTGGTTTTTTGTGAGGGGTGCTTTGGGAGCATGGGGTATCGGGCTTGTTGTTTCGAGATATTCGGTCTCTGTACAACTGTGAGAGTTTGGTTTGTATTGCCAACACTCGATCAGACTCATTCCCAGTGAGAGTTGGACTCCGCCAGGGCTGCCCTTTGTCACCGATCCTGTTCATAATTTTTATGGACAGGACTTCTAGGCGCAGCCAGGGAACGAAAGGTGTCATGCTTGGTGACCACAGAATCTCATCTCTGTTGTTTACAGATGATGTTGTCCTGTTGGCTTCATCCAGCAATGACCTACACGTCTTACTGGGACGGTTTGCCACTGAGTGTGAAGCGGCTGGGATGAGAATCAGTACCTCCAAGTCCGAGTCCATGGTCCTCAGCCGGAAAAAGGCGGATTGCCCTCTCCAGGTTGGGGACAGGTTCCTGCCCCAAGTGGAGGAGTTTAAGTATCTCAGGGTCTCATTGACGAGTCAGGGGAGAATGGAGCGAGAAATTGACAGACGGATCGGTGCAGAATCTGCAGTGATGCGGACGTTGTACCAGTCTGTTGTGGTAAAGAGGGAGCTGAGCTCTAAGGCAAAGCTGTCGATTTACCAGTCAATCTACGTTCCTACACTCACCTATGGTCACAAGCTTTGGGTAATGACCAAAACAACGAGATCACGGATACAAGTGGCTGAAATGAGCTTTCTTCATAGGATCGCTGGACTCACCCTTAGAGATAGGGTGAGGAGCTCAGTCATCCGGGAGAGGCTCAGAGTAGAACTGCTGCTCCTCCACACTGAAAGGAGCTAGTTGAGGTGGAATGGGCATCTGATCAGGATGCCTCCTAGACGCCTCCCTCTTGAGGTGTTTCGGGCACGTCTCTCTTGGAGGAGACCCCGGGGCAGACCCAGGACTCGCTGGAGAGACTATGTCTCCCAGCTGGCCTGGGAACGCCTTGGTATCCTCTCTGAAGAGCTGGAGCAGGTGGCTGGGGAGAGGGAAGTCTGGGCTTCTCTGCTTGAACTGCTGCCTCCACGACCTGGACCTCCGGAAAAGCGGTAGAAGATGGATGGCTCTCACTGTGGTTTGCTGGAGTCCTAAAACTTTAGAAATGGCTTTATAACCTTTTCCAGACTAGTAGATCTCAATTACTTTGTTTCTCATCTGTTCCTGAATTTCTTTGGATTGCAGCAAGATGTCTCGCTTTTGAGGATCTTTTGATCTACTTCACTTTGTCAGGCAGGTTCTATTTAAGTGATTTCTTGATTGAGAACAGGTGTGGCAGTAATCAGGCCTGGGTGTGGCTACAGAAATTGAACTCAGCTTTCCAAAGATGTGATAAACCACAGTTAATTTATGTTTTAACGGGGGCGGGGGGGCAATCACTTTTTCACACAGGGCCATGTAGGTTTGGATTTTTTTTTTACCCTTAATAATAAACACCTTCATTTAAAAACTGTGTTCTGTGTTAACTTGTGTTATCTTTGTCTAATATTTAAATTTGTTTGGTAATCATTTAAGTGTGACAAACATACAAAAAAATGAGAAATCAGGATGGGGGCAAACACTTTTTTCACACCACTGTAATTGCACGCGTATTATCATTAACCCATGGCTCTGATCTGGGTTTTGGTTGCCTGGTTTTAAAAGGAGCTATAGAATCAAGAGTAGTTTGTCGATCAGAATTAAACTGAAGGGTTAACTCCTCAGTATTGTTAGACACATTCACACCCACACTAACTAGGGTTAACAACTGCCTCATATTAGCTGGGACATTCCATATTTTAGGTCAGGTTGCCTTGTTCTGTACTTGACACCTCTTGTCCCGTGTTTGGGTTCATTCTAACCTGCCAACCACAACCGCAAATATGCAGATCATGCCAAGGGAGAATAATTTTCTAACATCATCCAGTGCCAACTCCTCCATTTATGACATTAGTCGAACATGTTGTGATCTCAAGCAAGAGCTATGGTAAGTGCACTTTTCTTCTGAAATTTGCATCTCTTTTCTTGTAAATGTGAACATTTTTCTCATAAATTTGTGATTTATGTTTTTGTTTTGTTTTTTATTTCCACTGTGGGGAGTTGCCAACCCTAAAACTAACCCTGGCAGAGGTAACTAGAGGAAAGTACATCAGGATAAGTTATAATTTTGATCTTTTATTAACATCAAAATTTACAGAACAAAATCAAAAAATTCAACCTGTTACATAGCTGAGGCCACTCCCTGAGCTCAGCTGCCTTTTGTTCAAACTTGTAGTACCTGTGGTTTCTTTCTCAAAAATTAGATGCAGCTACAGTATGAGGAAGATGTAGGGGCATGAAAAAATTTGAGCATGCAGAATACACTTAATAGCTCGGAGCTAAAAGGCAGTGTATACTTAGAAGGGATAAAAACAAGTGTTGGGAATGCTGGCTGACTGTCAACTGTAACATAATCACAGAAAACAGACCTGGGGGGGTGTCACTACTAGAAGTCTTAGGGAGAATTCAGCAATTAAAGCATTTCTGACAATTTAGTTGTAATGATCACTAAAACAGTGTTTTGAAATAACTGTCCAAACACCAAGAAG
This sequence comes from Pholidichthys leucotaenia, assembly GCA_020510985.1. Taxonomy (NCBI): domain Eukaryota; kingdom Metazoa; phylum Chordata; class Actinopteri; order Cichliformes; family Pholidichthyidae; genus Pholidichthys; species Pholidichthys leucotaenia. The sequence continues at coordinate 380,238,601 of CM035844.1, read as the reverse complement.
CATTAATGGAAGTCATCAGAGACGTGAGACTAAAGCCAAACTTATCTTCATTGGAGGGTAAAAACAAGACAGACTTTTTAACAAACTTTCAATTAACTGAGTAGTTTTAATTTCACTGACTTGAACAGGGTATCTTAATTCACACATTAAACAGATGTCTAGAACTGCTTTCTTTCATCTGTTGGCTGAGTGTCAAAAAAGTTCCCTCAAAATTCTTCATCCATCCATCTTCTACCACTTTTCCAGAGGTCTGGGTCACAGCGGCAGCAGTTCAAACAGAGAAGCCCAGACTTCGCTCTCCTCGGCCACCTGCTCCAGCTCTTCAGAGAGGATACCAAGGCGTTTCCAGACCAGCTGGGAGACATAGTTTCTCCACCGAGTCCTGGATCTGCCCCGGGGTCTCCTCCCAGTGGGACGTGCCCGAAGCACCTCAAGTGGGAAGCGTCCAGGAGGCATCCTGATCAAATGCCCAAACCACCTCAACTGGCTCCTTTCAATGTGAAGGAGCAGCGACTCTACTCTGAGCCTCTCCCAGATGACTGAGCTCCTCACCCTATATCTAAGGGTGAGTCCAGCAATCCTATGGAGAAAGCATATTCCAGCTGCATGTATCCGCGATCTCATTCTTTTGGTCATTACCCAAAGCTCATGACCATTGGTGAGGGTAGGAATGTAGATTGACCCGTAAATTGACAGCTTTGCCTGAGAGCTTAGCTCTCTCTTCACCACAATGTCCGCATCACATCCAGATGTTGCTCAGATCCGTCTGTCAATCTCTCATTCCATTTTCCTCTCACTTGTGAATGAGACCCCGAGATACTTGAACTCTTCCACTTGGGGCAGGAGCTTGTCCCCAACCCGGAGAGTACAATACACATTTTTATGGCTGAGGACCATGGACTCAGACTTGGAGGTGCTAATTCTCATCCCAGCCGCTTCGCACTCAGTGGCAAGCCGTTCCAGTAAGACCTGTAGATCATGGCTGGATGAAGCCAACAGGACAACATCACCTGCAAACAACAGAGATGAGATCCTGTGGTCATCAAGCATGACACGCTTCGTTCCCTGGCTGCACCCAGAAATCCTGTCCATAAAAATTATGAACAGGATCGGTGACAAAGGGCAGCCCTGGTGGAATCCAACTCTCCCTGGGAATGAGTTCCAACCGAGCGCTGGCAATACAAACCAAACTCTCACAACGGTCGTATAGAGACCGGATAGCTCATAACAACAAGCCCGATACTCCATACTCCCGAAGCACCCCCCACAAAAAACCACGAGGCACGCGGTCAAATGGCTTCTCCAAGTCCACAAAATACATGTGGACTGGTTGGGCAAACTCCCATAAACCCTTGAGGATTCTTGAGAGGGTAAAGAGCTGGTCCGATGTGCCACGGTCAGGTCGAAAACCACATTGCTCCTCTTGAATCCGAGGTTCGACCAACGGCCGGACTCTCCTCTCCAGTACCTTGGCATAGACCTTCCCAGGGAGGCTGAGGAGGGTGATCCCTCTAAAGTTGGAGCACACCCTCCGGTCCGGTCCCCCTTCTTGAAGAGAGGAACCACTACCCTGGTTTGTCATGCCAAAGGCACTGACTCCAGCCTCCGCGCAATGTTGCACAGGCGTCTCAACTATGACAGCCCTACAACATCCAGGGCCTTGAGGTAATCAGGGTGAACCTCATCCACCCCCGAGGCCCAGCCACTGAAGAGTTATTTAAGCACTTTGGCGACCTCAGCCCCCGTGATGGGAAAGTCGTCCCCCTCATCCACAAGCCCTGCTTCCTCTGCGGAATGTGTGTTAGTGGGATTGAGGAGATTAGGGATGGGCATTCGGTGAAATTTTCTTCGCCGATCGTCGGGAGAATTAATGATTAATAATCGGTTAATCATTAACATTTTTAGGTAGGTAACAAGGCAGGTAGACTACATTAGAACATCAGGTATCAACACGGAGAGCCCGCACAACTCAAATCCACCTCTCAGAGAGTTCGCTGTTCTCGTGTTGGCTCAGCTCGGGAATCTCGCAAGCTGATTGGCCGAGACGTTTCACCCCGCAAGCTGATTGGCCTAGACGTTTTACCCAGCTTCTCTCCCTGCCGAGCGGCCACCGAGCAAACGAAGACCGCATTCATTGCTCTTTATCGCTAAGTGAGGGATCACTGTACTCTTATGTATTGAGAATAATAATAAAAAAAATACAGAGTGTTTTTCTTCGAGGATGAATTTATTAACAAGACAAGTTTGCAGTAAAACGTGAACACATGCGCATTGCACAAACGAGGGAGGCTTCAAGTTGCGAGCCAGACAATAACGGGAGACACATACAGGACACATAACGGAACATATATTTCTTTCTTTTACTTTTTTCTTTTGTATGCTGCATTGCAGTGATTGCAGTACACCTGGTCATTTTTTAAATTAAAATGGTCCCACGCAACACTTCGCCGCAACCTCCATGATTTGGCGATTGCCCTACGGAAGCTCGCATGTATCAACTGAGGCACGCCAGGGTACGGCGATGGTGTAATGTTGCCCCCTGGTGCCCAAATTTTGCCAGTGGCACAGTTAAATGCATTGCGTTGTTTGAGGACGGCCGTGCACTAGGCCTAATAACCTACATTCGGATTGTTTTAAAAAAAAAAAAACAGTTTGTCGACGAAAATGAACTTCCTCGGTGAAATTCTTAATGATCAATTATCGGTTAATCGGTTAATTATACCCATCCCTAGAGGAGAGCCTCAAAGTATTCCTTCCACTGCCCGACGATATCCCCAGCTGAAGTCAGCAGCGCCCCATCAGCACCATACACAGTGTGGACAGGGAGCTGCTTCCCCCTCCTGAGTCGCCAGCCAGTTTGCCAGAGTCTCTTCAAGGCCGACCAAAAGTCGTGTTCCATGTCCATGACTCAATTCTTCAACTGAGTCAAAATACTGCTGCCAGAGGACTGACGGGTGCTACCAAGAGGAGACCACATTTCTCCAATCTTTCCTCTCTATCCCTGTTAAATCTAGAACAGAATTTAAAATCCTTCTCATTACTTATAAAGCCCTCAGCAGCCAAGCCCCTTCCTACCTTAAAGGCCTTACTGTTCCATATTACCCTGCAAGACTTCTTTGCTCTCAGAATGCAGGTTTACTTGTGGTTCCCAAAATTTTTTTTTAAATAAATTTGGAGGCAGACCCTTCAGCTATCAGGCCCCTGTCCTGTGGAACCAGCTCCCTGTCTGGGTACGGGAAGCCGACACCCTTTCGTCTTTTAACATCAAGTTTAAAACTTTCCTTTTTGATAGAGCTTACAATTAGCTTTATTGTTATTCATAGTAACGTTGTTACTGTCACTGATTTCCAGTTCATGGAATTTTGACTCTCACTTTGACTGTTTTATTGTGATTTTATTGTCTTATAAGTTGTTTTAATCAATTCCTTTCTTGCCTACATGTTTTTGAATATTTAAACCTTCTCTTAACTTTTTGTGTTTTTATGTTTCTATTTGACGATGGTTCTGTAAAGCTCCTTGGGTTGGACATGTGCTTGAAAGGTGCTATATAAATAAACTGAACATTAATTTTATCACAAATTTTTCTTCTTACCAACATTTGCATTAATGTTTAAATCGTGAAATTACTGGTTCAGAAAATACTTGTTATTATGACTTACTGTTCAATAATAGGATTTAAATTATATTAGCGGTTACATATAGATGGCATTTTATTTTATTCTGACTAATACATAAGAAAAACAAGACAACATTTTCTGTGAAGATCCCAATATGTCACTGAAGGAGTTTTCAGCTTTTCCATATAATTATTGGGGCAGAACCAAACTATGATAAGCCTATCATCCATGAATGTACAATAAAAGTAATTGTATACAACCCATAGTTGTAGGTAAGGATCCCAAGATGAACCTGTGTAGCAAGTTTTGGGACCCTAGAGAGCTTTACACGTTCTACAGTAAGAGGGCATAGGGAATGCTAACATTGACCTTAGACTTATTGACCCCAAACCCATAGTCAGAGGTCATGGTCTCAGGGTGAACCTGTGTACCAGGTTTGATGATCCTAGTGTTCTCTGTTGTTGAGACACAGGTTACATGACATTATGACATTGATCTTTGACCGTGTGATCAAAAAAAAAAAAAAAACAGTCACACTTCAGGGTCACAGGGTGAGCCTGTGTACAAAGTTTGGTGACCCTAGCTTTACTCGTTGTAAAAGGGCACAGGTAATGACAACCTTGACCTTTGACTTTTTGACCCCAAATCCATAGTCACAGTTCAAAGTTATAGGGTGAACATATGTACCAGGTTTGGTGACCCGTGCTTTACTCATTCCACAGAAATAGTGCAAATGGAATGGTAACCTTGATCTCTGACTTTTTGACCCCAAACCTATAGTCAGGTCAGTGTGTAAGTGATCCAAGATTTGTCTTAGAGACAACAATGGTATCGATTTGAAATACCTACATCATTTCTTTCAGTAGTTATCACGTTTACAACATGTAGGGAAAAACTGACCTTGACCTCAAGGTCTATAAATCCTGCCAAGATCATTGGATCAGAGTCCAACAGCAATATGTGCATCAGTGTACATCTAACCCTAGTATCAAACATTTGGAACAAAACTGTAGGAGGAGTTGATTTCACAAAAGTTGGACAGACGGAGGGATGGACGGAGGGACAGACCACCCCATAACATAATCCCCCTTCAGTTTTTGCCCAACCCCTTTAGTCTTTCACCAGGATAAGATAAAAAAAAATTTCACAAAATTGCCAAGAGTAAAGATGGAAATTTACAAAGCAAAACAATGCCATCTTGTGAATGAAAAGTTGCAAAGGAATGGACAATCACTGCAACTTTATTAGGAAAAAATATGCAAATTTATGTGGGAAAAAATACACAAATATATGTAAAAGTAGTAAATTAATTAGATAAAAAGGCACAAATTTATAAGGAAAAAAACACCAACTGTCAATTTACAAAAAAAAAAAATAAAATCTTAAATGTATGAGGAAAACTTACAAATTTATGAGAATGAATGCTCAAATGTGCAAAATTTAAATCATAAATTTAGAGAGGAAATGCAAATTTATGAGTAAGACAATGAAAAAGTACAAAATTATTTTTTAAAATTAAACATTTTCAGTGAGAGGGGAGTTATTATTCATGCAAAGAAAGTAAAAAGGTATTTTTGTGACTACCGTTACCTTATAATTACTCAATTACAAGTAACAGTACTTTAACCTGAGTATGATTTCTGTGCCAACACATCATGTACACTGTAGATGACCCTGCAGTGTTCAAAATTCTACAAAACTCAAGTTTGAATTAGAGTTCCTGCTTTGCTTAGTGCACCTTTTGTCCCCCGACCTCCTCTGTCTGTCCCTGCCTCTCTTTGCCCTGCTGGTCACTGCCACAAAAGTACAAACTGGTAACCATGGTAACCTACCGGTTCTCTCCCATCCATGGCCTCCATCCACAACCTGCGGTCCTCTTCCGATAGAGCCTGCATGGTGATCACACCCGGCCTTCAGACGCACACAGACATAAGAAAAGCACGTCAGCTAATCAAATAAAACAGCCAGTGGTGGGGAAAAACTAGGAAAACACGTCTGTCAGACGCATCTATAGGATAATCATGAAACAAGCTGTAATCCCATCATATTTAAAGGTTTTAATATATTAAAGTGTTTCAGATTCTGTCATTTTGTTCAGCTTTAAACTTTAATTTTAGCTATTAAATAAGCACTTTTAAAGCTTTGTTTTTATTTTGCACATTTTTTGCATATTATTTTTACATAAAATTTCTTCAATTTTAAGCCATTTCACTTTTATGCTAACACTGTGTGCAGTTCAACCCTTTTAGACTTGTAAGCTAGCATTTTTAAATTTACTTTATTCAACCTTAACCCATTTAATTTTTATGCTTACATTGTGTAAGGTCATAGATATGAAGAGTACATGTCACCTTGGCTATTGCTGTTCACTGGAACAAACGCATCACTGGAGCCGCCATCTTGACGCGGGGTGGCCACTCCTATTTAATGCATGACCGTCAATCTGGGCCATGGTCTACCCAGAATTAAATCACCATAAATCGCAAAATTTACAAGCATTTCTTTAATTTCTTGGTTCATTACAAATGTCAGACAAGTATTTATGATACAGTCATGAATAAGAGAAAGCATTTACGTTACTATATATGTTAATATAACCTGCTCATAACACTAATGAGAATTCCTTTTCAAATCCACTGTAATATTGTTATTATTGAAGGTTACAACAACACTGCATACACTCATTTAGCGGTGATATACCGCTGAATAATTTAACTGCTTACTAGTACTATAAATGCTATTACTTATTTTATACTCGGCACTCGCTCTAAACTTGCTCAGCTGCTAGTTTAAAAAAACACAACAAACGTAACGCTTTTAAAAATGGACATGACATCGCCTCTCAGCAGAGAAATTATAAGGTGCAGTGGTGCTCAAAAGAGAAGGAAAAGATGAGCAGAGAGGGAGCGAATTAAAAGGAGAAAATTCATTACCACAGATGCAGCAAAATCACTGACATGATTGGAACTAAAACAGCAGGTCAGTCAAGCTTTTACATCGGCTAAGGAGGCCACTGGATAGTTATTTCCACTGTTTTACAGTCTTTATATTTGCGTTATTGATTCAGGGGTTTTTTTTTTTCTCTTTTCGCCTCTATGTAACTGAATGAAAAAGTCCTGATACTGGTTCTGGACATTCAGTCTTCTTCTTCCAGCTGCTCAGTTTAAGGCTCGCCACAGTAGATCATCTGCCTCCACCTCACCCTATCCCTTCATCTTCCTCTGTAACACCAACGCGCTCCATGTCCTCCTTCGCTCCATCCATGAATCTTCTCTGCGGTCTCCCTCTTCCGCCTGGCAGCTCCACCTTCAACATCCTTTGTCCAGTATACCCACTCTCCCTCCTCCGCACAATCTCAGCCTTGCCTCTCTTACTCTGTCTGTCCCTCCTAGTCGCTGCCAATGAGAATCTTAGCATCTTCAACTCTGGCTGTTTGTCAGTTCTGGGTTCTGGTTCAGTAATAAGCAAAAATCATTTTTACAAAATGAATCCACACACCGATGAATCCACACACACCATGAGTAAATATTATACTTTCTCCATCCAGGTTAAAGCATGTTCTGCATGTTCTGCAGCTAAACCATTTTTTTTATAAAGTGCTTCCTAGTGCATGCAAATTTTTATTACTGAAGTACATTTCTCTGTTTTCTTTAATCACTGCGTTTCTTCTTGGTGCTCTGATGTGTACATTTTCTGTGCAGGGAATCTTTAAATTGTTTTTACCTAGAAAGGTAGCAAACTACTGTGTAATAAGATGGGGGCTCACATGCGTATGATGACACATGTTATACAATATTAGATTACAGCAAGCTTGCTGTCATAATCATCATAATCATACATCTGTACAGTATGATTATTACAGCGCCTGGCTCTGATTAGAGAGCGTACAGTATGTACCGAACAAACAGTTACAGGAGGCACATTTTATTTATTTCAGAGCATTTTTACGGTAGTAAAATCTCACCTATGAAATGTTATGTTTTGTTCTTTAGTTTTCTTTGTCCATTCATTACAACAGCTGCATGAGACACCAATGTCTGGCATCTTCATGATGTGAACGCCCGGTCTGAGCTTGGAGCCCCGTACCAGCGCGGCAGCGGTTTTTGACACATCATGAGAAGCCAAACGCGATATCTAGTGTTCATATCTGCGGTGTAAGGTTAGGCCATTTTAGCTTTTAAACTAGCATTTTTCATCCTTAAACTTTTATTTAGCATTTTAAAGCTAACTTTATTCCACTTTAAGCCACGTCAGCATTTAGGTCATCAATGTTAACTTAAAACAGCTAAATAAAAAGTTCTCTTTCTTCATTTTTAAACTATGTAAGCTAACAGTATCCAGCTTGGTCATTTCTGCTTTTAAACTTTAAGCTCTTTCAGGTTTAAAGGTAATTAGCTATAAATTATTCAGCTTCAAGCTACTGTGGCCTAAAATGCTTCAGGGAAGCATTCTCAGCTTATAGCATTTACATTGCCTTTTTTTTTTAAGAAAATTATAATTTTCTAGTTGGTATCTAAAAATATACTGAATGGGAAAGTTGATTAGTGGCTGTCAGGAACATAATCAACTTCCAACTACAAAATAAATCTTTGCACAGAAGAAAATATTTCTACTTAATCACAAATGTGATTATTGCTTTATTTTTCTTGCCCAATTTTTAGTAAAGCACTGTAATTTTCAAGGTTTGGAATGTCTGGGTTGAATGACTTACAAAAAAACCCAGTAAATACTATAATTGAGAAATGCGACACGGGGCTTAAAATACATCATCCCTGCTGTTTGCTTCCTGTTTCATGCAAGTGTCATATTTTTTTCAAACGCAGAAAACAATCAGTTACAGATGCCGGAGGAATGACTACAGCATTACTTTTTGGTGATCCACACTCAGATGTGATTTTTACCGTATAAGGATCAGAAAAGAAAGACTTCAGCTAAAAATTCATAAGCAAGATGAATTAATTAGACCGAACTGAGAAGTTAAATTATTCAGACTTGGGGAGAACAGAGTGTTCCCACACATGCAAAATATCATTCAGAGTATGGGTTTCCACTGGACTGCAAACAAGCAGTCATCCTGCTGCTCCACACGCACCAGTCGACACACGGTCCTTAAACACCAACTCAACCAAAGACACCACCATTAGACCTCTTCAGTTTAATATTTCTTGCTCTAGATTAAAAAAAAACTAATGTTATGACAGGTGCAGTATTAAAAAAGAATGCTTATTATGATGACGAGACACAATAGTAAAACCTCCAATATGCAAAATTTAATTGCATCATAATTAATAACTACATCAAAGTAAGGTGATGTAGAATTCCTCTCTAATGTTTAAACCTAAGGTAAGGCAGTCCTGTGACAGACTGGTGGCCACTGCAGACATAGATTATTCTTGAAAGGACAGCAGAGAATGAAGCTTTTGTATAAAATTATCATTGTGTTATTCTGAAATATGAATAACAAAAGCACTGATGGCATCAGAAATCCTGGCAGGCAGTAATAAAAGTGTCTCTGTGCGCTTTCAAAATCAAGCCATTATTGTTCCTTTTTTTTTGTAGCAGTCGCTGTGATAAACTCCACCTCAGTTTGTTAGAATATCTGTTTTAAAATTAAAGTCGCGCATAAAAAGTCCAAGACAGCAAATAACTCACGTAAAAAAAAAATACCATTTGCTCTTACAACTATACCTATATCTATCTATATCTTTATTGTGAACTCTTGTGCCTCTAACATGAATAACAGCTATAATTTGGTCAGCTGTAGATATGTCTGTAATTACTACCACTAAGTTTAACCTGCTCAGTAAAAACATTAAATCATGAAAACAGAGACACATTGTGATATTGGAGACGCTGGGTTAAGCACAGATATCATAACGGACTAATGTTGCTCGATGTAACAGTCAACTAGAGACAGAAACCACACAAGGTTACTGAGAACAACCCTCCCTATACTACAAAGGAGTAAATGCATGCGCACGCACACACACACACACACACACACACACACACACACACACACACACACACACACACACACACACACACACACGTAATCTAAGCAGAAGAACAATGGGGGCACTACAAACAGAAGGATGAGAGGAACTGATATGGACAGGGGAGCTAAAGTTGTGCAGGAGGAAAAGGTGGAGGAGTGCTGGAAGGAAGTACAACAGTGGGCACAATGTGAGCGCACATGAAAAAAAATTACAAATGCCATCCTCAACTCTGCAGCATCCCCATGTGTCTGCCTGCTGTAATCACACCCTAAACATGTCATCTTAAACGGCCCATCTTGTGCAAAATTGTGTTTGGGGTTTTTTATCATTATAAAATACAGTCGTGGGTATACACAGGCAAAATATTAAAATGAAGTACACACTGCCGTAATCTAGTTAAGCTGTTAAAGAAATGAGCAGAGTGAACTTCCTGGCTTTTATGATGTCACAAATCAGAATCAGCAAGGCCAGCCTTCAGCTCTCCAAGTTAGCCAAACAAATGCACCATGACTGCTGTAAAGCAACAGAGAAACAGTTTTGGTCTTTAAAACTACAACTTTCAGGATGTAAAAACTTAAAATTAATGCACAGTATAGGATCTTAAAGCAAAACAAATTCTGATGGACGATAAATTTTCCCAAAATTATCGCAATAAACAATATTATGGTTTGACATCATGAAGTCAATTTTATGCCCCGGATATAGTGATAAAATAACTGAAAATCTGAATAACTTTTCAAAGCGCTTTGACCTTTTATTTATGAAAAATATTAAACACTGGAATAGAAATGTGAAAAACGTATTTCCGAAGTGGTTAAAAAAACTCTTCGGTGGTCGGACCCCAGGGGTGGATGACATTCCCCTGAGTACCTCAAGGCCCTGGACGTTGTAGGGCTGTCATGGCTGACATGCCTCTGCAACAGTGTGTGGAGGTCAGGGACAGTGCCTTTGGCATGGCAAACTGGGGCTGTGGTTCTTGTCCTCTTTAAGAAGGGGGACTGGAGAGTGTATTCCACCTTTACGGGCATCACAATTCTCAGCCTCCCTGGGAAGGTCTATACCACGGTACTGGAGAAGAGAGTCCGGCCATTGGTTGAACCTCGGATTCAGGAGGAGCAATGTGGTTTTCATCCTGGCCATGGCATATCGGACCATCTCCTTACCCTTTCGAGAATCCTCGAGAGATTGTCAGTGTTCGCCCAACCAGTCTTCATGTGTTTTTTGGACTTGGACAAGGATTTCAACCGCATCCCTTGTGGTTTCTTGTGGGGGGGGGGGGGGGGTGCTGCGGGAGTATGGGGTATCAAGCTTGTTGTTACGAGCTAGTCGGTCCCTATACAACCGTTGTGAGAATTTGGTTCGTATTGCCAACACTCAGTCAAACTCATTTTCAGTGACAGTTGGACTCCGCCAGGGCTGCCCTTTGTCACCGATCCAGTTCATAATTTGTACGGACAGGATTTCTAAGCACAGCCAAGTAATGGAGGGTGTCACGCTTGATGACCACAGGATCTCATCTCTGCTGTTTGCAGATGATGTTGTCCTGCTGGCTTCATCCAGCAATGACCTACAGGTCTTACTGGGACGGTTTGCTGCTGAGTGTGAAGCGGCTGGGATGAGAATCAGCACCTCCAAGTCCAAGTCCATGGTCCTCAGCTGGAAAGGGTAGATTGTCCTCTCCGGGTTGGGGACAAGCTCCTGCCCCAAGTGGAGGAGTTCAAGTATCTCGGGGTCTCATTCACGAGTGAGGGGAGAATGGAGCGAGAGATTGACAGACGGATCCAAGCAGCCTCTGCAGTGATGCGGACAATGTGGTGAAGAGGGAGCTGAGCTCTAAGGCAAAGCTGTTGATTTACAGGTCAATCTAAATCCTACCCTCACCTATGGTCATGAGCTTTGGGTAATGACAGAAAGAATGAGATCACGGATACAAGCGGCTGAAATGAGCTTTCTCTGTAGGATAGGGTGAGGAGCTCAGTCATCCAGGAGAAACTCAGAGTAGAACTGCTGCTCCTCCACATTGAAAGGAGCCAGCTGAGGTGGTATGGGCATCCGATCAGGATGCCTTCTGGATACCTCCCACTTGAGGGGTTTTGGGTACGTCCCACTGGGAAGAGACCCTGAGGCAGACCCAGGATATGCTGGAGAGACTACGTCTCCCAGATGGCCTGGGAATGTCTTGGTATCCTCTCTGAAGAGCTGGAGCAGGTGGCTGGGGAGACGGAAGTCTGGGCTTCTCTGCTTGAACTGCTGCCTCCGCGATCTAGACCTCCAGAAAAGTGGTAGAAGATGGATTGATGGAAAATTGAATACATAATTTTTTTTGGCCACTACTGTTTATACGTTGCTACAGATGACCGAGACATGTGAATTCACATCACTGGTAAGTACCATTTGTTTACAATATACACAGTCTCAGAGACAGCACTACAGACAACTACAGAGTCAAAACGTCAACTTCATGGGCCTTATCATCTCTCCCTTTTTTTCCGGTAGCGCTCTCCGACATCCGCTATGTTGTAAAATGACTGACGGTTAAGAACAGTCATACTGATCACAAAAATGAGTGTAAACATGGGTGTTACATGATTAACTGAAATACAGTAGGTAGTTCAAGATGACCTTTCCAATCAGGGAAAAAAATTAGGACTTCACTGCACAAAACGATCATGCTGTTAGAAAGGAGCAGACTTCTAGGCTCAGTCAGGACAAACTTTGTAATGTGAGACGACCCGTCAGCTCACGGCTTCACTTCTTTTCCTGGCTGTACCCGTGTGTGAGCATGAGCCCCGCCTCGCACGGGAAGCGTGCAGAGAAGCAGCGCAACCGGCTGAAAATGATGCTGGATTATGTAAAAAAAAGAAAAAAAAAACCAACAACACACACACACACATGTAAACGGTGACTTATTATGGCCAAAAAACTTATCATCGTCAGGTTTTCTTATTGTACAATTAATCATTTTAGCTGTTATCATGACAGGCCTAGCTGGATCTACAATAATGTTTACAGCTTTATTTAATTCAATAACATCCTTTTTAATTATCAGTATATAATTCATTTCTAAATTTACATTTATTCATATATTCTAATATTTTGGGTATTTCCTCAAGTCCCTTTGATAGTGTCCAAAATTTATTTTTTGTACATTAATATAAACATTTTTTGAGTTTCTACATTACCCCACATGTCAAAATCACATGGCAGAGTCTGCTTGCGCTACTATACATAGATAAGATATAAAGTTTAATGTAAACATACTAGTTGAAAAATAACTCACCTGTCCACGGCTTCCACATCAAAACAGAACCTCTTTTCTATGGAGTCTGTCTTCCTCCTGGTACATGACTTGAGGATGAAGCTCTCCTCCTCCCCCTACCCCATAGAGAAAGAGAGACAAAATGGATAATTGCATATTAGTACGACTGTAATGTCAACGTTATCCAGCCATGGGAGGGGGGGACACAAGCCAGTTCACTCCACGTGCCGGCCCCAAGCCTGGGTAACTGAGGAGGATTGTGACAGGAAGGGCATCCGGCATAAAATCCTTGCCAAATCATACGTGCGGACCCATGATCTGCTGTGGCGACCCGAATACCGAGCAAGAAGAGGCTCAAAGGGATGCAACCATGCAAAACTGTTTACAAAGAGAGTGTCATGATTCCGAGCGTGGGTCAGTGCCGTGCTCAGGTCTCTAGGTTTTGCTGGTGATTTTCTGTATATGTATTTGTTCTTGATTTTTCTTCCATTATGGTTTATGCTTTTATTTTGACAGTGCTGTTATGTGACTTCCTCCTGTCAAATCTTTTCATGGGTTGTCACAGCTGTTTAGTTGTCTTTAATTACTTTTTCACTCATGCATCCACACCTGATTCACACGTGGGTTTCCCCCTTACTACTATTTAAGCTCGCTTGTGGGGTTCATTCCTCGCTGCGGCCTCACCTTGTGTTGACAGGAATCCCCCCCGTCTGATTCCTGTCTATTTTCTGCTCAGTATTCAGTCTCGTCTGATACCCAGAAGTTACCCTTCGTGATTTTCAATGATTGACTTTTTCTGTAAGTTTCCCTTCATGGTTTATTCCTGTTCCTTATTATTAAATATGCAAACTCACAGCTGGCGAGTGGGGTCTTTCTGCCCTGAAAGGGCCGATTATGACAGAGAGGAATTGCACTACTCACCAAAGTTAGGGATATTCAGCTTTTAGCTGAAATTTCAGGATGCACCTAAAATGCACTAAAACCTTTACAGGTGAACTTAATTTGACCTTCTCTAACCTTTTGAATGCACATGTCCAACTGTTCAATTTTTCAGTACTTTTTGCATAACTTGCTGTTCTCTAACACGGTGCTTCACGGCAAAATTCACAACAGGTGTTGGAGCCACGAATCGACCAATAAATTTTCTGGTTCAATTAGAATTGTTTTTTAAACAGTCCTCTTCATCATGCTGTTCACATTTTAACATTATGAGATCAAGACAACACCTCACAACTGATCAACGGTACCTTGCCATTGCGAGGCTTCAAACAGGATGTTCTCAGAGGTAAGTGGTCACTGAGTTTAGAGTGTCACAGAGTGTCATCAGCTGGTCGCAACAGAGATACAGAAAGACTGGAAGAGTCACAGAAAGGCACAGAACTGGACGTCCTTTGGCCACATCCCACGCTGATGACAGCTTCATTGTGAACAGTGCCCTGCGGAACTGGATGATGAATGCCACTCAACTCCAGGCACATTTAAGGGAGGTGAGAGGCACCCAAGTGTCATGTCAGACCATTTGAAACGGTTTACATCAGCGTGGTCTGCGTGCTAGACGACTTGCAAGGGTACTTGACTACACCACCAGGAACAGGCGTCATCATTTTGCATGTGCCAGGGAGCATTTACGCTGGACAAGGGATCAGTGGGCCTCAGTGCTGTTCTCTGATGAAAGGCGATTCACACTGAGCAGAAATGGTGGCCACCGAAGATGTTGGAAACGTCAAGGAGAGCGCTATGCATCAGCTACTGTTGTCACCAGACGAGCCTTTAGTGGTGGTGGTGTTACAGTCTGGGCAGGTGTGTCTAGTAGTCAATACAGAACTGCTCTACACCTTGTGAATGGTACAGTGACAAGCCAATACTACCTGATCATCATCATCATCATAGCAGTCTGTCGTGGGCGACAATGACTTTCATCTAGGTCTGATCACATTCCTCCACACAGCTCTGTCCTTAGCCTTCCGCTGCCAGGAACTCCTGTCTATGTCCAACTTCTTCAAGTTTCTTTTTACAGTGTCTTTAAATCTGAGCCTTGGTCTACCCTGATTGTGTTTGCCCTTACATAGCTGTGAGTAGATTAACTGCCGAGGGAGACACTCGTGGTCCATTCTCTCAACATGTCGGAGCCATCTTAGGTTCATCTGTATTAGCATGTCCTCCACTGATGGTAGACCAGCTCGTTTCAACACTTCTATGTTGGTTGTCTTGTCTTTCCATGAGATGTTCATTATGGCTCGAAGGTGTCTCATCATGTACGCGTGGAGTTTCTTCACCTGCACTCTGTAGACAGTCCAAGTTTCAGCACCGTACAATAGAGTAGCCAGTACTGTCGCTCTGTACACTTTGCATTTCACATGGATAGACACATGTCGATTGTTCCACAGTCTCTCCCTCAAGTTTCCAAACACAGCGCTCGCTCTTCCCATTCTGAGAGATAGTTCATCCTCCAGCCTAGCATTCTCTGAAACAGTACTCCCTAGATACTTGAAAGTCTTGCACTTTACTAGTGGCTCTGTACCAATGCTGATCTCTTCTGGTAGTGATGTTGATAACTGGAACTTTGATGGTTGATAAAGGCACTCTGTCTTCTTGATGTTGATTTGGAGGCTGAATTGGCTAGCTGCTCTTGCAAATTTCTCCACTAAAGATTGCATATCTTCCACACTGTGTGCAACCAGAGCACTATCGTCGGCAAAGAGCATTTCTCTTACTA